>JARHVA010002531.1:220000-777500 GCA_037957365.1 Torreya grandis | reverse complement strand
ATTTTAGCATATTTTATACCTACTAATAGGAAATAATCTATATGAATATGTTGGTTATATTTATATTAACCAAATCTCTCATTGCTGGTACTAACTAAGTAGTGAGATGGACTTCATTAACTTACTTAACATCACCAAGGATAGATGAAGGTAATTTGATCAAGTGGTGTGTATGAATTTGACCGATCATAAAGATTAATAACTATTTAAAAACTTTGGTCAAAGTAATACTAGTTAGACATTGTCATTTTATATGTATGATTTACATGTTTGTGCAATATCATGTTAGAACATATTTTATTTATGGTACACATCATGTATTAGAAATCTTACAACACACGGGTACTAGCTTGTCTCTCTAGATTTCCACACCGTCACTATCTACCCATCCATGAAGGGAGGACCATTCCCTATTTAAAAGATTGTGTGGGGGATCAATGGTTTGTGGTTGGTGTGAAAAAATTCTCAGATAATTATCTCCTTCCCCACAATAGTACTTATTTAGAGACTACACTTTAGATTATTAGAGATAATGGATTTTATGAGATACATGCTCTGTGGATCCTTGTATCTAATTTTATATTTATTATTGAAACATTATGCTAGATGAATATGTAATTGATTTCTCATTGTACATTGACAATAATGTCTATATGATTATACCAATCGTGGCTGGATTTTATTTAATTACTTTCTATAAGCAGTTATGTTTGTTTCATGTGATGTTAGTGATCAATAATTATTTAAATGTTACATGTTTACTTTATGTTTAACATACTTAGTATGTATACTAAGATCACTAATTATATTCTTTTGGTATATTATAATGAAATAATACATGGAATATAATTAAAAAAAAATCATTACGTTATTCTATAATCCCAGTGGGGATGGTACAACAACCAAGTCATACAAGATGTTCCCACTCAGGAACCATTGGTCGTTCAAGATCTTGATAGAGGTGATACTAAAAAATTCTAGTCATCAATACCTGAAAAATATATGTTACAAGTACATATATATATTTTCAAAAACAAATATAATAAAAAGTGAATCAAATAACTATGGAAAAATTGAAAGCAAAAGTCAATAGAATGGTACACCAGTTAAAAGTGGAACCATTTCAAATTGTTCAACAAGAGATTCGTCAACCAAATTATAGTGACTTTTTTTTACAAATAGTTTCAAAAATTGGTTGTGAGTAACAATATCACATACATGATACTAAAAAATAATAAATTCCAACATATAATGATTCACATCAATAAAATATACATACATACTTTCACAAAAGCAATATTACAAAACTCATAGATGTCAAAAATTCAAAACATATAACATACACATGTATAACACTATAATATATGAAATGATCTCTCTCTCTCTCTCTCTCTCTCTCTCTCTCTCTCTCTCTCTCTCTCTCTATCACACACACACATGAAAAATCATGTTTAGAATATGAATGTCAATAAATGATGGGGGCATCCCCATTATTTGAACTATCACTACTGATTGGCTTTGAGGCTTGAAAAGTTGAGTCCCCATCTTGTCTTATCACTCTATGTGATAGTGACCAAGATATATATTGTCTAATCCAACTCTAAAGTATTCTGGTATGAAACATCACATGTGTATGCTCATACTACAAAACATAAAAACAATCAAGTAAATCCCTAGACAAATTAAAATCATGTATAGTGCAAGTCATTTATTGAGCTCCACCTGCAAGTCATCACACTCATTGAAAAATATAATATATGATATTTTTTTGATCACAAATCGGTAAAAAAAATCCTTGCTTACCTAAAATCCAATCAACTTTCTCAACTAAGCTACTACCACCTACCATGTCATAAGGCACATTCTATGTTAAAGAACAAATGGGTGCATCTACCATAGTAGACTAATATGCATCACCTACAATACCATATTATGAAACTATATTAATAATTTTTTTCAAAAAAAACTATCAATTAACATATATACATAAGTTTATTACTACTTATGCTCAGTTATAAAATCCATAATAGTCGTATCAACTTAGCCTTTCATTCGATCAATTGTCCTATAGGCATTGACCAAATTTGACCCTACAAGTCAAATTGGGATCCCTATAAGTAAAAGATTTTTTTTTTTCTTGTGTTTTAAAGGTTTAATATTATGTCATAAGGTGTATTATAGGTAATTTTGTGTCATTTGATGTCATTTTAGCCTGGGTCTTAGTCTAATTAGTCAATATATCCTTTTGAGTTATTTTGAAGGTCATAAAAAGAGCATTAAATGAGTTGTATGGCCTTCTTAGGAAATATGAAGGTGTAAAAAGGTGATTTAAAATGTGATGTGTCTTATTATGTCTTAATTAACTATTTAAAACTGAAAGGTGGTAGGTTCTTTAGAAGAAAGGGTAGTTTTCTTTGAAAAAAGAAGAGTTTAGTATTCATACGGACCATAAGGGAGTGTGACAAATGGAATAAGGTAATTATATGACTATTAAGCTTCCTTAAATCCATTTTCATGATTTAAGTACTTTATAAGTGTCAAAATTGAGCTAAAATTATTCTATTCCTTCTTCACCCTTCCATGCACACTGAACTAATCAACGTGTTTGTACTTGGTATGGCCAACATGGGAGGTTTTAGATAAATTTATCTTGGGGGTGTCTTCTAAACTCAATAATATTATATTTAATGTTTGGTTTTAGAGAAATGGTGTCCTGTATTTTATGAACTATTCTTAAGAAGTTGACCTATCTAATTTATGTACCCTTTAGGTTTTTCCTTGGCTTGGACAAGTTCATAAAATTATCTTACTAATGTTGTTTTTAGATGATGTTTAATCCCTATTCAGATTATCCCTATTATTGGTTTCATGTTTCAAGGTGTTTGGATAAGTCAAGTACATCAAAGTTACAAGAGAAGCACCATTCTATGTTGCAGACAAATTTTCACTATTTTAAAAATCTCCAAGCTTTAGTAGTGATTCCAAGGGATGATAATAAGTTAATTATCACATTTATAGTGTTATTTTTATCTCCTACCATTAAAATATCATCTTCCAAATCATACTCCATGAGGGTGCAGTCATAAAACATCATGCAGTCAGTTTACTCTATGACTGCTATACATAGTCAACCATGGTGAGTTACATATATTGAAGGTATGTATAGAATTCATGGAGAGATATTATTATTTAAAGGTGTTAATAATGATCTCAGGATATTAACAAACAAGTTTAATTTTCAAGGAGTGAGCAAGGGACTATGGTAGTTTGTCAACACAGTCATTCATAGTCTCCTACCACTATACTCACCTCTAGGCACCCTCATATAAAATAGTCATGTTACAAAGGATTAATTGAATTGAGAAAGGTTACTTATAGTGAAATGAGTCTATATGAAATATTTGAGAAGATTTTAAAGCTCATAAAAGGTCAAAATAACACTCATTTCCCATAATCATCATCATTGCCTATACAATTGAATAACCACCTATAGGTGGTGTTAACAGAGAGTTAAAGAGCCATATAGAAAGTTTGAAACATGAGATGAAATAATATTTAAGGCCTTAGTATGTTGAAAGGATCATGGTGGACTCATTTTAAGTGTTATATGGCTAGGAAAAGTTAAAGATCACCTTTTAGCAAGAAGTGACTGCGTTCTAGGACATAATCCCCAAAATGTTAAAACAGAGAAACTCACCATTTTGTGGATGACATACAATAAGGTTTACACTTATTTTGATGCATCTTGATGACCTTGTATTAAATCCAACATATAGGAAAAGGAATTTACAAATTTTGAAGGGTAGATGATAAATGGAGATTGGTTTTTTGGAGGCCCAAAGTTGTGCTTTTATGCACTAAATCTAAGCAGTAGTATCTATAGTTTTGATCCTAAAAGATCCCTCTTTACCCAATGTTGAAAAAATAGACCATGCCAATATATGTGAATGGTTAAAAATGGTGAAAGTGATATTTATGATCTAAAATATCATCATGAAGAGATGTTAGGTGGTGTTTTGTTTCCCACAAATACCTACAAGTGTCCCACCATTTGAGAATGCATACCTACAACTGATTGTAGGAGTATACAGTCAAAGATAGAAGCTTAAGCATGAAAACACCAATATTGGTTATTGAAAGAGGATTAAAAGTGAATACAAAAGAGCTTATAATACTCTTGAGGAACATGTGACCCAATTTTCAAAGGGCAATGTGTAATTACAGGTCCTTTTGCTCCAAAAGAAGTCAATTACTATTGACTATTACAGGTAGTGAACATGAAAAATTATTTTTAACATTGATACAACTTTATTTTAAAGAAAATATGCTAAAAAATGTCAAATTACCCTAATAAACTCTAAGGGGACCCAAAATAATCATTCTCAAGCTTGAGCATATAGGACTACCTACAAGTATCCTTCCAAAATAGAGACACAATCAGGGAATTATAAACAATATTGTGAGTTTAGGTGTATGGAAGGGTACATGAGAGGTTAGAGGGATAAATTAAGACTAGAATACCTTAATTATGGTCATGATAACCTTGTGATACCATAATTATAAGGAAATAATTTAGACAAAATACTCTATAATATAAAACATAGTCCATATGTTAGAAATCTTGCACACAGGCTACCTTCTATGGGTCTATTTTAGGTTTTGAAAGAGTTGAGGGGTCAAATGACCTAAAAAAAGGATAGAATTTGGTTTGGATAATATTTTTAACTTTGAGGTACTCCTCCAAAACTCAATTTGTATGATAAAATAGGGGGATTTCCCTCTATTTTATCTCACATAGAGGGCACTCCCCTCATACATAAACCCTGTAGTTTTTGAAAATAGCAATGGTCAGGTGAGTTATGAGCTAAATTATAATTGAATAGAGGTGTGAAAGGTTATATGACATATAAAAAAACATGGTAAAGACCTCACATAAGGAGGAAAATTAACAAGTGGTCCAAACCCATAGGAGTTGTAGTCAGGCTTAATAGGCAGGGTTTAGGCCTAGAGGCCGAATAGAGAGTCACTTCCAATTATAACATGAGATGAGAATTCCAATGGATTGTGTCATGTTTTTGAGGTCATTTAAGATATGTTAAAGTTTTCACCTTGTAGAAGAAGCTCAAATAAGGCCACTTTTGGCTCAAGACAACTTCAAGCCTACAAAGAATGGAGAAGACAAGCTCGATAGGCTATGTCGAAATGCTCATATCTCCCTTAGAAATTTGCATGGATATATAAGGAGTTAAGGGAGGTTGATGGATGTATTTAAAAATGATATTGTGAATTTTTTTTGTAACTTCAACATCAAACCTTCATGAACAAATCCTAAAGTACTCAAAACCCTTACAAACCCTTAGTCTAGCCCTGATGAGGAAAATGAAAGAGATAATGTACCAAAATGGCATAGTTTTCCTAGAAAAATGATTATATGTTGTAAAATACTTATTCAGGATCCATACCATCAAGATGAGTTGTATGAAATTTGTACAAACAAGGTAAACAATTACTCTTTTTGATTATTTTATGCATTATACAATATCTAGGCGGTTTCAAGGAATGAAATGAACTTTTAAAGGAATATTGAGACTTAATATAACTCCTAATGTTTATTTAATTCCTTGGAAAAAATCCTAAGTGTGTTTACCAATTGCTTCAGCTCATCTAGTCTGAATTGGCATAGTGAACATGGTGATGATAAGTGTGGAAAATTCAAGTGGAAGCATTTTTAAGGTGTGCCTAATGCCTATAAGGATAGGGAGGGTATTTATAAGTTTAATAGAATACCTTATATGAATTTTCATGGAAAAATGATGCTTTTTTGGAAGCCAAGTGTGTAGGGTGTGTGAAAGAGGAGTTTTCTTTGACTATAGATGGTGATGGCTCACTTTTAGAAGATTTTAGGTGATTAAAACTGTAACCAATGCATGGAGAAGCATGTATAAAACCATTCCATATAAATAAAATCATTATACCTATCCCTAATAAATTTTGAGACATTCTAATGGGGGTGAATGATGAATGCAATTTCCTTATGCAAAATGAGAACTCCTATCCCACATTTTAAGAGTTTCATGACTTGGAGTGACACTTGTGCTTCCTAACTTTGCATGATCAATTTCACATTCCCTTCTCATGCACAAGTAACTCATTTTATTAGCTTGACAAGTGTCCTTATGACCTTTGGACTTATTTCTTCTCCTATTACTCTCAATTTCTATAAAAACTAGCCATTTTGGCCTTTGTAAACTATGCTCCACTTGAGTATAGTGAAGCCATAATCATTTGCATGCCATTAGATTAATAAAGACAAATGATTTTACCTTTTATATGAATTTTCATAGTGTGTTTACTTGAATGATGGATCTTGCTTACTGATGACTATGGTTTCCTTAACATTATTGTCTCATTCTCTCACCTTTTTACAACTTCTTCTTATAGGTCATGTGAATTATTTTAGGAAATGTCAAGGTTGAGTAAGCTAGCCTATTCAATAGTGTCATTCTAAACCTCTTATCTAGTCCTCCTAGGATAAACATTCACCATAACCTTATAATGAAATACTGATGTGAGAAGATTCAAATTAGAGAAGTATATATCTAGTTAGTCCCTTGTTCTCATCTGTAACATGCAGTTGGTTGGTAGTCATAAACTAATATGGTGTATCACCTCCTTTAGGATAGTTTAATTCAAAATTTCTCTCCCTTTTCCCTCACAAGTATAGGTGTACTAGTGGTATATAAGTGGTAAATCAAGGGAGCTAGACCTATCTAGAGATTCACCTCATTCGTAGGCTACCCATAAGCCTAGAAGTGTTTCAATTGTGCCAGTTGGATGAGGAGAGTTGAGACATATCCTCAAAGGGTGAAAATTTAAGTGATAAAAATAGGTTAAGGTGTAGGTGGTAATCTTACTCCACCTCCACTTATTTTATCTCCACATCTTCCATCTCCACATGCTATATCTCCATCCCCTTCACCTTATGTTGGGGGCACAATGTTAGGATCATCTATTATAGCTAGAAACAATGTAGCCCATAAAGCATTAATAAATCATTATGTATAAGTTGATGTACATATTACATCATCATCCTCTACCAATGGAACACAAATATCTCACTTTGTAGTTGAATGAGAAGTCAAATATGATCATGTGGGCCTTGGCCTCAAAACCTCCTCTAATGGTATCTCTAGTACTTTATGTCCATCGATAGGGAACTAGAGGCACATATTGAATCAATCCAAACTCTTGAGTCACTCCCTCATACTAAAACATCTCATATGTAATAGAAAACCAATTTTGTATCCACATAATGACTTTTATGTGTTGTAACTCTTAAACATCCCTAAGTTTATACCCTATATCCCATATATGACTACTAGTAAATCATAGTGGGTTTTAGCCTTTCCAAAATAATTCTATACTCCATGGCGATCAACCCCCTCTATTGTGGTATAACCCATTGAGATGAAAATATATAAGGATGAGATCAATATTGGCACAAACTCCCAAAAGATGCACCATAGTGATGTGCTCATACACTCATACATGTAATAAAATAGTAACTCTAAAACCACCTACATGTACCTCCAGTATAAATATGTATAACTCTTGATCTAAATGGGATAACATGATACACCCCCAATAATATATTGTATGTATCTCCTCAATGTTATGAACTATATAGTACATATGATACAAGATAGCTACAACTCCACCATTTAGTGTTACAACTGATGACAATATACAACCTATATATTTTTATAATTATAAAACATTAAACATTACAATCTGATCTAACAAAATAGTACCACCCTAATTATAACCCTTTGGTCTACCTGTTATATATCTATGATATTTTTTTATATCCTAAAACCTCCACATCCATCACCATGGGCCTCTCACCATCAATGGGAAGCTATAAGATACACTAAACATCCTACAGTGTTATGATCATATTGCTTATCATTAACCATAAATTACACATATCAATATTCCACTACTCTGCCAATGCAATCATTAAATGCAAATTCTATGGAATTTGGCCAAATTGACCAACATATTCTAAAATAACCTCCTCTAATATCTTATAATATGTGTCATATAATCCCAAATTTAGAAATTTACTCATATGTTTTCCATATTAAAACTCACAGGCATGTAGATCAAGCTATAAAAATATAACACACAAATTTTATCAGTTTCTAATCCAAGTAGATGTAGTATACATATAAATTTTAAGAAAAAATAAATTATATAAATAAAAAACCATCTAAATTAAGGAAATAATGTGGACAACATCATCCCATCTAGGATAATATCATCCTATTTAGGAGAGTGACATCACAAGTTTGAAGATCCTATTTTTGAAGGATAAAAACTTTAGATTCTTCATTTCAAACTCTATAAATGCCAAAATATTCAAAATTTCACAAAAGATAAATTTCACCAAAAATGATCACAGATCATACAACTACTTGAAAAATTGACAAATTCTAATACATACTAGATCACCTATAGTCTATGTCTATATAACAGTTTGTAAGCACATAAATCGTAGTGGCAACACAACTCTTTGACTAAATAATCTTAGAAACTTAGAGCTCAACTTGCACAATGAAATGGTGAAAATGAAATTATAAAAACATTTTTCACACTATTTTTATATGAGTTGACTTTTTATGATGTCAATTACTATCTATTACATAATTAATATAATTCACTGCATAAAAATTCTACAAGTGATATCTTGAGTTTTATTCATCAAAAATGTGTTTCATAAATTGAATTAGGAGATATATACCACCTTATCCTAATCAATGTGTTATTAACTCTAATTTTAAAAATGGGTAAATTACCTACTTAATAATACAAACACCATTTATTTTGGCAATCATACTTACCAATTGAATATGATTATTTCCTTTTGTATCATTCATATGCTGATATGACTAACATGATTTAAAAAAAAAATTAAAATCTAATATGTGATATTATAACTAAGGTAATTGATTGAACATATCTAACTCTCTATATCTTTTGATCGATTGATTCACTTACTCTCATTCCTTGCTTAGAAAGAGGGCAAACATGAGTAAAACCTATAAAATTGATATAATTCAGATTTTCAACCAATCATCATGTCATAATATAACCTCATAGATTTAGATATTGGTATAGTATTAGAGGCATATGAGGCTATAAAAGAGGATTAAGGGGGGAAATTCTATAGTTTTAGACTTTTTAGAGTTTTGACCAATAATATCATTTGCTTTTGTTCCATTTTCTTGAGTTGAAAGGTTTATATGACTGTGTGTGTTTTTGCATCTTTTGTATGACTAGAAGATTCAATAAGAAGATTGAACACTATGCCCTTGTTGATGTTATCTGTGTCATTTGCAAAGTAGTCTATGCTGTAGATTTTCTAGTGCTGTGATTGGAAATGTTATTTGCTTTTGTCTCATTTTCTAGAGTCTAAAGTTCTACATAACTATGCATGACTTTTGTGCCTCTTATGTGATTGAAGGATTCTATTAAGGAGATATAACACTATGCCTTTGTTGACAATTCCTGTATCTCAGCAAAAGACTTCCCTATTGTGAGCTTTTATTTCTGTTATTTTGAACTTTTACATTGATCATGCACTTGTCTACTCTTAAATGTAATTGAATCCTATAATAGTCACTCTGTGCTTAGGTTAGGATTATGATTACACTCAGGTGCATCACCATAGTTAGGTTTTAATTCCTACATTTTGCCTTTCTATTTAGTCTCCTATCCCTTTTCCCTAACACCTATGAAATAGAAGAGACCAGCTTCTTTAAAACTTGGAGGTTGTTTCAAGTCACATTGTCCCACAGCTTGAGACTTCCCATTGTTGATTGGTTAATATCTAGCACAATTTTATGTAGTCAATAGTTTTTGGCACACCCAATGGGACCAATCTTGAAGTTTCTTTCAAGACCGCATGAACCAGAGAGCTACTAGAAGTTAGAACTATGGACCAGTCCCTAGATCGCAATCTACTACAAATCTAGGTATTCTTTTGCCACCTCTGGTAATTAGTCCAAGAAGAAGAGCTAACTAATTTATACTAGTACCAAATATGGGAGCCAGTATCCCCCCAAGAAATTATGCAAGTTGGAACACTGGTAGCCCCTTAATCCTCCCTACACCACTGGTTGTTTGGGATCCTATCGCAGTAAATGCCCTAAAAGCTCTACCTAAATTCAATGGGTAGGACTCAAAAACACTCATGGAACATCTTCAAGATGTATTAGATGTATGTTCCATACATGGTGTCACAGAGAAAAATGTGGCCCTAAGGTTGTTAGCAACCTCATTCAAAGGAAAGGCTTTAGAGTGGTATCGATCTCTGACCCCAAATACCATATCTACCTAGGACTAGCTTGGAGATATATTTTTTGAAAGGTTTGTAGAGAAGGGAGATAAGTCTTCCCTATTACAACAATTGATCACCATTCAGAGGGGACCACAAGAGGACATGACTGACTTCAACACCAGATTCCAAAAAACCTGGGATAGAATCCCTATTGCAGCTAAACCACCACCTGGTATGGCCATAGTATTCTATCTCAAAGCTTTAAATTTAGATATATCTATTATGATTCAGTCACTGGGAGGACACACTTGCCAGTGGCTTATGCCCTCACAGTCAAGGCTAAGAATCATTTAATTGATGCTACAAAGTTACCTCCAAGGCCTCCCATGCCTATATTCCTAGAAATTACCTTGCCCTTACCTCAAGAGCTTCCTAAAGCTGTAAGCCCACCTATGTCTATGTATACTTACCCTTCATCATCTGTGAAGTAACCAGCCCCTGCTCAGTCATCCAAGATGGATGATATCAAAAGTATGCTAAGGACATTCTCTAATGAGCTAATTAATATGAAGAGGCAACATAACACCTTCCCTAAGTCTCCTTATCAAGGCTATCAAGGGAATAGGTTTTCATCCTAACCAAACCAATATCAAGGCCCTCTAAAGCAAACCAACAATCAAATAGCATATAAATTAGTTGTTGTTCCCACACCCTCATAGACCATTCCTCTCAACTCAAACAGGGAGATGGTTCCAAGTTAGAATAATATGGTTCAAATTTTAAAAGGTTCAAAGCTTCAATGGCAAAGTTTGATAATATGGAATGAATTTCTAAACAAATGAACCATTGAACCCCACTTCAACAAGTTCAATGAGTTCAAAGGTTCAACGAGTTCAAAGGCTTCAAAGGTTCAAAAGAGTTCAACGCTTCAACAAGTTCAATGAGTTCAAAGTTTGAAGTTCAAGTGGAAGATTCTAGAAGATATTTCAAGTAGAAGATTCCAAAAAAATGGTTCAAATAATTAGTTCAACGATACATTGAACTCCTAAAGAAGGCTAAGCAAACACGACTCTTTGTAAAATATTGAACCATCGAGCCAATGAATTTTGAACCATTGAACCATTGAAATAGTGCACTCCAAGAAGTTCAAAGGTTTAAGGTTCAAAGTGGTTCAAGCAACCAACAACATCCCTGTGGATGTCAAAATCAGGGTAATGAAATAACCATTGATTTTCAAAGATGCAAACCTGGGAACAAACTCATCAAAAAATGAGAAGAGAGCTCGAGAGCTCAAAACACTAGGAAGAGACAAAATGTAGCAAGGAAAGAGAGAAAGTTACACAGAATCTAGAAATATTTGTAGGTGAGTTATTCTAGTAGGTGGAACAGTCCCCCATGTGGACATCAGAGAGCGTAAGAATTCAAAGACATGGCCTATTTTTCTTCACTGAGTAAAGGCAAATAGACAGCCATGTAAGCATCATAAAGAGGACCAGGTAGCCCATGCTTTGGAGGAGACATTTGAGATAATTAGAACACCAAAGTCTAGGCTGGTAATCTACTCTAGCATGGCCCCTTCATAGAATCTCTAATGCATTGATTGCAACATGGGCCATTTCATAGAAACAAGTGCAAAAGTCTTTCTTTGATTGATATATATTGTAATCTCTCAATTTGTAGAAAAGAGATCTCTCTATTATTAGAAGCAAAACTCTACTCAAATTGAAAGGCATTCTTGAGACGTTGAGCTTAGATTGTTAATCATATTTTATCAAGTGAATGAGAAAGCAAGTGACCTTTCAGACTTTGTGTTGAAATAGCTTGTGTTATCTAAGAAATTATTGTTATATATTTTTCCTAAATATAGTCTTGTCTATTTAATCAAATAAGTAGAACTAGTGAAAATAACCTATAAGGTGTCTTGAAGCCAACTGTGGGAGATTTTGTGCTACCATAATGGTCTTTAGTTTGTTGTGTGTTTTGTGTTTTATTGCAAAAGATATTGGAGAGACTTTGAGCTACGTTTATCCTTTGTAATCTTTTACTCTATTATAGTTGAAGTGGAGACTTTGTGCTACACTTCATTTTACTATGTTACTTTGTCCTAAATCAGTAAGAGAAACAATGAAAGACTTTGTGCTTTTGTGGGTTTCTTGTGGTTACAGTTACTACATAGGAAGTCTTCCTCTAGTTTTCTGAACATCATTTTTGAAAGAAGAGAAATGCCTTCAACAATTTCCCAAGAATTCTCTTTTTCTTTATGAACATCATCTCTAAAAAGAGAGAGATGGATGGTATGATTTTACCCTTGAGTGTATTTTTAATTTATATTAGTATATAGTAGTTTATAGGGAACCTTCTCTTGATGAGAGGAGAGATTTATCTCATTATTCTGTGATAAACTTATACATTTTGCTAATTAAATCTCCTTATGTTGATGTTGATATACCTATTTTTCTGTCAGTTAGCTGGTGACAAAATATTCACCCAACAGTTTTTGGTGACTCCGCTGAGGAAGAATGCATAGTTTGAAGCATCAAGCTTCTAATTGAATAAGTACCAGTTCTTTTCTATTTCTATTTTACACTTTGGTAGATCCATAATATACATGAAGCTAGAGAGCTCAAGGTATTGTTGACCCTGTATTTGAGTTTGTACAACAAAATAACTTTGATCTTTCCCCTCCATAAACTCACTTTCAGTGAACCAAGAGTTTTCCTCTTACCAATGTCAGGTCACCAATACTAGGCAAAGCTTCTCTTTTCTCTATTAGCAGAGCTTTGTCTATACAGACCCCACCAAGATTTGTTATTCCTCCTTTCCATTGTCATATCATGGTAGCTCAAGGCCCCTAGGGTAACACTTTTGGTCCCCTAAATCTAACTCCACCCTTACATGAACTACCCTGTAGTTCAAGGAAGAATTTTCCTAAGTTTTATGGCAATGGGAGAGTTCATTCTGATGAACATATTGCAGCCTTCTTCATATCCTACAACATGATAGGCATGGAATATGAAGACATAGTAGTGAGACTGTTTGTAGAAATGTTGCAAGGCACTACTATAGATTGGTTCTATCATTTACAAAATCAGAGTATAATTGACTGGAACACTCTCAAGGCCAAGTTTGAAGCTAGATTCAACCCTGTAAAAGATACACATGCCATGTTATCCCAGCTTACACAAATGAATAAGGAGCCTCATGAGCCTATGTGAGACTTCATTGCTAAATTTGACAAGCTGAGGAATAGGATTCCTATAATTGCTCAGCCAACACCTAAAAATCTTAAATGCTTCTTCATAAATTCTCAGCTTCTTGAAGTGAGTTTCCTATTGAGGCGAGTTGGCCACATAGACCTTGATTTAGCTTAGGATTTGGCTACTGAGATTGAAGATGATCTTATCTTGGCATAAAAGATAAGAAGAGATCCTAATAGAAATAAATCTTCTTCATCTTTTGAATATTCTTCTACATGCACCACTGATCTTATGGTGCAAAAGCTAGAAAATGAATTGCTAGCTCTAAAAAAGCAAATGGCACAAAGAATGTCTACTCCTCCTTCTTACCAAAATATACTAAGGAGGACATTCCCTAACCAGTCATATCAAATCAACACTGCTAGGAATCAAGGGTAACCAAATCATCTTCCTCCCCCATAAGGGAAGCTTGCCATTGAAGCAACTCTAACTAAATCAACAGTTGGTTATCTTAAAATTGAATCTGATTTCTCTTTCCAACTTGAGTTGAACCAAGAATATGACGCTAATCTCTTCATATAAGGGGAAGAAGAATTAGCTAGTGAATCCAACATTAGTTTCTTGAATTACCAAGATAAAGCTTGAAGTAAGGGAGAAGTGTTTGATAATGAGGGAAAAATAGGGGAAAAATCTCAACCAACAATTTCAATTGCTAAATGGGGGACTTCTCTACCTTTCCAATCAAAGGACCCAGTGATCACTAAAAAAGTAAGTACCTCAAATAATCCTATTCCTTCTACTTCAAATTCTTAGAGCAGTACCACACCCATTAAAAACTAGAATGATGAACTTCCTTCCTCTATTCCTAGTTCTTTCTATTCATTTGGTATATTTGACCATACTAGAAAGACCAAAATTCAAATGACTAAGTTTGAATACTTACAAGCCAACTTTGAGCAGTTGGATGGGTTAGTTGAAAGCATCAAAAACAAAACCATCCCTGTAGGATAAGATGTTTCAAAGGTAACTCATGATCCCCCTAAGAACACATCTACCTAAAACAATCTTATCATTACTCCTATTGCCCCTAGGAAAATAGAACTTTTCTATGTTTCCCTACTAATAACTGGACATAAATTGAGCAACTGCATAATCAACTCAAGAGATCCTGACAATGTCATGCCTGCCAAGGTAACAGACTCTCTCGACCTCACTCTGAATAAATTTTTTTGGAGATGTTTCTCCATGGGAAATAAACAAGTGCCTCTATTTGGTCAAATCAAACATGCCCAATTTGCATTTTTGGCCTTCCTAGAAAAAAGGATTAAAATGACAATCCTGGTGGCCGACGTTCTAGCTTCCTATGGCATTCTGCTTGGATGAAGTTTTTATAAGGATGTTGGTGGTGAATTTATCATGGACTTATCTAAGGTGAGAATACCTGTGAAGGGCATCATTCAAAGGCTACTTCCTGAGAAGGAATCAAAGTACATTGTCACTCAAACATCAAACCCTGAAGCTCAAATCCTATTTGAATCTTCAAGAATGGGTAACTATTTTCTGTCCATAGAAGATGTTTTCATTTTATTAGATGAAAGTCCTATAGATGACAATCCAGAAAGTTTGGACAATAGACTAGAAGAATTGGTAGAGCATAGTTCATATAAAAAAGAATCTTCTCTCCCTAATGAAGAAAAATCTAAAAAAAGATTAGATTTTAATGATGTCTGAATTCTAAAATTTGATGGTAGCTATTCTTCTACCAGTTTTGGAGCCAAAATTATTTTGATATCTCCTCAAAGAGATATTTTCCTCTATTCATATAAGTTTTAGTTTAGAAACACAAATAACACAAATAAGATAAAAGTGTTAAACTCCTTCATGCCAAAGGAGATGCAGAATTGGTGGTTTGTTAGGTGAGGAACCTGTATCAAACTAAGAATGAAAGATTGTGACATTACTAAAATCTTGTATGAGACTACATTGAAAGTTTTGATGCTTTCAGTATTTCTACAGTGCTTAGAGAGTTTAACGATTGAGCATATTATTTGGCCATCTCTGTAACCCTCATGGTTTCTCACCCAAATTTCAAAGGGAATAGGTAAACTATCAAACTAATCTTTCAACAAAGTGTACTTGATAATGCCAACCATTGGTAGGTATTCAATAATGACAACTAAATCATCACTTTTCTAGAACAAATGGATAACTTTGAGAAGCTTTATTTTGAAAGCAGTAAGTCTCCACCACGGGAATCAGCTCCTAAAACAAATTCAAATACTGGTGAAGAATTATTTCAGCTCAAAGGGAATAAAATCCCAAAGGGATTAGTTTCCCTTGAAAAATTATTTGATAAGCATGAAAGGTTCATCAAGTTTCTCCTAGGAGTTCGATCAAATAAATTTGAGTACTAAAAAAATCCCAAGATGGTCAATATTGAGAAGTGTTGTACTCCTGATGAAAACCTCAAATTCATTACTCTACTTTGCCATTACATTAATGTTTTGGCATACTCCTATGATGATCTAAAATCTCTCAGGCCTGAAGAAATTCAGCATGAAATTCCTCTCAAGATTGGTTCATTGCCTCACAAGCAAAAATCAAGGCAGTACAACTCCAAGATATCAGGTACTATTCTATCTAAAATTCAAAAAATGTTAAATGTAAGAATAATTTTTCCAATCCATCATTCCACCTAGATTATGAACATAGTCCTTATGAGAAAAAAGAATGGGGAAATTTGCCTCTATATTGATTTTAGAAATTTAAATCAATCCTCTCTAAAGGACAACTATCCCCTGCCCATCATGGATCAAGTCCTGCAAACAGTGACTAGTTTAGACATGTTATCAATGTTAGATAGTTTTTTAAGGTACAATCAAGTGGAAGTCAGTGAAACAAACCAACATAAGACTGCTTTCACTACACCTTGGGGCACCTTTGTGTATCACATAATGCCTTTTGGTTTGATTAATGCTGGTGCCACCTTCCAGAGAGCAATGGATCTTGATTTTAGAGATCAAATGAAGAAGTTCATTATGGTATATATTGATGACTTGACCATCTTTTCCAAACAACATTATGATCATGTGCATCATTTGCAACAAGTACTAGGATGATGTTGACAAAATGACATTTTCCTTAATCCTAAGAAATTAATTTTTGGGGTTACTGAAGGGAAACTTATCAGTCACACTATATCTCAAGAAGGCATCAAGATTGACTCAAAAAGAGTCAAATCCATCTAAGAGCTCACTCTACCTACTAATAAGACTATAGTTCATTCTTTCTTCAGAAAGATGAATTTTCTATGAAGGTTCATTCTTGAATTCATAAAAAAGACTCACCACATTGTCGATATGATTAAGGGAAAAACTAATTTCTACTAGACTGAAGAAGGCAAGTCAGCATTTCAAGATATCAAGGAAGCTATCACCCATGCCCCTATCTTGGTTTGTCCAGATTATACCAAAGACTTCATAGTGTACAACTATGCTTCTGAACACACACTTTTAGCTATTCTAGTTCAGTAGAACAAAGGAGTGGAATCTTCCATTTCATTCATGAGTTTTCCTCTCAAATCTCATGAATTGAAATATTCAAACATGGAGAAGCATGCTTATGCTATGGTTAAGGTAGTGAAACACTTCCATTTCTACATCCTAAACTCACACACTATTGCTCTAGTACCTGATACCACAGTAAAGTCCATTTTAACTCAACATGACCTTGGTACCAGAAGGGGCAATTAGATTGCTAAAATCTAAGAGTTTGGTCTTGTTATCAAACCTATGAAGCTTATGTGAATAAAAGGTCTCTGCCAATTAATTTCTAATAACATACCAGAAGAAACAAAGGTTGAAGACATGACTATAGTTCTCTTTGTCACTACTATGGATGAGTGGTATTCTAATATAATTCATTTCCTTACATATGGTGAGTGTCCTATCGACCTGTCTCATAAAAAAAGAGAACTATTTAATTGAAGGCTGCTAACTATGTTCTGTGAGAAAATGGTTTGTACAAGAGGAGCCTTAATGGGGTATTCTTTCGTTGCATGGATAAAGTGTATCAGTTTAAACTATTAGAGTCTTTCCACAATTTGGCTTGTGGAGGACATTTTTTTACACCTGTGACTACTCATAAGATTCTATGAGCTAGGTACTATTGGCCTACTCTATTTCAAGATGCGTATACCTGGGTGCATAGATGTGAGCTATGTCAATAGTTTTTTGAGAAACCCAAATTGGCCACATTACCTCTCAAATTAGTGGTGATCAAAGAGCTATTTCAATAATGGGGTATTGATTTCATTGGCACTATAAACCCATCCTCTATTGCTAGACATGACTATGTTCTCACAGCCATAGACTACTTTACCAAGTGGGTGGAAGCCATTCCAGTCAAGCATGATTTTTTAGAAGTGGTATGTAATTTCCTCAAGGAAAATATTATTTCCCAATTTGGATTCCCAACCAAGATTGTAACAGATAATGTAGCTTAGTTTCCTTCTCATGAGATTACCCAATTTTGCTACTATTATGGGATTATCCTCTCCCACTCTTTTAACTATTATCTGCAAGGAAATGGTTAAGCAAAATCAAGCAATAAGAACCTAATGACCATTATCAAAAAGTTGGTAGATGAAAATCAAAGAACTTTGCATAAAGCATTGTTTGATGCTTTATGGGCAGACATGATTACAACCAAGAGGGCAATAGGTATGTCACCATTTCAACTTTTGTATGGTTTGAATGTAGAGATACCAATTACCCTGGAACTACCAACACTAAAGTTGGCAATGACTATCGAAGATCAAACATTTTAAGATTCCATTGATAAGAGGATCATGTGCTTAGCCAAACTAGAAAAGAAGTGAACTATGGTAGTGGACCATATTGCTGCACATCAAAGTCTGGTAAAGAAACTCTTCGACTAAAAATCAAGGATTCATAATTTTCATATTAGAGATCAAGTCTTATTGTGGGGAAAGAGGAGATAACTAAAAGGAATGCATGGGAAATTAGATTCCTTGTGGAGAGGTCTATTTTCCATTCATTAACTCAATGGTGAAAATAGTTTCTTGCTGAAATATCAAGACAACACACCATTTTCACTGCCTCATAGTGGGTAACATCTGAAGCACTTTAATCCTTGAAGTATTAGATAAGTCTAGTTGTACATATGTATAGTATTTATTTTATTTTGTGTTTTTTATTTCATTTTTGGCATCTTTCTCATTTTGGATGACATGAATCCATATCCCAATGGCATAGATGAAGGCACTTAGGAGTTTAGATTTTACCCCCTTCGATTATGTTTACAATCGATGGAAGTTTTCCAACTAGAGCTAGCTTTTGTTCCCAAAATCTATCACTTGTTTTTGTGGACAATCAATCAATAATTTTGGTCCTACAAGCCAAAATGGTCTCTTCCTTTCTAAAAAATGTTCTGAGCAGTCAAGTTTTTCAGTCATGCAAGCCTTTTCAGCTAAAGAAATCATAGGTTCAATAGGTAGGCTTTCACAAGGAGAAGTTCAAAAAACACTTAAGGCATTTCATGAAAAAATTGTAAGGAATGAACCATTGAACTATTAACCATTAAACTCCACTTCAAAGAGTTTAAAGGGTTCAAAGTTTAAAGGGTTCAAAGCTTTAATGGTGGAGTTTGATAATATGGAACATATCGTCGAACTAATGAACCATTAAACTGATGAACCATTGAACCCCGCTTCATTAAGTTTAATGAGTTCAAAGGTTCAACAAGTTCAAAGGATTCAAAGGTTCAAAAGAGTTTAATGCTTCAACAAGTTTAATTATTTCAAAGTTTCAAGTTTAAGTGGAAGATTCTAGAAGATGTTTCAAGTGGAAGATTCTAGAAAAATAGTTCAAATAAGTGGTTCAATGATACATTAAACTCCTAAAGAAGACTAAGCAAATGCGGCTCTTTGTAAAATATTAAACCACTGAGTTGATGAACTATGAACCATTGAACCATTAAATTGGTGCACTCTGAGAGGTTTAAAGGTTCAAGGTTTAAAGTGGTTCAAGAGACCTATGATGTCCCTATGGATGTCAAAATTAGGGTAGTGAAATAACTATTAATTTTCAAAGATGCAGACCTGGGAAAAAACTCATTAGAAAGCGAGAAGAGAGCTCAAGAGTTCAGAATACTAGGAAGAGAGAAAATGTAGCAAGGAAAGAGGGAAAATTACATAGAATCTAGAAATATCTATAGGAGAGTTATTCTAGTAGGTAGAATAGTCCACCAAGTGGACATCAGAGAGTGCAAGCATTCAAAAGTGTAGCCTATTTTTCTTCATTGAGCAAAGATGAATAGATAACTATGTAAGCATCATAAAGAGGACCAGATAACCCATGCTTTGGAGGAGACATTTGAGATAATTAGAATGCCAAAGTCCAAGTTGGTAATCTGCTCCAGCATGGCCCCTTCATAGAATTTCTAATGCATTGAATGCAACATGGGCCATTTTGTGGAAATAAGTGCCAAAGTCTTTCTTTGGTTGTTATATATTGTAATCTCTCAATTTATAGAAAAGAGATCTCTCTGTTATCAAAAGCAAAACTCTACCCAAATTGAAAGGCATTCTTGAGACTTTGAGATCATATTGTTAATCATATATTATCAAGTGAATGGAAAAGCAAGTGACCTTTTAGACTTTGTGTTGAAATATCTTGTGTTATCTAGGAAATTTTTCTTATGTCTTTTTCCTAAAGACAGTCTTGTCCATTTAATAAAATAAGTAGACCTAGTGGAAATAACCTAGAGGGTGTCTTGAAGTTGACTTTGGGAGACTTTGTGCTACCATAATTGTCTTTAGTTTGTTGTGTGTTTTGTGTTTTACTGCAAAGGATATTGGAGATATTTTGAGCTATGTTTATCCTTTGTAATATTTTACTCTATTGTAGTTGAAGTGAAGACTTTGTGCTACACTTCATTCTATTGTGTTACTTTGTCCTAAATCAATAGGAGAAATAATAAAAGACTTTGTGCTTTTGTGGGTTTCTTGTGGTTACAGTTACCACACAGGAAGTCTTCCTCTAGTTTTCTGAACATCATTTTTGAAAGAAGAGAAATGTCTTGAATAATTACCTAGGAATTCTCCTTTTCTTTGTGAACATCATCTCTAAAAAAAGAGAGATGGATGGTATGACTTCACCCCTGAGTGTATTTTTAGTTTATATTAGTATATATTAGTTTATAGGGAACCTCCCCTTGATGAGAGGAGAGATTAATCTCATTATGCTATGGTAAACCTATACATTTTGCCAGTTAAATCTCCTTATGCTGAAGTTGATATACCTATTTTTCCATCAGTTAGTTAGTGACAAAATATTCACTCAACATACTATATCAAGGAGTTTGATAATTACTATTCATCTTATGGGATTCATAGAGAGAAGATAGTTACAATAACACCATAAAAAAATGATGTGTCAGAAAAGATGAACAGGTTAATAATGGAGAGTGTAAGGAGCATGAGATTTCATGTAGGGTTGCCCTTACAATTTTGGGTAGATGATGTGGATACTACTGTTTACTTAATAAACATAGGGTCTTCAAATACTTTGGATGGTGTTATTCTGGATGAAACATGGACAAGTAAAAAGGTAGACTACTATTTTTTAAAGACTTTCGATTGTGAAGAATGTGTCCATATTGATAAAGAAAATAGAACCAAGTTTAAAGAAAAATCTAAAAAATTTACTTTTATTAGATATGAAGTTAATGATTTTGGTTATCATTTATGGAATTTTGAAAATCACAAAATCATTAGGAGTAGAGATGTGATCTTTAATGAGAAGGTCATATACAGAGATCGGTTATAGGGGGAAAAAAAAAAAGCTAAATACAAAATATGTAGTACTTGATGAAATCATTGGAAATCAAATTTTAAAAGTGCTATAAAATAAAAATGTGTTATATCTACAATAAAAAATACCTCAAATTCCTGAAAGTGTAGTTAGCAAATCTACTTGAGTAAATAGACACCCTGAACGATACTCCCTTCACTTTATTATTTATTATTGATTGATGGTGGTGAACCAAAAATCTATGAAGTAATGCAAGAAGAAACCAAAAAGAAGTGGGAGCAAGGCATGAAAGAGGAGATGGACTCCTTGGTACATAACCAAACTTGAGATTTGGTTTAGTTGCCTGAAAGAAAAAGAGCATTGCAAAATAAATGGGTTTATAGGTTGAAGGATGAAGATGGAAACAAAAAGAGGTATAAGGCTGGACTTGTTGTAAAGGTGTTTTCATAAAATAAAGGTATAGATTTTGATGAAATATTTTTTATAATTATTAAAATGACTTCCATAAGAACTATTTTAAGTTTGGTAGTAGTAGAAGATTTGCATCTTGAAAAGTTAGATGTGAAGACTGCCTTCCTTAACTTAGAGGAATAAATATATATGGAGCATCCATAGGGATATAGAGTTAAAGGTAAGGAGAAAATAGTGTGTAGGTTGAATAATAGTTTGTATGGCCTGAAGCAAGCTCCTAGGCAATGGTATTGATATTTAACATGTTTATGATAGAACAAGGTTATAGTAGATGTCATTCTGACCACTATGTTTATTTTAAGATATTAGATAATAGTAGCTATATTATATTATTATTGCATGTAGATGACTTGCTTATTTTAGGGTCTAACATGAATGATATAAATGAGCTCAAAATAAAACTATCAAATTCATTTGTAATGAAAGATTTAGGTGTTGTAAAGCAAATCCTTGGTCTGAGAATAATAAGAGATAAGAAAAATAGAAAATTGACATTGTCTCAAGAAGATTACATTAGTAATGTGTTATTTAGGTTTAATATGTAAGATACAAAATCAATGAGTACACATTTGGGAGGATACTTCAAATTAAGCAAGGAACAATGTCATAAAACATAGAAAGATATCAATTACATGTCCAAAGTGCTTTATGCTTTAATAGTTGGAAGTTTAATGTATGTTATGGTGTGCACTAGATTAGACATTACTTATGCAATGGGAGTTATTAGAAGGTTTATGAATAATCCAAAGAAAAGAACATTGGGATGCAGATTCTGTGGTACTTGAGAGGGACCACTGATAGAAAATTATGCTATGAATGGTTAGATGTTACCTTACAAAGATATGTCCATGTAGACATGGTTAGAGATTTAGATGGAAAAAGGAGCACCATAGGTTATGTATTCACTATTGGTGACACAATAGTTAGTTGGATTTCAAAATTGTAGAAGATAGTTGATTTATCAACTAGAGAGGCAAAATATATTATAGTTACAGAAGCTAGCAAAGAATTGATATGGATGCAATGGTTCATGAAAGATTTGAGGTTGAAGCAAGAATATTACAAGTTGTATAGTGATATCTAGAGTGAGATTCATTTAACCAAAAACTAAGAATTCTACTCAAGAACCAAACATATAAAACTTAGGTAGAACTTCATTCATTCAGTTTTGAAGGATTGTTAGCTGAAGTTAGAAAAGATCCATATGAGTTAGAATCTCATATATATGTTAAAAAAGGTAGTTACAAAGGAGAAGTTGTAGAGTTATTCATCTTTAATAGGTATTTAAGGATAACAAGGAATATGAAAACATTCTAAGGTCAAAGTTTAAATAAAAGTCCAAGGAAGAGTTATAGTAGTAGAGTTGCAGCAAATAATCTCCAAGTGGGAGATTATTGGATGGTGGAGCTTGACCTTATTAGAATGCCTAGTTACTATAAGGGGCTGTGCATGTGGGGGGTGTAACTCCCTCCAACTAGGGTCACCATAGGGGTATAGGGGGTGATGCCCCTAAATAATTTTTTTGTGAAAAATGCATTGTAAAATATTGTAATTTCATAGTGAATCTAGACCATTCACTATTAGGTCACAGATCTAATGGTAGAAATTATGTTGATGCATTTTTTCCCTAATATATATCCCTCCTTTGATATAAGGGCATTGTAATCATGATGACACTCTGTGTTTGAGTGAAAAGGATATTACAGTGGATGTATTGCAAGTTTTTTCTTTCATTTTCTGGACTAAATAAGAGAAGAACTGGCTATTTCTATGTAGATGTAACCCATATTGGTTGAACCATGTTAAATTTGTGTCTCTATTGTGTTATGTTTTTTACATTTTATTTTCATCTTTATTTCATTAATATTTCTCTATATTCTATATTCATAATAACTGTATCAAAGCTAAAGGTTTATTTGGTAGATAAAATCATAGGAAAAGAGGTTTGATGGTTTGAGTGGGATCAATGATAGAAGAAGGCAAGTTTAAAGTTGAGAATTTTAATGGAAAAAGATATCAACTATGGAAGATCGAAATGGAGTACTATCTATATCAAAAGGATCTTTTCCTACCATTGGGAAGAATAGTAAAGAAGTTGATGACTGTGAAGGATGAAGAATGGGAGGTTCTTGACATAAAGGCACTAGGAATAATATGACTATGCTTGGTATCATCGGTGGCCTTCATATTTAAAAAAAATACAATAGAGGATGTAATAAAAGCATTAGATAGGTTGTATGGAAAACCTTTAATCTCCAACAAGGTATTTTTTATGAAGCATTTATTTAATATAGAGATGTCAGAAGGTGGGTTTGTTACTGATCATTTAAGTGAATTTAACATGGCCAAAAATTAGTTAAGCTCTATAAGAGTAAACTTTGATGATGAGGTTATGACACTTTTTATTTTGTGCTCATTTTTAGAAAGTTAGAATAGCTTGGTCATGGTTTTGAGTAATTTTATCTCTGATTTAAACACTTTAAAGTTTGATGATGTTATTGGTATAATTCTTAGTGAGGAAATGTGATGATAAAACATAGGTGAGACATCAGGTAATGATTTGACTATGGATAATAGGAGAAGACAAAATGATAGAGGAAAGGCCCCATGGAATCATGGGAAGTCTAAGAAAGGAAAATCCAAATCTAGAGGAACATTGGTGTGTTAAATTTGTGGAAAGAAAGGACACCTGAAGAAATATTTCTGGTTTTGAAAAGGAAAAGAAGGAGATGGACAACAAGATAAAAATTAAGAAGAAAATGTAGTAGGTGATATGTTACAAGATGCTTTAATCCTTTCATTAGATAATATTAATTATTCTTGGGTGTTAGATTTATGGGATTCATTTCATGCTATACCCTATAGGAAATATTTTAAAGACTATGTTCAAGGTGATTTTGGATAGGTTTATTTGGGTGGTGGTGAACCTTGTAATTTTTTTGGAAAAGGTAAGATACATATAAAATTATATAATGGAAATAAATGGTTGTTGAAAGAGGTGAGGCATGTTCTTGAGTTAATAATAAATCTAATTTTAGTAAGGTAGTTAGGAAGTGAGGGCTTCACAATTACATTTGTAGAAAAATATTGGATGGTCATTGAATGATCACTAGTAATAGTAAAAGGAGATAAAGTAGGTACACTATATTTATCTACTAGTAATGTTGAATCTTCTATTACTTTAGATTCTACAAAAGTGGATACATAATTATGGCACCACAGACTTGGACACATGAGTGAGAAGGGGATGCAAGTTCTCCACTCAAAGAATTTATTGCTAGATTTGAAGAAAGTGGATTTGGATTTTTGTGAGCATTATGTATATGGAAAATATAAGAGAGTCAAATTTATCAGAGTTGGGAAGATAAAGAAGGATAAAAAGTTAGAGCTTGTGCATATAGATGTATGGGGACCGACTTAGGTATCATCCCTTGATGGCTCTTCTTATTATGTTAATTTTATTGATGATGTAACTAAAAAAATTTAGGTATATTGCATATGAAAAAAATCTAACATTTAATACTTTTAAGAAATAAAAATATTTGGTTGAGAATGAGATAGGAAATAAGTTGAAGTGTGTCAAATCAGATAATAGAGGTGAATACTATAGCAATGAGTTTGAAAATTACTGTTCATTATGTGGGATTCATAGAAATAAGATGGTTCTAATAACACCACAACAAAATGGTGTGTTAGAAAGGATGAATAGGAAAATAATGGAGTGTGTAAGGAGAATGAGATTGCATTTAGGGTTACCCCTATAATTTTGGGTAGATGCTATGGATACTATTGTTTACTCAATAAATAAAGGGCCTTCAAGTCCTTTCGATGGTGGCATTCAAGAGGAAGCATGGACATGTAAAAAGGTAGACTATTTTTTTTAAAGACTTTGGGTTGTGAAGCATTTTTCCATATTGATAAAGTAAATATAACCAAACATGAAGCAAAATCCAAGAAATGTACTTTTATTGGATATTGAGTTAATGATTTTGGTTACTGTTTATGGGATTTTGAAAATTGTAAAATCATTAGGAGTAGAGATGTGATCTTTAATGATAAGGTCAAGTATAGAGATTAGTTTTAGGGAAAGAAACAAGATAATTCAAATATATAATATATATTACTTGATGAAATCAATAGAAATTAAATTCAAAAAGTACCAAAAAATTAGTGTTCATCAACTACAACAATAACAATAAGTACCTCAAATTCTTGAAAGTGTAGTTAGAAGATCTATCAGAGTAAGTAGACTCTCTAAATGATACTCTCTTTTACTTTATTATTTATTATTTACTGATGGTGGAGAGATGGAAAGCTATGAATAATCAATCTAGGTAGAAACCCAAAAAAAGTGAGAGCAAGGCATGAAAGAAAAGATGGACTCCTTGGTACATAACCAAACTTGGGA
Organism: Torreya grandis; assembly: GCA_037957365.1. Taxonomy (NCBI): domain Eukaryota; kingdom Viridiplantae; phylum Streptophyta; class Pinopsida; order Cupressales; family Taxaceae; genus Torreya; species Torreya grandis. Next base: position 751,247 of record JARHVA010002531.1, on the reverse strand, counting down.
TTTGGTTCATTTGCCTACAAGAAAAAGAGCATTATAGAATAAATGAGTTTATAGGTTGAAGGAATAAGATGGAGGGAAAAAGAGGTACAAGGCCAAACTTGTTGTAAAGGGGTTTGCATAAAAAAAAGGTATAAATTTTGAGGAATTTTTTTTTCTAGTTGTTAAAATTACTTCCATAAGAATTATCTTAAGTTTGGTAGCTATAGAAAATTTGCACCTTGAATAGTTAGACGTGAAGATTTATTTATTTCATGGTGACTTGGAAGAGAAAATATATATGGAGTAGAAATAGGGATACAACGTCAAAGGTAAGAAGAAAATGGTGTGCAGGTTAAAGAAGAGTTTATATGGAATAAAGCAAGCTCCAAGGCATTGGTATTTGAAATTTGACATGTTTTTGATAGAACAAGGTTATAGTAGATGTCATTATGACCACTATGTTTATTTTAAGAGAATAGATAATGAAATATATATTATCTTATTATTGTATGTAGATGACATGCTTGTTTTAGGGTCTAACATGCATGATATAAATAAGCTCAAAAGAAAACTAGTAAATTCATTTGTAATGAAAGATTTGGGTTCTAAAAATAAAATCCTTGGTATGATAATAACAAGATATAGGAAAAATATAAAATTAGCATTATCTCAAGAAGATTACATCAAGAAGGTGTTAGCTAGGTTCAATATGCAAGATGCAAAACTAGTGAGTGCACCTTTGGGAGGGCACTTTAAATTAAAAAAGGAACAATGTCCTAAAATCTAGGAATAAATCAATTACATGTCCAAAGTGTTATATGATTCAACAATTGGAAGTTTAATGTATGCTAGGTGTGTATTATACTAGAGATTACTAATGTAGTGGGAGTTGTTAGTAGGTTTATATTCAAGAAAAGTGCATTAGGATGCAGTCAAGTGGATTCTTAGGTACTTGAGAGGGACCAATGATAGACAATTGTGATATGAAGGGTTAGATGTTACCTTACAAGGATATGTTGATGTAGACATGGTTGAAGATTGAGATGGTAAAAGGATCACCACATGTTATGTATTCATTGTTGGTGACATAATAGTTAGTTAAATTTCAAAATTGTAAAAGATAGTTTCTTTGTCAACTATAAAGGTAAAATATGTTGTAGCTATAGAAGTAAGAAAGGAGATGACATGGATGTAATGGTTTATGGAAGAGTTGAGGCAGAAGAAAAAGATTACAAGTTGTGTAGTGATTTCCAGAGTGTGATTCATTTAGCAAAAAAGTCAGCATTCCACTCAAGAACCAAACGTATATAACTCAGGTATCACTTCATTTGTTAAAATTTGGAGGATGGTCAACTGAAGTTGAACAAGATCCATATGAATCAAAATCCTATAGATATACTAAAAAAGGTAGTCACAAAGGATAAACTGGAGAGTTGTTCATCTTTAATAGGTATTCAGGGATAACAAGGAAATGAGAAACATGTCAGGGTCAAAGTTCAAAGAAAAGTCCAAGGAAGAGTTATAGTAGTGGAGTTTCATCAATCGGTCTCTAAGGGGAAAATTATTGGATGGTGGAACCTGATCTTATTAGAATGCTTAGTTCTTAATAGGGGGTGTTGGGGGGGGGGGAATGCCCCACTACTAAGGTATGTATTGGGGTCTAGGGGGAGGTGCCTTTGAAGCAAAATTTTATGAAAAATACATTGTAAAATATTGTAATTTCATAGTAAATTTGGACTATTCACTATTACGTCATAGATCTAATAATAAATACTATATTGGTGCATTTTTGTCTTAATACGTAACCCTCCTTTGATATGAGAGAATTTTAATCACTATGGCACACTATGTGTGAGTGAAGATGATATTATAGTGGATGTATTACATGTTTTTCCTTTCATTTTTTGAATTGAATAAGAGAAGAACCTACTATTTTTGTGTGGACATAGCCCATATTATGTGAAACACATTAAATCTATGTTTCTATTGTGTTGTGGTTTTTGCATTTTATTTCCATATTTATTTAATTAATATTGGTTTGAATTTTATATTACTAATAATTGGTATTAGAGTTAAAGGTTTATTTTGCAAATAAACTTACATGAAAAAATGGTTCCTGGTTCAAGTGAGAGTAATGGCAGAGGAAGGCAAGTTTAAGGTCAAGTAGTTTAACAGATAAAACTACCAGTTATGGAAGATGTAAATAGAGGATTATCTATATTAGAAGAATATTTTAATAATATTGGATGAAATAGAAAAGAATCTAATGACTATGAAGGATGAAGAATGGAAGGTTCTTGACAAAAAGGCACTAGGAATAATATGACTATGCTTAGTAGTGTTGGTGGCTTTCAATATTTAAAAAGAAAAGACAATAGAGGATGTGATAAAGACATTAGATAGATTGTATGAAATATCCTTAGACTCCAACATGGTATTTCTTATGAATCATTAATTTAATATGGAGATGTTAGAAGGTGGTCTATTGTTGATCATTTAAATGAACTTAACACGGTCACAAATCAATTAAGCTTTGTAGGAATAAAATTTGATGATGAGGTTAGGGATACTTTTATTCTATTTTCATTTCTAGGAAAATGGAATGGTTTGGTCATGGCTATGAGTAATTCGATCTCTGATTCAAACACTTTAAAGTTTGATGATGTTATTGGTGTTATTCTTAGTGAAGAAATGCAATGGAAAAGCATAGGTGAGACATCAGGTAATGCTTTAACTATAGAGAATAGGGGAAGATAAAAGGATAGAGGAAAGACTCTAGGGAATCATGGGAAGTATAAAAAGGGTAGATCCAAATCTAGAAGAACATTAGTGTACTAGATTTGTTGCAAGAAAGGATAGTTGAAGAAAATTATTGGTTTTAAAAAGGAAAACATGGAGATGGACAACAAGATAAAAATTAGGAAGGAAATGTAGTAGGTGATATGTTGCAAGATGATTTAATCCTTTCATTAAATAATATTAATGATTCTTGGGTGTTATATTCAAGTGATTCATTTCGTGCTACATCCCATAAGAAATATTTTCAAGACTATATTCAAGGTGATTTTGGACACATTTATTTGGGTGATGGTGAACCTTGTAAAATTGTTAGAAAGGGTAAGATACAGATAAAATTATAGAATGGAAACAAATTATTGTTGAAAGAGGTGAGGCATGTTCCTAAGTTGAGAATAAAATTAATTTTAGCAAGGTAGTTAAGAAGTGAGGGATGCATAAATGCATTTACAGAAAAATTGTGAAAGGTTACTAAAAGATCAATGGCAATAGAAAAAGGAGAGAAGGTAGGTAAATTATATTTATCTAATATTAATGTTGACTCTTCTATTTATTTAGCTTATACAAAAGAATATACAAATTAATGGCATCACAGACATGGGCACATAATTGAGAAGGGGATACAAGTTCTCCACTCAAAAAAATTGTTGTCAAATTTGAAGAAGGTGGATTTGGATTTTTGTGAGCATTATGTGTATGAAAAATAGAAGAGAGTTATATTTCTCAGAGTTGGGAAGACAAAGAAGGATGAAAATTTAGAGCTTGTGCATATAGATGTATGGTGATTGGCTCAGGTATCATCTCTTGGTGGATCTTCTTATTATGTTATTTTTATTGATGACATAACTAGAAAAACTTGGGTATATTGCATACAAAAAAAATTGATGTTTTTGATACTTTTAAGAAATGGAAAGCTTTGGTTAAGAATGAAACATAAAATAAGTTGAAGTGTGTTAGATTAGATAATAAAGGTGAATTTTGTAACAATGAGTTTGATAATTACTGATCATCCAATGGGATTTGTAGAGAGAAGATGGTTCCAAGAATACCACAAAAAAATAGTGTGTCAGAAGAGATGAACAAGACAATCATGGAGCGTACAAAGAACATGAGATTACATGAAAACTTGCCCTTCTAATTTAGGGTAGATGTTATGGATACTACTATTTAATTAATAAATATAGGGCCTTCAAGTCCTTTCGATGGTGGTATTCTAGAGGAAACATGGAAAAGTAAAAAGGTAGACTATTCTTTTTTAAAGACTTTTGGTTGCGAAGCATTTGTCCATATTGATAAAGAAAATAGAACCAATCTTGAATAAAAATCTAAAAAATGTACTTTTATTGGATATGGAGTTAATGATTTTGGTTACCATTTATGGGATTTCAAAAATCATAAAATCATTAGGAGTATAGATGTGGTCTTTAATGAGAAGGCCATGTACAAAGATTAGTTATAGTGAAAGAAACAAGAAAATCCAAATACAAAATATGCAATACTTGATGAAACCACTATAAATGAAATTCTAAAAGTTATAGAAAATCATAATGTGGAACAAATAAAACAACAACAACACGTACATCAAACTCTTGAAAGTGTAGTTAAAAGATCTACTGAAGTAAATAAACTCCTTGAACAATGCTCTCCTTCATTTTATTATTTATTATTGACTAATGGTGGTGATATAGAAAGTTGTGAAGAATTAATGCAAGTAGAAACCAAAAATAAGTGGGAACAAGCCATGAAATAATGATGTACTCCTTGGTATATAACCAAACTTGAGATTTGGTTTATTTTCCTACAGGAAAAAGAGCATTGTAGAATAAATGAGTTTATAGGTTAAAGGAAGAAGATCGAGGGAAAAATATGTAAAACTCTAAACTTGTTGTAAAAGGGATTTGCACAAAATAAAGGTATAGATTTTGATAAAATATTTTCTCTAGTTGTTAAAATGACTTCCATAAAAACTATTTTAAGTTTGGTAGTAGTAGAAGATTTGCACCTTGAGTAGTTAGATGTGAAGACTGCCTTCCTTCATGGTGAATTGGAGGAGGAAATATATATGGATCAACCATAAGGATATGAAGTCAAAGGTAAGGAAACAATATTGTGTAGGTTGAAGACAAGTTTGTATGGCCTAAAGCAAGATCCAAGGTAGTGATATTTGAAATTTGACATGTTTATGACAAAACAAGGTTATAGTAGATGTCATTCTAATCTCCGTGTTTATTTTAAGATATTAGATAATGACATATATATTATCTTGTTATTTTATGTAGGTGACATTTTTGTTTTAGGGTCTAATAAACATGATATAAATGAGCTAAAAAAAAACTAAGAAATTCATTTGCAATGAAGGATTTGGGTGATGGAAAGCTAGTCTTTGGTATGAGAATAACAAGAGATTAAAAAAATATAAAATTGACATTATCTCAAGAGTACATCAAGAAGGTGTTAGTTAGGTTTAATATGTAAGATGAAAAACCAATGAGTACACCTTTGGGAGGGCACTTAAAATTATGTAAGGAATAATGTCCTAAAATGTAGGAAGAAATCAATTACATGTCTAAAGTGCCCTATGCTTCAATATTTAGAACTTTAATGTATGTTATGATGTGAATTAGACTAGACATTACTCATGTAATGGGAGTTATCATCAAGTTTATGTATAATCAAGGAAAAGAGCACTGGGATATAGTCAAGTGGATTCTTAGGTACTTGAGAGGGACCACTGATAGACAGTTGTGCTATGAAGGCTTAGATGTTAATTTATAAGGATATGTTGATACATACATGGATGGATATTTAGATGGAAAAAAGAGCACCATAGGTTATTGATTTACTATTGGTGACATAAAATTTAGTTGGATTTCAAAATTGTAGAAGATAGTTACTTTGTTAACTACAAAGGTAGAATATTGTGCAGCTACAAAAGTAATAAAAGAGATGATATGGATGCAATGGTTCATGGAAGAGTTGAGGTAGAAGTAGGAATATTTTAGGTTACATAGAGATAGATAGAGTGTGATTCATTTAGTAAATAAATTAGCATTCCACTCAAAAACTAAACATAAACATCTTAGGTATCACTTCATTCATTTAGTTTTGGAGGATGGTCAACTGAAGTTGGAAAAGATCCATACAAGTTAGCATACTATAGATATGCCAAAAAATATATTCACAAAGGAGAAGATGGAGAGTTGTTTATCTTTAATAGGTCTTCAAGAATAAAAAGGAAGATGAGAAACATGTCAGGGTCAAAGTTCAAATAAAATTCCAAGAGTTATAGTGGTAGAGTTGTAACAATCAGTCTCCAAGTGGGAGATTGTTGGATGATGGATCCTAGTCTTATTAGAATGCCTAGTTTCTGAAAAGGGGGTATGGGGGACTAATTCCCCCTACTAAGGTATTCATGGGGGTCTAAGGGGGTGGCACCCTGGAAGCAATTTTTTTGAAAAATGCATTGTAAAATATTACAATTTTATAGTAAATCTAGACCATTCACTATTAGGTCATATATCTAATGGTAGAAATTATGTTGGTTCATTTTTTCCCTAATATGTAACCCTATTTCGATATGAGGGGATTATAATCATGAAAAAACACTGTGTGATTGAAGAGGATATTATAGTGGTTGTATTATAGGTTTTTCCCTTCATTTATTGGATTGAATAAGAGAAGAACTGACTATTTCTATGTGGACATAATTCATATTACAAGAACCAAATTAAATGTATATCTTTAATGTGTTTTATTTTTTGCATTTTATTTCCATTTTTATTTCATTAATATTTCTCTATGTTCTATATTCCTAATAACTGGTATCAGATCCAGAGTTTTATTTGGCAAATAAAATTGCAAGAAAAGAGGGTTCTTAATTCGAGTAGGACCAATAGCAAAAGAACATAAATTTAAGGTCAAGAAGTTTAACAAATAACATTACCAAATATAGAAGATGTAAATGGAGGACAATCTATACCATAACGATCTTTTCCTACCATTAGGTAAAATAACAAAGAAGTTGATGACCATGAAAGATGAAGAATGAGAGGTTCTTGATAGAAAGGCACTAAGAACAATATGAATATGCTTGGAAGCATTGATGGCCTTCAATATTTCAAAATAAAAGATAATATAGGATGTGATAAAGGTATTAGATATATTGTATGAAAAACCCTCAGCCTCCAACAAGGTATTTCTTATGAAGCATTTCTTTAATATGGAGATGTCAGAAGATGGGTCTGTTGTTGATCATTTAAATGAATTTAACATAGTCACAAATTAGTTAAGATCTATAGGAGTAAAATTTGATGATGAGGTTAGGAATCTTTTGATTATGTACTCATTTCTAGAAAGCTATAATAGCTTGCTCATGGTTGTGAGTAATTCTATCTTTGGTTCAAACACTTTAAAATTTGATGATGTTATTGGTGTTATTCTTAGCAAAGAAATGCGATGAAAAAACACATGTGAGACATTATGAAATGATTTGACTATGGATAATAGGGGAAGACAAAATAATAGATGAAAGGCCCCAAGGAATTATGAGAAGTCTAAGAAGGGTAGATCCAAATCCAAAGGAACATTGGTGTGCTAGATTTGTGTGAAAAAGGACACTTAAAGAAAGATTATTGGTTTCAAAAAGGAAAAAAAGGAGATGGGCAACAAGATAAAAATCATGAAGAAAATGTTGCAGGTGTTGTGTTTCAAGATGCTTTAATCCTTTCATTGGATACTATTAATGATTCTTGAGTGTTAGATTTATGGGATTCATTTCATGATACATCTCATAGGAAATATTTTCAAGACTATGTTCAAGGTGATTTTGGATAGGTTTATTTCAGTGATGGTGAACCTTATAAAATATTTGGAAAGGGTAAGATACAAATAAAATTATAGAATGGAGAGAAATGGTTGTTGAAATAGGTGAGGCATGTTCCTGAGTTGAGAGGAAATTTTATTTTAGTAGGGCAATTAAGAAGTGAGGGCTGCATAATTACATTTTTAGAAAATTCATGGAAGGTCACTTGAGGATTAGTAATAAGAGAAAAAGGAAAGAAGGTAGGTACATTATATTTATCTATTGGTAATGTTAACTCTATTATTGATGAAATCACTAGAAATGAAATTACAAAAAAGTTAGAAAATTAGAATGCGAAACAATAACAACAACAACAAGTACCTCAAACTCTTGAAAGTGTAGTTAGAAGATCTACTAGAGTAAGTAGACTCCCTAAACAATACTCTCTTTTGCTGTATTATTTATTATTGACTGATGGTGGTGAGCCAAAAAGATATGAATAAGCAATGCAGGTAGAAACTAGAAAAAAGTGGGAACAAGGCATGAAAGAGAAGATGGACTCCTTGGTACATAACCAAACTTGGGATTTGGTCTAGTTTTCTACAAAAAAAGATCATTTTAGAATAAATGGGTTTATAGGTTGAAGGAAGAATATGGAGGGAAAAAGAGGTACAACCAAAAACTGTTGTAAAGGGGTTTGCATAAAAGAAAGGTATAAATTTTGATCAAATATTTTCTTTAGTTGTTAAAATGACTTCCATAAGAACTATTTTAAGTTTGGTAGTAGTATAAGATTCGCACCTTGAATAGTTATATGTGACGATTGCCTTATTTCATGGTGACTTGGAAGAGGAAATATATATGGAATAGCCATAGGGATATGAAGTCAAAGGTAAGGAAAAAATGGTGTGTAGTTTGAAGAGTTTGTATGGCCTAAAGTAAGCTCCAAGGTAATGATATTTAAAATTTGACATGTTTATGATGAAAAAAGGTTATAGTATATGTCATTCTGACCACTGTGTTTATTTTAAGAGACTAGATAATGACAACTATATTATTTTGTTATTGTATGTAGATGACATTTTTGTTTCAAGCTCTAACATGTATGATATAAATGAGCTCAAAATAAATCTAGCAAATTTATTTTTAAGGAAGGATTTTGGTGATGCAAAGAAAATCCTTGGTATCAGAATAAAAAAATACAAGAAAAATATAAAATTGACATCATCTCAATAAGGGTACATTAAGAAGGTGTTAGTCAGGTTCAATATGCAAGGTGCAAAACCTATAAGTACACCTTTGGGAGGGCACTTCAAATTAAGTAATAAATATTGTCCTAAAATGTAGGAAAAAATCAATTACATGTCAAAAGTTCCTTACACTTTATAAGTTGGATGTTTAATGTATGCTATGGTGTGCACTAGACCAAACATTGCTCATGTAGAAGGAGTTGTTAGTAGGTTTATGAATAATCCAGGAAAAGAACACTGGAATGCAATCAAGTGATTTATTAGGTACTTGAGAGGGACTACTAATATATAATTATGTTATGAAGGGTCAAATTCTACCTTACAAGGATATGTTGATGTAGACATGACTAGAGATTTAAATGGAAAAAGGAACACCAAAGGTTATGTATTCACTATTGGTGACACAATATTTAGATTTCAAAATTATAGAAGATAGTTACTTTATCAACTATAGAGGCATAATATGTTTTAGCTACATAAGCAAGCAAGGAGATGATGTGGATGTAATGGCTAATGGAAGAAATGAGGCAAAAGCAGGAAGATTATAGGTTATATAGTGATAGCCAGAGTGTGATTCATTTAGCAAAGAAGTCAACATTCTACTCAAGAACCAAACATATACAAGTCATGTATCACTTCATTCATTTAGTTTTGAAGGATGGTCAATTGAATTTGGAAAATATCTATACGAGTTAGAATCTTGTAGATATGTTAACAAAGGTAGTCACAAATAAAAAGCTGGAGAGTTGTTTATCTTCAATAGGTCTTCAACAATAACAAAGAAGATGACAAACATGACGGGGTGAAAGTTTACTTAGATGTTTGTATTGAATGATTATATATTGCATCAAATAAGTAAATATGAGAGAACACACAATAATAATTGTCAACAGAGTAGAATATTATATAATATAACAAAGCCACTTTGAGGGGGCAACGTCCAAAATAATGCACTAAGAGTAGAATACTTAACATGATGATAAAAAACTAACCATTACCTCCTATATATAGTCTACTTATCCATGGTTATTCCATAGGCCAACCTAACTAAGAACATAAACAAATATAAAGAAAATATAAAAGAGGTATGTAAGCCATAAGTCAGCCACACATATCCCTAGACATACCAAAGGTTAAGGATGTAGCATACCCATCCCCTTCAAAAAAACATTGTCTTTAATGTTGAGTCAACTCTGGATTCTATTTTGCAAAGGATTCATCCTCTCAAGTAGCATCTTCACAAGGTAGATTCTTCCATTTGATAGGTACTCCTTAATCACTCTAGATCATAGCTGATTAGAGCGTATTTGAAGGATTGCCTCAGGATCAAGAATAACTCTTCCTTCCTCATCTAATTTTTTTAACTTATTTTGAGTAGCAACTCTATGTATAATTACTTTATTTAGACATGATACATAAAATATTAGATGTATGTGAGTGCAAGAAGGAAACTCTAACTTATAGGCCACACTACCAATTTTCTACAAGATTTGATAAGGTGCATAATACTTAGGGGATAGCTTGTTATTATTTTTATATTAATTTAAGGACATATGCTTATATGGATGCAATATAACAAAGACCCATTCACCAATGTAAAAATACCTCACTCTTGTGTTGATCTACCTACTACTTCATGCGATTCTGAGACATGGCTAAATTTTCATGTAAACTTGTAAGGACCTCCTATTGATGGTGAATATGTTCTTCAACTATACAAACCTTAGGATGGACCTTCAAGGTTGAAGTAATGGATGGAGGGTGGTATCCATATAGTGACAAAAAAGAGACATTTTAGAAAAACTATGAACATAAGTAATATACCACCATTAAATAAGTGGTAACCAATGAACCCATTTATCCTATTTATCAGAAACAAAATAATAAAGATATCCTTCTAGATATTTGTTGACTACCTTAGTTTGTCCATCTGATTAAGGATGATAGGATGAATAAAGATCCAATTGGGTACCCAAACATTCAAATAACTTAGTCTAATTTTTTTTTAGTGAAAATGGGATCTTTATCACTAACAACGATCTTAGGGGTACCATGTAATTTTTGAACTATATTGAGAAAAGTAGAAGCTAATATACTAGAAACAAATGGATATGATAAAGAACAAAAATGAGCATACTTACTAATATTATATACCAAAACCATGATAACATTTTGACCATTAGATCTTGGTAACCCTATAATGAAATCCATATACACCTCTTCCGAATGTTGGCTAATGATGGATAAAGGCTACAAAATAATCAAGGTTTTGATTGTTTATCCTTTATTTTGTTGATATATCATAAATTCAACCATTTATTTTTGGACATCCCCCTTAAGTCTTTCCCAAAAAAAATCCTACTTGATTCTATGATAGGTTTTCAAAAATCTTGAATGACCCCCAATTGGAGTTGCATGAAGTTCCTAAAGAATTTTTTATTACAAAGAGAATTCTTACATAAGTATAATATATTCTTATACCATAATGCATTACCCTTCCATGTGAAGTTTTCAAATCCACCCAAACCTTGCTAAAGATTCTGAATCAAATCATGGGTAGCACTATCATTGTCCCATTCTCATCATGTTTGCTATAGACAATTTACCTGTAGAATGGTCATAACACATAACAATGCCTCAACTGATTCATCCTTCCTAGATAGTGCATCTACCACTATAATATCCTTGCTTTTTTTGTAAACTATTTTAAAATCATAGCCTAAAAACTTAGTTACCCATTTTTGTTGTTTTTTAGATGACAACCATTATTCCAATTTCTTTTTGAAACTATCATGTTTAGTCTTTACTTGAAAGTGACGACCTATCAAATAAGGCCTCCATTATTTGACTGCATGCAAAATGGCCATCATTTCCTTCTCATAAATGGGTTTATTCTATTTTTTACCCTTCAGTTGATAACTTTAAAAATAAGTGGTTTATCTTCTTGCATGAGTACAACTCCCATACCATACCCAGATGCATCACATTCAACCACAAAAGTCTTAGAAAAATTAGGAGTGACCATTACTAGAATGGTGCACATAGCCACTTCCAATTATTTAAATGCCCTAGTAGCTATATCAATCCACTAAAAGGAGTCTTTATTCAAAAAAGAGGTGAGTGGGGCTGTAATGCTACCATAATTTTTGACAAAACTATGATCGTAACTAGTTAACCCCATAAATCCCCTTAGTTGCTTGAGTGTCGTAAGAATTGACCAGCCCATCATTTCTTATATTTTTTTAGGATTCAATTTGACTCCTACATGTGAAATTAGATGACCCAATTACTCAATCTCACAAGCTCCAAAAGTACATTTAGAAGGTTTTGCATAGAATTGATGTTGTTCTAGAACTGAGAGTACCTATTTTACATGGTGCAAATGGTCTTCCCAATTTTTACTATAAATAAGGATATCATCGAAAAATACTGGAACAAATTTACTCAAAAATGGCCTAAAAATAGTTTTCATCAAAATCTAAAAGGTGGATGGTGAATTTGTTAGCCCAAAAGGCATAACCAAAAACTCATAATGTCCCTCATGAGCACTAAAAGTAATTTTAGGTATGTCTTCATCATAGATCTATATTTAATGATACCTAAAACATAGATCTAACTTGGTAAAATAAAGAGCACTATTTAATTCATCTAAAAAATCATAAATGATAGGAATAGGAAACTTATCTTTGATAGTTTACTTGTTAAGTTCTCTATAGTCAGGGCACATCTTCCAAGTGCCATTTATTTCACACCATGACAACTAGTAAATAATATTCACTTTATCTATAGAGAATGATTCCTACATCCAACATCTCCCATACCATCTTTTCAATTTCACTTTTTTGGGCATAGGGATACTTGTATGGATTGATGATGGAAGTCCTTTTGACATGTCATTAAAAATAATTGATTGGGCATTATTCACTTGTTATAGATCATAGGGTGTAGATGGCTAAGTTGGTTGAGCTTCCATGGAAAATAAGTGAGCTAAAAATCCTTTAGCACCCTTTCAAAGAATATTTATCATTTGATGGGAGATAACAAGTTGTGGAGATTTATCCCTTAATCCCCTTAGCTCAAATGTCCTTCCTTCAAAATGAAAATGAATGAATAATTCTTAGAAATTCATCTCAATAGTGCCCAAAGTGGAGAGCCACTGCACTCCTAGAATAATGTTAGCTCCCCCCATGGGAATAACAAACATAGAAGAATCCAACAAGTAATATCCCATGGCTAACTTAATACTATGGCATTTTCTAAAGTAGCTAATGATACCACCATCTACAATCAAGACCTAAAATTTTGGAGTAGGATAAATGAAATAGTTCAAGCGAGCAACCAATTTACTATTAATAAAGTTCTATGTTCTTCCAAAATCAATCAAGACCTTCTATTTATTTAGAAAACCCACCACCTTAAGATTTTGTGGAATACTAATACCTAAAAAGGCATGATAGGAAATAGTAGGCTAAGAGTCTTCAGATTCTTCCTCAGGACCTTCTTCATCCTTGATAATTTTCTCCTCCTCATTGTCATCTTCATAGGCACCTTCGATGTCAAACAACTTCTTTTCATCACAACGATGGTCTTTGATACATTTTTTATTACAACCATAACATAATATTTTAGCTCACTTCTCCTCAATTTATTGAGGTGTCAATCTGGTGGGTTGAGGATATGATGGTGTTGTAAAGGTGTGATCATGGCCAGTAGTGAAAGTTTTCCATTTGACCATCTCTTTTTCCTCTACCATGCATGCATATGGGATGGCTTCTGATATAGATTCTAGGTTAAAAATCCAAACCTATAATTGGATGCTATCTTTGAGACCACCTAAAATTAGACCAGTCAAGTTTTCCTTAGTGATGTCTTCTACTCATACGAACAGATTCTAAAATTAATGAATATAATCTTTCATAATTCATGTTTTATATAATATGGCTAACTATTTAAAGTAGTTCTTAGATACATTATCCTAATAATGACCCAACAACTCATCAATGAAAATAAACCATGTAATAGGAGCATCATTCTTTTTCTTTTGAGCACATAACTAGTGATACCAAATGAACTGCTCATGTTCCAGATACAGAGATGCCATTATCACCTTCTAAGAAATAGGAGTTTGATGTAGATAAAATAAATTCTCAATTTAGGTAATCCAAGTGAGAGGATCCTTACCATCAAACTTACACATGTCTACTTTTGGCAACATCAGTTTCACACTAGAATTGGAATTGTTAGTGTTGAGAGGAGGAGGACCTAAATGATGAAGTGGAGGGTTATTTTACTGTAACTAAGATGAAAGGGGTATCCAATTGATAAGTGATTTGATTCAATTGAGTGTGAACCCCATTAATATCTCCACACACCCTTAAAACATTAGTTTGAATTGTAACAAAGTTATCATGCCACACTGAGCCCTTTATGTTAGCTTGAAGTTGAGAAATCAATGGATCTAAAGTTCTAAATTCCATGTCGCTAGGAGTCTTAGGAGTTTATTTCCCCCCTTTTCTTCCTCATGTAGAAGGACCATCCATATACAAACCTTAGGTGGGTTTTTTTCCCAAAAAAATGTACCAAGAGATGGTACCATTGTGATTACCTCACCAAGATAAATCCAATGATTGCCTTTACACACTAGGGTAAAAATTTTAGCACTAAAAAAGTGTACCAATAGAATATACCATTATGATCACCTCGTTGCGATGAATCCAATGACTATAATCATGTAAAACAATTTTTTTAGACTTTTTTTTAATTATTTTTTTCAAGCATTTCAAACAATACTGTATTGACACAAAAAATTAATTCTTCCTAGATTGAAAGTTATGTGTTTTCACTCCTTCCTCTCTTAGAAGTCATGCCTCCCTAGATCCAAAAAAATAATGCCATAAGAAACTTTCCCAAATTAAATTTCTAATACCACTTGTAATAAAATTACTTAGATGTTCACATAGAATGATTATATATCACACCAAATAAGTAAATATGAGAGATCATACAGTAATAATTGACAATAGAGGAGAATACTAGATAATATAACAAAGCCACTCCAAGGGAGCAACCTCCATAATAATGCACTACGAACATAATAATTAACATGATGATAAAAGACTAATCACTACGTCTCATATTTAGTCTAGTTAGTCAAGGTTATTCCATAGACTGACCTAACTAAGAACATAGAGAAATGTAACAAGAATATAAAAGAAGTATGTAAGCCATAAGTCAACCACACATATCCCTAGACATGCCAAAGGTTAAGGGTTTCAAAAAAAGTTTAAAGAAGAGTTTTAGTAGTAGAGTTGCAATAATTAGTCTCCAAGTGGGAGGTTGGTTGATGGTGGAGCTTGATATTATTAGAATGCCTAGTTCCCAATAGGTGGTGGGGGGGGGTAACACCCCCCTAGGGTCTACATGGGAGTCCATGGGGGGTGTAACCCTCGAAGTAAATTTTTATGAAAAATGCATTGTAAAATATTGTAATTTCATAGTAAATCTAGACCATTCACTATTAAGTTGCAGATGTAATAGTAGTAAATATGTTCGTATATTTTTTTCTCTAATATGTAACACTTCTTTAGTATGATGCCATTGTAATCATAATATCACACTATATGTGAATGAATAGGATATTACAGTGGATGTATTACAAATTTTTCTCTTCATTTGTTAGATTAAATAAGAGAAGAACTAGCTATTTCTATGTAGATGTAACCCATATTACATGAACCACATGAAATCTATGTCTCTATTATGTTATATTTTTTACATTTTATTTCTATCTTTATTTCATTAATATTTATCTGCATTCTATATTCCTAATAACTAGTATCAGAACTAAAGGTTTATTTGGAAGATAAACTCATAGGGAAAGAGGGTTCTTGGTATGAGTGGGAGTAGTGGTGGAAGAAGGCAAGTTCAAGGTCAAGAAGTTCAATAGATAAAACTACTAGCTATGGAAGATGCAAATGGAGGACTATCTATATTAGAAGGATCTTTTCCTACCATTGGGTGGAATAGTAAAGAAGTCAATGACTATGAAGGATGAAGAATGGGAGGTTCTTGAAAGAAAGGCACTAGGAACAATATGAATATGCTTAGCAATATCAATGTCCTTCAATATTTTAAAAGAAAAGACAATAGAAGATGTGATAAATGTATTAGATAAATTGTATGAAAAACCCTCAACCTCCAACAAGGTATTTTTTATGAAACATTTATTTAATATAGAGATGTTAGAAGGTGGGTCTATTGCTGACCATTTAAATAAATTTAACATGGTGACAAATTAGCTATGTAAGAGTAAACTTTGATGATTAGGTTAAGGATCTTTTGATTCTATGCTCATTTACATAAAATTGGAATGGCTTGGTCATGGCTATGAGTAATTCTATCTCTAATTTAAACATTTTAAATTTTGATGATGTTATTGGTGTTATTATTAGCAAGAAAATATGATGAAAAAGCACAAGTGAGACCTTAGGTAATGCTTTGACTATGGAGAATACAATAAGGTAAAAGGATAGAGGAAAGGCCCTAAGGAATTATGAAAACTATTATAAGGGTAGATCCAAATCCAAAAGAATGTTGGTGTGCTAAATTTATGGGAGGAAAGGAGATTTGAATAAAGATTATTGGTTTTAAAAAGGAAAATAAGGAAATGGAAAACAAGATAAAAATCAGGAAGCAAATGTAGTAGGTGATGTGTTTCAAGATAGTTTAATTATTTTATTAGATAATATTAATGATTCTTAGGTGTTAGATTCAGGGGATTCATTTCATGCTATAGCCCATATGAAATATTTTCAAGACTATGTTCAAGGTGATTTTAGATAGATTTATTTGGGTGATGGTGAACCTTGTAAAATTACTATAAAGGGTAAGATATAGATAAAATTACAAAAAGGAAGCAAATGGTTATTGAATGAGGTAAGGCATGTCCCTGAATTGAGAATAAATTTAATTTTAGCAAGGCAATTAGGAATTGAGGGATGCACAATTACATTTACAAAAAATTTGTGGAAGGTCACTAAAGGATCACTGATAATAGAAAAAGAAGAGAATGTAGGTACATTATATTTATCTACTCATAATGTTGAATCTTTTATTGCTTTAAGTTCTACAAAAGTGAATACAAAATTATGGCACTACAAACTTGGGCACATCAGTGAGAAGGGGATGCAAGTTCTTCACTCAAAGATTTTTTTTCCATATTTGAAGAAGGTGGATTTGGATTTCTATAAGCATTGTGTCTATGAAAAATATAAGAGAATCATATTTCTTAGAGTTGGGAAGATAAAAAAGGATGAAAAGTTAGAGCTTGTGCATATAAATGTACGAGGACTAGCTTAGGTATCATCCCTTGGTGGCTCTTCTTATTATGTTAATTTTATTGATGATGCAACTAGACAAGCTTGGGTATATTGTAGATGAAAAAAATATAATGTTTTTGATACTTTTAAGAAATGGAAAGATTTGGTTAAGAAAGAGATAAGAAATAAGATGAAGTGTGTCAGATGAGATAATGGAGGTGAATATTGTAGTAAGGATTTTGATAATTAATATTCATCCTATGGGATTCATAGAGAGAAGATGGTTCCAAGAACACCACAAGAACACAATGTGTCAAAAAAGATGAACAAGACAATAATGGAGTATGTAAGGAGCATGAGATTGCATGCAAGGTTTCCCTGACAATTTTGGGTAAATGTTGTGGATACTATTATTTACTTAATAAATAGAGGGCCTTCAAATCCTTTAGATGGTGGCATCCTAGAGGAAGAATGGATAGGTAAAAAGGTAGACTATTATTTTTTAAAGATTTTTAGTTGTGAAGTAGTTGTCCATATTGATAAAGAAAATAAAACCAAGCTTGAAGCAAAATCCAAAAAATATACTTTTATTAGATATAGAGTTAATGATTTTGGTTACCATTTATGGGATTTTGAAAATCGTAAAATCATTAGGAGTAGAGATGTGATCTTCAATGAGAAGGTTATGTACAAAGATTAGTTTTAGGCAAATAAACAAGAAAAACAAAATATAAAATATGCAGCAGTTGATGAAATCATTAGAAATGAAGTTTTAAAAGTGCTAGAAAATTAGAATGTGAAATAGCTACAACAATAACAAGTACCTCAAACTCCTAAAAGTGTAGTTAGAAGATCTACCAGAGTAAGTAGACTCCCTGAATGATACTTTCCTTTACTTTATTATTTATTATTGACTGATGGTGGTGAGCCAAAAATCTATGAAGTAATACAAGTAGAAACTAGAAAGAAGTGGGAGTAAGGCATGAAAGAGGAGATGAACTTCTTGGTACATAACCAAACTTGGGATTTGGTTCAGTTTTGTATAGGAAAAAGAGCATTACAAAATAAATGGGTTTATAGGTTAAAGGAAGAAGATGGAGAAAAAAGAGGTACAAGGCTAGACTTATTGTGAATGGGGTTTACATAAAATAAAGGTATAGATTTTAATGAAATATTTTCTATAGTTGTTACAATGACTTCCATAAGAACTATCTTAAGTTTGGTAGTAGTAAAAGATTTGCAGCTTGAATAGTTAGATGTGAAGACTGCCTTCCTTCATGGTGACTTAGAGGAGGAAATATATATGCTTCATCTATAGGGATAAGATATCAAACATAAGGAGAAAAAGGTGTGCAGGTTGAAGAAGAGTTTGTTTGGCCTAAAGCAAGTTCCAAGGTAGTGGTATTTGAATTTTGATATGTTTATGATAGAATAAGGTTATAGTAAATTTCATTATGACCACTATGTTTATTTTAAGAGATTAGATAATGATAGCTATATTATCTTGTTATTGTATGTAAATGACATGCTTGTTTCAAGATCTAACATGCACGATATAAATGAGATCAAAAGAAAACTAGAAAATTCATTTGCAATGAAGGATTTGGGTGATGTAAAGTAAATCCTTGGTATGAGAATAACAAGAGATGGGAAAAATAGAAAATTAACATTGTCTCAAGAAGAGTACATAAAAAAAGTGTTATTCAGGTTTAATATGCAAGATGCAAAACCAACGAGTATACCTTTGGGAGGGCACTTTAAATAAGCAAGGAACAATGTCTTAAAATTCAAGAAGAAATTAATTACATGTCTAAATTTCCCTATGATTTAGCAGTTGAAAGTTTAGTATATTTTATGGTGTGCACTAGACCATACATTGCTCATGTAGTGGGAGTTTTTAGTAGGTTTATGAATAATCTAGGAAAAAAACACTGGGATGCAGTCAAGTAGATTCTTAGGTACTTGAGAGGAACCACTAATAGAAAGTTGTGCTATGAAGGGTCAGATGTTACCTTACAAGGATATGTTGATGCATACATGGATGAATATTTAGATGGAAAAATGAGCACCATAGATTATGTATTCAATGTTGGTGACACAATAGTTATTTGGATTTAAAAATTATAGAAGATAGTTACTTTGTCAACTACAATGACATAATATGTTGTGACTACAGAAGTAAGAAAGGAGGTGATATGGATGCAATGGTTCATGGAAGAATTGAGGTAGAAGTGGGAATATTTTAGGTTATATAGTGATAGCTAGAGTGTGATTCATTTAGAAAATAACTCAACATTCCACTCAAAAACTAAACATATAAAACTTATGTATCACTTCATTCATTTAGTTTTAGAGGATGGTCATTTGAAATTGGGAAAGATCCATATGAGTCAGAATCCTATAGATATGATAATAAAGGTAATCAAAAAAGAGAAACTAGAGAGTTGTTTAGATTCAATAGGTCTTTAGGGATAAAAAGGAAGATGAGAAACATGTTAGGCTCAAAGTTTAAATAAAATTCTAAGGAAGATTTTTAGTGGTGGAGTTGCAATAATCAGTCTCCAAGTGGGAGATTGTTGGATGGTGGAACCTAATCTTATTATAATGCCCAGTTATCGATAGGGGGGTTTGTGGGGGAAATGCCCCCCACTAAGGTCACCATTAGGGTCTAGGGGGAACCCTTGAATTAAAGTTTTGTGAAAAATTCATTGTAAAATATTGTAATTTCATAGTAAATATGGACCATTAACTATTAGGTCACAAATATAATGGTAGAAAGTATGTTGGTGCATTTTTGCCCTACTATGTAACCCTCATTTGATATGAAGGAATTATAATCATGATGGATATTATGTGTGAGTGAAGAGGATATTTCAATGGATGTATTATAAGTTTTTCTATTCATTTTTTGGATTGAATAAGAGAAGAATGGTCTTTTCTATGTGGATGTAGCCCATATTGGGTGAACCACGTTAAATCTATGTCTCTAATGTGTTTTTTTTTAAATTTTATTTTTGTATTTATTTCATTAATATTTCTCTGCATTCTATATTCTTAACATAACTCATCAAGATATTAAGGAGCAAAATCATCTATTGATGGAACTTGAATAATCTCACATTGATCCATGATCATAGGAGGCTCATACAATTTCAAGTTTTCAACATTTAGAACTAAATACATCTATATTTAAGGTGGTAGTTCCAATTGAAAATTATTATTACCAATATTCTCAAAAATGTTAAATGGGATTTGTACTTGATTGGTTTGAGATTTTTACTTTATCCTTTGATAATTTATTTGATTATATGAAGCCAAAGTATATCACCAACTTGGAAGTGATGATCAACCTGATGTTTGTCATGCCTAGCCTTATACTTGGCTTGGCTCTTTTCAAACTACTCTTGGATATATTTATGAATCGATTGGACCTTGTGGATGAACCTATTATATTTGTCTTCATCCTTACTTTTATTTGTCACTGTTTCTTGTACAAAATTAAAGTCCAAAGGAGACTTAGGAAAATAACCAAAACAAGTCTCAAAAGGAGATTTAATTTTAGAATAAATTATGACATGATTATAAGCATGTTGCACATAACTCAAGAATTCATCACAAAGATTTGGATGATTTTTACAATATCCTTTAATAAAATAAATCCATTCAAAATTGACTACTTTATTTGACCACTAGTTTGTGGATAAAATATAGTGCTCTTATCGAGTTTCATGTCCATCAATTCCCATAAAACTAACCAAAAGTTCCCAATGAATCAAGAATATCGATCATAAATAATAGATGTGGGTAAACCAAAATCAACATAAACATTTTTAAAGAATAAGTGTGTAATCTCCTCACATGTGATAATTTTCTTATAGGAAATAAAAACACACATTTTGATAAATATGTCAAAAACAACATACAAATAGTCACGATTATTTATAGACACAAGCAAGCCACCCAAAACATCCATAAAAACACTCTCTAATGGATGGATTGGTATGAGAAGTGGGGAATATAAGCACAAATTACTATTATTAGGCTTGCTAGTGGCATAAATAATATAATCTTTTACATATTTGTATACATTTTCATGCATTCAAGGCCAATAACAATATCTTTGCAACTATGTAACTATTTTCCAATGCCAAAATGACCTAAAACAAGAGAAGTATGTGATTCTATAATCACATGGACTCTTTAATATTGTGGAATGCATAACTTACCAAGATGCTATGATAATCCATCATGCATGTGATAGTCTAATTCTTCTACCCTCTTTTCATGAGCTAGATCTTTATAGACATCCTTAATATCAACATCTCTATCATATTATTCCTTATAACTATAATGCATTAAATAAATATGTTGGAAAAGAATAGATGCTAAAATAGGAGGTATTGAAAGAATATCAAATGCCTTGTTTTATATACCTTTTTTATACCTAATCACGTTATGGAATTATTATAAAAACCCCATCTAATGAAAGTTCCTTGATTGTTGTAGTTTTGACTGCAATTGGAAATATTACAAAGACTAGTGATCTGTGTGGATGATTATCTCTTTTCCTATAAGTAATGCTTCCATTTTTTCACACTTTGAACCAAAACATATAAATATTTATCATAGGTTGGATATCCCCTTACCACACTTATGAAGGTTTTAGAATGGTAAAAAAATAGGCTTTTGCTTCTGCATCAAAACTACACCCATGGCATAAGGCATCTTACTAAAAAGTAGCAGACAAAATTGTAGTGGTTAAAAACGTAGCATGAAAAATAAAGTGAGGATAAAACATAGCAATAAAAAATGTAGTGAGTATAAAACATAGTAGGAATAAAACATAGTAAAGGATGCACTCACACAAAAGATGACACAACTTTTAACTAAAGGTCCAACTCACAAAATCACATTTCCTCTATTATTCTACTTGTAAATTTGGTGCATTACTTTTCCACCATAAAATTTTAACTGCTATCACCAAAATTAATTAGATAAAAAATAAACAATGTGATAATCACTAAAAAGCTCCAATTATGCTCTTTTGACATTTTTACGACATTACTAATACCACTATATTTTTTCTCACTATGTTTTGTCCTCACGACATTTTTTTCATACTACATTTTTGACATACTACATTTTTTAGTGCTACACTTTTATCCACTATGTTATCACATAGAGCCATGGCATAATCACTTGTATTTTTTTCAATCTCAAATGGCTGATACAAATCTAGAAGTGCTACTATTGAGCTTATGCTTATATTTTATTTTAACTTGTCAAAGGATTTTTGATGCTTGCATCCACATTGAAAGATGTATTTATTAATTTTCAAATCATGCAATGAAAAGTTAGTAATAATCTTACTCCAATATTGGACTGCCCCTAGGAGTATTCTAACTTTACTTACATCATTAGGCTTAGGCCATTTCATTATCGATTTAAATTTAGAGGGATCAATTATGAGTTTAACATCTCCTACTACATAGTGTAAGTATAATAAATATGTTTTTATAAATTCATATTTAGACATCTTTAGATACAATTTCTCCCTTTACAAAGTTTTTGGGCTTTCCTAATATGATTTACATTATCTTCCTAGGTTTGACTAAAGATCAAAATATAATATATGTATACTATTAAAAAATCATCTATGAATGTCCTACATACATCATTCATAACCTGCATGAATGTGGTAGGTGTATTATAAATCTTAAAAGGCATAACAAGCCACTCAAAAAGATTTTGCTTAGTTTTAAAAGTAGTTTTTTAAAATATCATCCTCACTAATTATAACTTAGTGATAACCACTTTTTAATTTTAATTTAATGAAATAAACAACATTTATTAAATTATCTAATACATCGTTAATGTGAGGAAGAGGGTAGTGGTTTTTAACCACTATTTTGTTTAATTTTCATAAATTCATGGACATCTGCCAAGTGACATATTTATTTGGCACCAAGACAATTGGAGAACCACATGCAGAAGTGGTTGGCCAAATGAACACTCGCTAGAGAAACTCTTGAACTTTATTCATTATTTCTTCATTATCTACCATGGACAACTTGTACATGCCAATATTAAGAAGATGTGCATCTTGATGCAATTGTATCTCATGTTGTATATGCCTTTTCAAAGGTAGACCTTATGGGTCTTGAAAAACATCATGATAATTAAACATAATATTAACTATTTACTTCTTATGTTTATGTTTTTTACCTTACAGAGCCCTAGATTATCATCATCCTTGGCTTTTATAATCATGAGTATAATTTTTTTTCTTAAAGCCTTTTGATTTGACCTACAAATAAAATAGATAAGTTTATCTTTATCTAATGGGCTCTTACAATGTATTCAATCCCATATTTTAAAAGCAATTATTTATTATATTCCCTATAGAATATTGATTTTATATATACAAATTAGGACTACCTAATACAATCCCACATAATCAAGTGGAACCACATCTAACTCTACCCCATCAATGCACTTATAGGTGATTTCAAATCTAAGTTTACATATTTTTTTGACATGAAATTTAGAATCATCACACACCCATCCTAAAGGGTATGGATTAGGATGTGTTTTAATAGTAAATCCTATTTTTTTCATAACATCTTTAGAAATGAGATTAGCTTGAGATCCACTATCAAAAAGAGTATATATATTAGTATGCTTAGAAATTACTCTAATGTGGAAAAGGTAATTTCTTTTATTTTCATTACACATATATTTAAAATGTAAGGACTAATTATAATTATGAGATTTAGTGCTAGAATATGAAGAAGATAAATCTTGCATGCCCATGGTAGTGACCTTGGTATCATCACCAAAATCAGAGCCAAGATCTTGGTATACTATGAACTCTCTAGTGTAAAGGGGATGCCCAAAATCAAAACCCTTTTCCTAAACTCTTGAGTGTAATATTGTACACTCTGACCCTTTGATTGACTTAAATTTTTCCAATCCATAGTAGTTTGTTGAAAGTATCCTAATGGATAAAATTAATTTTTTAGTGTAGTAAAAAAATCAATCCAAGAATAAATCACTTTAATATATTTTATGAGATATTCTTATGTCTTACTCTCCCACTAAATGAGTGATGTACCACCCAACCAAAGAGTAGATAACTAAATTTTTACTTCTTCATCATCAATATTTTAAAACCTGTAGTATACTTCCATTTGCTTGATCCAATGATCCAATTTATTTGCATTAATATCTCCATTATAAATTGGAAAATCAAACTTAACATCAAGTTTTAAAATATAAGAAACAACATTAGAAGCTTAGTTTTATTTATCAAAGGAAGAACTATAAGGTTTGGAAGGAGATGGATGAGATTTAGGCGGTTCTTCTGCTCTACCCTTACCACTAGTTGAGGGTTTTTCCTCTTGTTCACCTTAATTTTCACCTTTAATCCTCTTCTTCCTTTCATAGTATAAATCATCCACCATACTCTTCATCTCTATAAAATATTGATGAAAGGTCACCTTTAAGTTTTGTTCTTCCCTAGGAGAATCCATGGCTATACTTGGATGTTTCACACCAATTTATTGGTTATATTCTTCAAGTGATCCTTCACTAAATTTACTCTTAGACTTAGTTAACATGCAAAATTAAAAAAAATGAAAATCCAAAAACCATGTGAAAATATCCCCAATAAAATTCTCTTATACCAAACTTGATTCAAATTGTCAGTTAATGCAAAATGCTCACTATTTACCAATTTTGGATACTCATGACAATTTTCTAAATTCCTATATTTTTACATGAAATTGACTTATTTGGTTACAAATCAGGTTTAATATTGATAAAAAATAGAAAGTAAATGAATAGAAAAAAATATAACACAAACCAAATTGATAATGAAGCTCACCCTTTTAAGTATAACCAAATTGATCTATTAAATGTTGTAAAAGATACTTTTTGTATAATGTTTCTACCAAAATATGATTTTGGTCTATAAATATAATCTCTGATCTACCTCTAGGAAGTCTCTGCAATAATCTCTTATATGGAAATTTCTCTTTCCTACATAAAAAGACACTTTCTTACTTGTTTCTTACTTACTTTCCTTCAAAGGGCTTAAAAAACAAGTTTTCTTCTCTTTACCCTTTTTCAAATACAATAACAAGCCTCTTATAATATTTAAAAGGCCCTTATTTTATGGGTTGAAGACTTATATTTTAACCCAATATGTTGGGATTCAAATCCCCCTTCCATTGCCTTATTTTTAGGCTTGGATAAGGCTTCCACATATTTTGGATGGGATTTAGTCCCACATTAATAGGGATTTTTAATAATAATGTTTTAAATAAAAGTTTCAAACCAATCTTTACTTGAAACTCATAGGATGTATATTTTTAGATGTTATATGCATCTAGATACCACTGGTACATATATCAAGCCCTGAATGGGCCACTTGTACATGTCCAATCACCATGCTAACATCATCACTATACCTTGTGTATATTTTTTATCTGTTCCCTCTACCCATAATGAAGGCCCATCTATATCATTCAAAAAGCCATACATTTTACATACAAAGTCTATTTGACTCTATTCAAATTGAGTTGGAAATATCTTGAGGAGATATTTGGTGTGTTAGTAGTTTAAAAAAAAATGAATATCATATAATCAAATCAGTGTGGGCATCATCTTGGATCAATCAATCATATGTATCAATGTCATTGTTAGCAAATAGTCTATCCATGTAACATAAAGGAAGGCATGAGTGATTAGAAAAACATTTGTACCATATATATCTCATCATGGAAGAAAGGTTTTGGATAAATACAACCTATTTGAAGCGTTCATGAAGAATTAAGAGATATCCTCAACTTAGCAAGGTTGTTGAGTAAAAAGGGAACTCTAAAATCAAAAACCATGTAATAGTATGTCTTGTACTAAACTCAAATACCTTATGAAAAGTAGATTTTTTTTGAAATATTGAATATTCTATATAGTGAACATGAAATAAATATAATATATAAAGAACTAGGCTAAAAACATTTGAAACATGCTTGTAAGTCTTGATTTTGGATTTTTGAAAATATATTAATTTTTTGAACAATTCTAAATTAAATACTTTCAAAGTACCAAGAAACAAGGCTTAAAAAATAAAATAAATGGGAGGAATTTGAAAATCCTCAAAAATATGCTATAGAATAGTATGGTAAGAATGAAAAGAAGCAATATGCCCCCAATGTATGTGTAAATGAGTCATAAAAATGTAACACAAATGATTAATATAAATACTAATGTACATGCTCATAAATGAGCAAGAGACTATGTGTACTCATGTAAAAGTAAAAAAAATTGATGTAAGTGCAAAGGAAAATCATAGTATGATATATATGAAATTTTAAGTAAGTGGATTAAGCATTTGAAAGCAAAGTAAGATAGTTATTTTGAATTGTTTGATTTTTTTTGAAAATCAAGAGGGCACATGACCAAAGTGAATATAAAGCTAATGCTGAGAATAATGTTGGGATAAGGGATAAAATAGGTATAAATGAAATAAAAACAAAGATGCTATGTACAAAGGAAAATTCAAGTAGCTTAACCTATAATTTGATTAGAGAAAAGTTCCCATAGAGTGACTACATAAAGGGTATATCTACCTACTTCATTTTTTGATAAACCACCAATTGGAATAATATGCAATTATGTATAACTATTTGATCCATTATATTGTATAATATGTTTTGTATGATGCATATCAATCATAAATGCATTAGATGTCCTTATTAGAGTATGCCATGTTTTGTGCTCTTGTGTTGTGATTATGTTGTTGGTGTAGGATATTAATTTCCTACTCTTTAGCTTACTTAGGTGCTATTTCATTGGAGATGTTTATCTAACATTCATGATGATGATGATGGGTTTATATCTTACTTCCACCTATATTGGGGAAGCTAGTCTGACATGCATGGGATGGGTAGGATTATCCTATCTTCTACCTATTTGTACATCTCTATTGTAAACTATTTGATATAGAATAATAATTGGTTTATTCTTAGTTGGTTTATTCTTGGTGTGCAATGTTTAAGATTTCATGGTTGTATTAATGATCTCTTAGAGAGATCTTGGATAAATAGTTTTGATAACTATTTCATGTTATTGAACCATCTCCACTAACCATTACTCAGTAATTTTTGATTCTAGTCTCTATTTATAGATCTGCATTTATTGAGGTTATTTGGCCTATTACATTCTTTATTTGTAGATCTACATTAATTGAAGGTATTTGGCATTGAGGGTATTTTGGATCTAGTTTTAAAGGTCTTATATTTGATCTCAACCTATACTAAATGACTTTAAAGTAAACCATTTATACATTAGATTGACAACAAGATTTGTTGGATTTCACATTTTGCAGTGAGAAGGCCATATTTATGTGATGCATGGCCATTAAAAGGGTTTATCTATAGATCAGACATTTTGATTCTTCACCAACATTTTTTAATTGGTGGATCTATCTTGCATTTCTCCAAATGACATCACCATTATTTAACATGTATTTGCATCAAATAAAGACATCCAACTAGGTTTCCTGAAAACCTATTAAAGGAGGAACACAAGTGGTGGCCAAAGGAGTGGTGCAAAGGAGAGGAAATGATTGTAAATCAAATGGAAATGCCAAGTCTTGTCTACTACCATGAAGCCTTTAGCTGATCCATCTTGCTTTGATGTTGCTCACTATTCATAGCCTATGTTGACGCTTGTATCTAGTCACATTTGTTTCCATAACTTGGAACAATATTGGTTTGGCCTCTTGTGTAGAACAACACCTTCCCCATCCATAGGTCCTTTAGCACCACAGTGAGCCTCACCTTCTATCCACTATGTGGAGGTTTGGGAGGATCAAAGTGGATTAGATTTTGGTACTACTAGAGGATAATGATTTGACCTTTGAAGAAGAGATTGTGAATGGAGTTATGTAGAGCTTGGAGTGATACATGATTAGTGTCAATGTTATTTAGTTGTCACTTGAGATGTAGAACCAAGATTATTGGTAACTCATTTTGTTGATGCTGCTCTATATTAGTTCTTAAGTAAAAAACATTGAAGACCACTATTCTTTACCTTATTTAACCTTTGTCATGTTGTTGATATCATCTAACCTAAAATGAGCTACTCTGCCATGGGCCATCAAACTTTTTCCTTATCATTGGTTGCTAATCCTTAGCCTTTGTAACATGTCTATTGACTACTCTAACTTGCCTACCATTTAAAATCTTCCCAAGTTTGGTGGTATTTGATTACCAAGGTATATCTTTTGTCTTTTCTCACCATGTGGACTCCATCCACTTAGGGATATATTAATCATTTTTTGGGTGGAGATTTTTTATTTAAGTGGGGGAGCATTGGATTTATATGTGGGGGACTTAATGATTCAAGGCAAGTGGGGTATTTTTCAGGGGATTGTCACTTTTTGGGGTAACAATATTAAAAACAAGGGAAATTTTATAATGGTGGGGTTCATTGTTTTGGCAGAGGTGGACTTCATTTTGTAATGGTGGGATGATTGCTTTATGCATGTGGGGGCAAACTCTTTTTTAAAGTGGAATTATTATCACTTTTATGTGAGGGTCATTGTAAACATATATATATATATATATATATATATATATATATATATATATATATATATATATAATAAAAACAATATTATTGAGAGTTTTTATAGTGGGGATAATCATTATAAGGAGATTTTTTATTATTTGTTTGATCCTTTCCATTATCTCTTATTTATTGAAGACTTGTGGGTGAGGTCTGGTCTGGTAGGAGGCTAGAGCCCCTCACAAGCAAATAGTTTTATTTTTTCCTTCTTTGATTTTGCTCTCTCATTGCAATTTTAGAACCATTTTTGGCTACGATCGATGTCTTATTTGCATGAGATTTGGTCCACATTACTCTTTTTTGGCCCACATTATACCGCTTATGCCACTATTGCACTTTGCATTATTTTCAATGCATTTTTGGCTAAGTTTGATGTCCTTTACATGTGATTTTATAGGTTTTCATTTTTAGTAGTTGATCATTTTACGTGTGTTTTTACATACATGGTTTTTTTCACCATTTGCCACACTCTTCCATTATGCCACAACATATTATATTCTAGTTTTTGCATTGGCACTTTGACACACTTATAGTTTGTGTCATGTCTCTATCAAGGCCTCTTTATTAGTGTCTTGCCTTCTTCTATGGAGGCACTTTTTTATTCCCTTATTTTTGGAGCATCTCTCATTATTTGTGATGTTTTTTTTGATAAGTTGATAGTTTCCTTGTTTGGAGCTATTATAGTAAAGCCTAGTGTCTTAATTGTTTTTATTTGGTGCTTATTAAGATATATTATACTCACACTAAATGATAAAGTGCCATGGGAGTTTGTTGATTCAGCCATGTCTACCTTCATGCATTTGTGTGCTCTATTTGTGCACCTTTTAACTTATTAAATTTATTGTCTCTTCCATCACCACCAAAACCATCCTCTTTAAGATACCCTATCTATATTTTTGACACCACTTTTTTGATAGTAAATAGTCTCTGATAGCATATGGATCTATTATGGTGCATACAATGTTAACTTATTTAGTGCTCAAGTAGTGGATTTAGACCACTAATACAAACCTTTTTTCCTCTAATCCACCCATTATTGGGGGGGTATACATAATTTTTTTTTGTCATCACTCCACTTAGTCAATATTATGGGGGGGTGTGTGGTGTAGATTTTGATTCTTAGGTGTTGAGCATTCCTTGCACATGCAATACTCTTTTGCACTTTTATCACCACTGGTAGTGTTATTTATTGAATATATTTTGGTAAAGATTAGTTTTAGTTATTTTTTTGAGCGAGTAGTGGATTCAAACCACTCATGCAAATTGAGTTCCTTTGTGACTTTTGAGTACTTGGAGTGCAAAATACTTCAACATCATCTTTGGGGGGGGTTTATAGCTCTCTCTTCTTCTTTTATCTCTTTTGAGGGGGATATTTTCTTATAAGTTTTCTCATTTTTATCCATGTTATGGGAGTTATATGTATATTTTCACTTTTTTGACAGTTTTCTAGATTCTTCCTTTGTACATGGGTATCTTATTTAGGCACTTTGTTTTTCATAACCCGTACAAGGATTATTTACTTATCCCCATGATCTTCTTGGTGATTCTTATAGTGACACCAGTGTGGTATCCTCACCAGTGACACTAATGTGGCATCCCCACAAGTCTTAGTGCTCACTTCTCACCATTTTGTTGGAGGGTATTCAAATAATGCTTCCTTGAGTTCATAAATCTACTGTTTCTAACTCATTTTCACTTTTCACATTCAGAAGAAATAAGAAACTAAAGATAATGGTCAGGGGTTAGATGATACCCAGATGAAGTTGCACACCATTATCCAGATGTTGAAGGAGCTCCTCTTTGGCTGTGGAGGATGACACCTATAGATAGGAATAAGACTAAAACATAGAAAATGTTAGATAGATATATGGTGGACTACCAAGCACATGCTTGGTCCCAGAAGTGCAAAGACTCCTTGAGGGATGACAGTCCACTAGTTGATAAAAAGAATGTCGTAATGGAAAGAAATAATGAAAGACTTAAAGAGAGAAAACTAGATAATGCGTACCTAAATCTTGAAATCAATCTTCCACAGTCACCGACGTCGATAGTCCTGCCGGCGTCGGTTGGTCGATGTTGCTGACATCAGTTAGTCTATTGACGTCGATAGGGGCAATGGTCGATGTTGGTTAGGGCAATGGCCTTGGATGGGTTTTGGATGGGTTTATGGTTGACAAAGGGGTCTGGAAGGAGTCTGGGTCTATTTAATGGTTTGTGGAGGATTGTAGGACAATGAATATGGTCTGGGAAAGGGCTAAGGTAGAGGATAAGGGTGGAAGGAGAATAAGAATGAGAGAGAAGGCTTTTCAGCCCTTTTGAGAAGAAAGTTGGGTTATCTATCCATAGTACTCAAAAATAGCCAATGGACTAATTACCAATGCACTCTAAGAATACTAAAATATAAACCAGAAGAATACTTAGCTCTTGGTGGAGAACCAAAAGTGTAGAAGACTTATTTCCATTATGGATGATGCCGAAGACCTCATGCAACATTTCAATCAGGTGTGGAGTGACTAATGCCGAGTTTCTTAGCTTGAAGAGTGATGATAAAATGTTGATGCCTGTAAAGAGTCAAGGAGCAAGAGAATTCGGACCCTGGGATCAAGAGAATTTGCATTCAAGTCGCATTCGAGGTCAGAATTTAGTTTTAAGCAACTGACATCGGTGATTCTGCCAGTGTCGACTGACGGGTAACTGACATCGGTGACTAGAAGATGGGTAAAAAGGCTTTTTTTAGCCTTTTGCCTGTTCCTCCATCTGCCAAGTTCAGCTGCCGTTGGTGAATAGTCCAAAGGGTAGGTTTAATAGGCACGAGGATTAGTGGGAGAGTTGAAATAGGGCTTAGGTAATTATGATTAGTCATAGGGTGATAAATGGCCTAAGAGCTAGGAATCTGAGGTGAGGTGTCTAGGGGGATTATTAATTTAAAATAAGTATTTTAAATTAATAAAGTATAGGTTAGGCATGTTGAAGTTAGAAAGGGACCAAGGGGGGTTGAGACTATTTTGGTGTCTACATTTGCCCCTTTTGTCTTGTTGGTTGTTCTTGATGAACTGCAAGACAAAAATAGGAGTAAGTTGCCCCAGGTATGGGATAAGGTCATTTTTGTCTTATTGGTTGTTCTGATGAACTGCAAGACAAAAATAGGAGTTGGTTGCCCCAGATGTGGGATAAGGTCATTTTTGTTCTATTGGTTGTTTTGATGAATTGCAAGACAAAAATAGGAGTTGGTTGCCCCAGATGTGGGATGAGGTATTCCTCCTTAAAGCGGGAGTTGAGGGAAGGTAACCTGATATCGAGTGCCAATTTGATAGATAGTGGATGGGTATAGTGAAGGTTGAATGTGAATGCTGTAAAAATTGAGATTGCATGCATACCACTTCACTTGATAGGTAGGTCAAATTGTCACAGTCAAAGGTTGAGGAGTGTTAAAATCAAAATAACCAGTCCCCAACATTTAGTCACAGTTGATTGGGTTAAACGATCAAAGCTGTAGCTCCAATGGTCATCATGTTCCAAGTATCCTAGGCTCAGGAAGTGCTCCTGGAAAACATGAAAATGTCACAAATATTGGGGATCAACTTGCTCGCGATCCAACAATACGTGTGAGGGTCATAATGTGGGTTGTGCACAATTTTGCTAACTATTCGTGAGGTAGCATACAATCAATCAAAACAACCAAGGCATAGTTGTCTCAAAAGTGGTCATGGGCTAAGGAGATAGTCATGATTTCCAAGGTCATTGGTCGAGTTAGGTTGAGATATAAGTGATCTCAAGAGTTGTGTGTTGTGGTTAGGGAGATGTATGTGATCTCCAATGTGCCCCATGGGAAGTTTAGGTAACTCATTCAGTGTCAGGGCTGATTGTTTGGTCATGATTTTGGGTTGGTATAGATAGTTGGTCCATTAGATGGATGGATAAAGGAATGGCCAAGCTAACCTCAGAGGACCCCATGTCAACTGAGTGCTGCCTACATAGCCCTTGTTTGAAGGGCCTTAGGCCAATGTAGTTCTCCCTAAAAGGGAGGAAAAGGGTCGATTATGGATGGGTTGGACTAGGTTAAGTCATGGTTAAAGGTGAAATGGTTTGTCCATTAGGCAGATGAACAAATGAATGGATGGCCGATGTCATTAGGGAGACAAACAGGCAAATGGATGAGTGGATGGCCGAGCTAACCCCAGAAGATTCTGTGTCAACTGAGTGCTACCTACATAGCCCTTGTTTGAAGGGCCTCAGGCCAATGTAGTTCTCCCTAAAAGGGAAGAAGAGTCAAAGTGGTTGATAGTTGTCTTGGTTAGGTTAGGGTCATTAGCATTTCCCATAGGTGTGATGGTACATGCTTGATATTGATAAGTGTATGATGATGTTACAGCCTTTTCCATATTATGTGATGGTGTATTCTGTAACATTGGTTATGTTTGGTTTTTCATCCCTAGCAATTTTCCATATTAGTGATGGTGTATGCTAAAAATGAAATGAGTATGTTTATGCTTTAGCAAGTAATGGTTTATGCTTGGCATAAATTGAGTTTGGTCGATAGTTTCCATGTGTATTGTTTTCCATAGAAACTAGTGTGAATGGTCTATGATGATGTATGATGTCATGATGTCATGATGTCATGTTATTGGTTTGGTTTGGTTTGGATTGGTTTGGTTGTATGTGATGAAGATGTAAGAAGTGAAAGGTGTGTCGCTCTTTCATTGACAAGGACCATAATGATAGCATAGATAGGGTTTTGCAAACAAAAGCCCCATTCATGCATTACATCATTGACCATTGTTTTATGTTAGAGAAGTAGTCAAATCACTTGACATTAAGTGAGCTCGAAATTCCTTGAGTATGTTGGGGTGATAGGTTTGATTATGTGAGATGTGAGGATAGCGTAACCCTTTTTAGCAAGGATAACTTTTCCCCTTTTATAGGTGAGCCTAAGAATGACTATAGGCAAGTCCATGACTTAATATTTTGTCAGTCAAAATATTTTTTTTGGTAGACTGATCAATGTGGGAAGTCTACGTGGGGATGTTGTTTTGTTTTTTGGTCATATGTGAAGCTGATCGATGCAAGAAGCTTCTGAGAGAGTGCTATTTGTAGCAAAATTTGGGTATAGACATCCTTCAAGGGAGTGGTCTATATTCTACTTTATATGTTTTAATAGTTTTGGATAGCTATCCTTCAAGGGAGCAGTCTATTAGTTACAATAATTATGCAGCTATCCTTCGAGGGAGCAGTCTACATTTATAGTTTATGACCTTTGTATAGGCATCTCAATTTTATGTTATTTTGTTTTTTTTGTTTTTGATTGAACTGTTGGTCATGGACTTGACTATAGAGGTTTGGGGGTTTCCCTTTTATTAGGACAAAGCATTCATGCTTGACAAAAGGGTTGACTAATGTTTGTAGGAAAAAGGGTTGAAAGGAATAGGGATGAGGATGACAGGGGTTGCTCAAGGGATGAGCTCAAGTTAAATACCAAGTGATTGAGTACTTGATTAATAGTAGAATGGTTGTAGATGCAAGCATTAAGGGGCTCAGGTTCTGGCTAGCCTTCAAGAGAAGATAGACGATAAGTCCCTGATCCATACTTGTGTGTTATGATATAAGGTCTGAGCTAATTAGGAGCAAACTTACCTCGTTTATTTCTTTCCATATTGGTCACGTGTTGGTTTTCTTTGAGGACAAGATCTCTGATTTTGAAATCTTGTTCTCTCAGACTTTTGTTATAGGCATGTTTGATACGATTTTGATATATATGGAGATGGTTAAGGGCAGTAAGACGACGTTTGTCAAGTAACTCAAGTTGAGCTAATCAATCTTGACGAAAGTCATCGTTAGAAAGTATGTCGTGCAAAGAGATGTGTAGAGAAGGTATCTGTATTTCAAGAGGTAGGACAGTCTCTGTTCCATACACTAGAGAGAAAGGTATAACACTCGTAGGGGTTCAAATGCTAGTGCGTAGGCCCACAAAGTGAAGGGAATGTGGATGTGCCAGTCATTTCCAGTGTCGTTGACCAACTTCATTAGAATTTTGGTTAAGATTTTTTTGAAAGCCTCAGTCTGCCCATTTGCTTATGGGTAGTAAGGCGAGGAGAAGCTGAGCTTGATGCCAAATGAGTCACAAAGTTTTTAGATAGTTTTGTTTTTGAATGATTTGCCGTTATCGGTGATGATCTTGTGGGGTACACCAAAATGACAGATGATGTGGGTATTGATGAAGTTGATGATTTTTTTGGCTTTAGTGGAGACGAGAGGAACAACTTCCACCCATTTAGTGAAGTATTCGATTACAGTGATAATGGACTGATGTCAAAGAGATGAATGAGGGTTAATCTCATAGATTAGATCTAAGCCCCATTGTGAAAAGGGCCAGAAGTTTGTAGAAACTTGTAGAGCATGGTTAGGGACGTGAAGCAAGCTAGCATATTGTTGGCATTTGATATAATGCCAAACATAGTCACTGCAGTCTTGATGAAGAGTGGGCCAATAATAACCCAGGCAAAAGATGCGCTTGGCAACCGAGTTACCACTAAAATGTCTACCACAAATCCTATCATGGACTTGTTTGATGGCATGAGATGCTTCAGTGGAGGTTAGACATCAAAGAAGGAGGCCATCGAAACCTCTTTTGTAGAGAAGACCCCCTAGCATAGTATATCGAGACGTGCTTTTGATAAAAGCCCATCACGCATTGCTAGAGAGACCAGGAGGGATAATAGAATAAGTTAAGTAGTCCACAAGTTGTTTATACCAAACATCCTATGGGCTAGAGTCGATGGTGCTAACAAAGTTGATGTTAGTCAAGATATATGAAGGTAATGCCAAATGATGTACCGTAACATAAATTCTTGAGAAAGATGATGAGGATGGAATGCGTGAGGTGAGAGAAGCCATAGTATCAACAAACTTATTCGTAGATCGAGAAATAGTTTATAAGAGGTAATGGTCAAAAGATTTTAATAGGGTGTCAACACGGTGTTTGTACCTTTGCAAAACTTTATTTTTACAAAGATATGAACCGTTGATTTGATTGACGACTAATTGTGAGTTGCCAAAGATGTTGATTGTCTTGATGCCTAAGAAAAGGGTGGTTTGAAGTCCCAAAATTAAGGCTTCATATTCAGCCATGTTGTTGGTACATTCAAAGTCAAGTTTGAAAGATAGGGGCATGGGCTCACCTACGTGAGGGATGAGAATGACCCCCGCACCCCCACCGTGTTGACATTTAGACCCATCAAAGAACATTGTCATTTTATAGAAAATGTCATCAGTGGAAAGTGTGGTGATAGATTCGTCGAGGAATTTGCAGTGAGAAGGTTGGTTGTCAGGTAGAGGGGCATCCGCTAGTTGGTCAGTGATTGTTTTCCCCTTTATAGACTTTTTTAGATAAATTCCAAGTCAAACTCAGCAAGAAGCATGAGCCAACAAGCCATACGTTGATTTTGGTATGGTTTGGAATGCATGTATTTTAGAGGGTCGGTGTAGGTGATGACATAAGTTTTGTGATTGAGAAGATAATGACGGAGTTTGGATGTGGTAAAGACTAATGCAAAATAGAGTTTTTCGGTATGAGTATACCGAGTTTCATAATCAATGAGCATTTGGCTTATATAATAAACCACTTGCTCACGATGTTGTTCATCTCAGTGCGCGATCATGGCACCTAAGGAATGATTTGTTGCTGAGATGTAAAGATAGAAAGGTTGGTCATCTTTAGGTGGAATAAGGACTGGTGGAGAGACAAGATAACACTTAAGAGCCTCAAAAGCCTCTTGGCAGTCCTTATCCCAATTAAAGGAGATGTCCTTCTTAAAGAGGTGATGAAAGGGTTGACATCGGTCAGAAAGTTGTGATATGAAGTGATGGATAGATTGAAGCTTCCCTTGCAGGTTGTGAAGTTGCTTTAGATTGGTAGGTGGCAGCATCTCGAGTATAGCTCTTATCTTAGTGGGATCAATTTCAATGCCATGAAGGGAAATGATGAAACCTAAAAGCTTCCCTGAGAGAATCCCAAAGACACATTTCTTGGGGCTAAGGTGAATGTTCTATTGGAGGAGGCGAGTGAAGATGATTTTGAGAATAGTTAAATGGTCATGGTAGAGTTTAGATTTGCCTAGTAGGTCATCCACATAATCTTCCATGATTTTGTGGAGGAGATTCTGAAAGATGTAGGTCATGGCACGTTGATATGTGGCACCTACATTTTTTAGGCCAAAAGGCATGACTCTATAGCAAAAAGTCCCCCATGGGGTGATGAAGGTGGTCTTGTGTTGATATTTTGGTGCAATCAGGATTTGGTTATATCCTGAAAACCTATCCATGAGTGATAACATCTCATGACTAGCCATAAGATCAACAAGTTGGTCGATGTTGGGTAGAGGAAAATCATCTTTTGGGCAAGCTAAGTTAAGGTCATGATAGTCAGTATAGATTTAGATCCCCCCAGTCGCTTTGGTGACAGGGATGATATTTAACACCCATTACAGATAATCAATGGGTTGGATGAAGGATACAGAAATAAGACATTGAAGCTCCTCTTTGACAAGGAGTGCAATGTGAGGATGCATTTTGTGAAGCTTTTGCCTAATAGGCTTAGCTTTTGGGTTTGTGACGATGTTATGGATGATGATGTTAGGGTTGATGCCAGGCATATCACTATAGGTCCAAGCAAAGGCTTTGCTATGGTCTAAAAGGAATTTGGTATAGTCAATTTATTCTTGGGCATCCAAAGATTGACCAATTTTTAAAACATGAAAAACATCAGAATATGGAAGGTTAATGCCAATGGTCGATTCATTTAACATAACTTGCATTTCTGAAGGAAGTAATTATTGAATGAAAGAGTCATCTGCACCCATGTAGGTGAGAATGGTGTCATCATCTACGCATTGGACAGTGTTGATGGTAGCAGATTCATCATCTATCATGTTTGGATAAATGAGAGGGAGAGACTTGGATACGCCACCTAGTTGATAGGTTAGGGGTTCCAAGTGAATGGCGTTTATGAAAAAAAACTAAAAGGGATGGAAACCACCAACTCCATAGGTGAAGATGGGGGAATAGGCGAGTTTGGAGGTGATTTTTCTATGATAGGTTTGGGGTGAGGGTTTTTAGAAGTTTCAGTAGGTTCTTCAAAACCTAGGCCATGTCGCTTCTTGGCATTCTTTATGGCCTCGTCATTTGGTGGTTCGATGGGCTGGTGGGAGCCTTATTCGTAGCACCCAAAGCCAAAGCCCTTCCATGCACACCTATAAAGATAGGTATGAGCAAAGTTTGGGTTACCAAGAAAAAAGAAGTCAGATGTGAATAGTTAGGGTTATGAAAGAGGATTCCCATCAGTGGGAGCTCAATCTAGCCTTCCATAGATGAGATTTGTTTGAAGATTGGGAGGATCATAAGGGATGACCATTTCGATACAATGGTCATAGCTAGGATTGTGATGAAGTTGTCCATACTCTTGAAGATTCTAGAACATGTCTAAGGTGAGTAAACGATACTCCCCAAGTGAAAAATGTTGGAAGGTATCTTCCATAGGGTCTTTTGTTGTCACTTGAGGAGGGGGTGTGGGTGTAACCACCATTTGCATACTTGTTGAAGCTTTTGCAGGTGGAGGTGGTGTTTGGGTTGATGTCTTGAAAGGAATGAGAACATCATTGGGTCGATAAGTTGTGTTGCATGTCTTGAAAGGGGAGGGGTCTGTGAGAATGACATGGACTTGACCATTGTGTTCAAATTTGACACAACGGTGTAATGTAGAAGGGACACAGGCCATGGCATAGATCCAAGGTCATCCTAATAATATGTTGTATTGGAACTCACCCTCAATGATGTAGAAGAGCTCTAAGATTATTCATGGGCCAACACGAATATGTAAGATGACGGTGCCAATGGTAGTGGTGATGGTGTCATTAAAAGATCAAAGAATTGCATCAGTCTTTGACATGCAATTCTTTGGGAGGGCTAATTGGTCATAGGCATGGGTGGAAATGATATTGATGATGGTGTCCCCATCAATCATAACTCGTTTAATGTGAGTTTGATCAGTGTAGGCTGTGATGAAAAGGGCAACATCCTGATCTTCCAAGTTAGAGGTAGGAATTTCAGAATCACTAAAGGTAATAGAGGTGACAGTGGGTAATGATTGGACTAAGACAGCTAGTGGTTGGGGGTCCTCGAGTTGGACCTCCACTACCTATAAAGCTTTGATAAAAGCTTGGTGATGTTTTGGAGAGCTTTGAATGAGGTAATATAAAGTCATCTTTACTAGAGTTTGGTGAAGTTGTTTCACCATAAAATCATGGATTGCCTCTAAAGAAGTTGGTTGGGATGTACCCAAGATAGAAATCTTGGGTTGTGGTGGTTGAGCAAGTTTGACAAATGGGTAGGTCCAAGGAATAACAACTTTCTCTTTTGCTTTATCCTTTAAAGTTTGTGACCTAGTGGCCACATTGATGTTGTTAATCTCGAATAAAGGGGAGGAAGGAGGTAAAGGGACCATAGTCTAATGATGAGATCCCGATGAAGGTGGAGAGGTTGGAGAGACATTAGACGGTGTTGGAGATTTATTGACAGTATCCTCAACAAGAAGGGTGTCTTTTTCCATGAATTGGTAGATGACAACCTTAAGGGCACAATAATTTTTAGTGTCATGTCCAAGTGTGCGATGATATTGGCAAATTTTAGTGTCATCGAACCAAGACGGCTTTGGTCTAAGAGGTTGAAATGGTTTGAAAGGTGGAAGAGTGATGTTAGAAGTTTGTAAAAGTCAGCATAGTATCAAAGCATATGAACCCACTAATGGGTCTGTGCTTGTTGATGCACTAGGTGTTGATGACTTTTGTTTTGGAGTTGTTGAGAAAGATCTCCATACCACCTTTTGGGTTGGTGGTGTGGCCACTCGTGTAGATGACAAGACGACACTTTCTTTGTGAGGGGTGCCAAATTTTTCAGAGGAGGTATATTTTTGGTGGGTAAAGGGAGTAAGGGAGGCAATTTATTTTCGATAGGTGTTAGAGTAGGGAGCACTCCTATTAAGGTAGAAGGATGGGGGCCCAAAATGGAGGGCAATGATGATGGTAGAGGAGGAGTTCTCTGACGTGGTTTAGTAGCCTTCTTTAATATGGCATGAGGACTACTATTGTGGGGGGAAAGATTAAAATCTACCTTCACTTGTGGGTGAGTGAGGTTAGATATGGGGCGAACATCGAGGGATTTAATCAGTGTTGGTATGGTGGATGTTTGTGAGGGTTTAGGTTTAGATGTGAATGGTTGAGCTTCTGAAGATTTGGAAGTAGAAGCCTGGTCCTTGTTGAAGACTTTGCGAGATTTTGTTGAAGGAGGGTCATTAGTACGAGATGAAGCGGGATGTGTAAGATAAGGAGCTTTAAGTCACTCCCACAATGCCTCATGCTCTAAGTTCCTTGAATGGAGAAATCCTAAGTTCTCAGCCAATCAAGAGAATGGTTTTAAAGATGTTAGATGAGGCTTTGGTTTTCTAGAAGATTTGGGTGGTTGTGAGAGTGGGAATGTGTTAGATGCAGTGATCTCGAGCCAAAGGCATGAGAGAGCCATTACTAGATCATCTTCGGTCGAAGTAGGTGAGGAGACAAGTCCTTCTCTTAGTGGAGAAGGAATTGGAGAATGTGACTCCTCAAGAGGATAGAGGGCAGGGATGATTGTACCATTTACTTGTGGTTGAAGAGCAGGAAAGGTATGGTCCTCCATTGGTAGTAGGAAGGATGAAGGTGGGGCTAGTGGCATTGGTATGGTCAAAGCATCCTCTAATATAAGAGAGGTCGATGGAGAACTAATAGGAGAAGAAGGCTCTTCCACCTGTGGGGGAGAAATAAGAGAAGAAGGCTCTTCTACCTATGGTGGACAAATAAGAAAAGAAGGCTCTTCTACCTGTGGTGGACAAATAGGAGAAGAAGGCTCTTCTACCTGTGGTGGACAAATAGGAGAAGAAGGCTCTTCTACCTGTGGTGGAAAAATAGGTGGACTAACCTCTTCAGCCTATGGAAGAGGTTGGTTAGGCATAAAAGGGGAGACCGTGTTGACCGTGCGTATATTACGCTCTTGGGAGTCATCGGCCATGGTTTGTATGTTGTTTTGGCTAGGGGAATGGTTAGGGAAAGGTTGTCTAAAGATATCTATGTTTTGGTTAAGTGGCACATTTGGGCTATCCAAAAC
The DNA here is from genome assembly GCA_037957365.1 of Torreya grandis. Taxonomy (NCBI): domain Eukaryota; kingdom Viridiplantae; phylum Streptophyta; class Pinopsida; order Cupressales; family Taxaceae; genus Torreya; species Torreya grandis. The sequence continues at coordinate 710,283 of JARHVA010002531.1, read as the reverse complement.
AAGATCCCCCTTGTCTATCATGTCTTGGATAATGTTTTTGAAGGTTTTGCAGTTATTTATGTCATGGCCTTTGACACGGTGATAATGACAAAAGTCATTTTCCCTATACCATGTAGGGATGGCTTTTGAGGGGTCGAATTGAGGTGGTGGTCAAATTTGGGGGAGGTTGAGCACTCCCTGTTTGACTAGTTTATCCAACATGGACGTGTATGATTCTCCTATTAGAGTATATTGATGCTGTACATATCATTGTTGGAATTGTCATGTAGTGCTTTGAGATGTGGAAGGTTCAAATTGGTTAGTTGTGGTTGGTGATGATGATCTAAGTACCACAACATTTGTTGATCCCTTAGATTTGGAATTGGAGGAAGAATATTTGGAGGAAGGGTCATTGGATTTTGTGTTAGTATTTTTACTATGCAATTTGACTTTATTTTCTTCGATAGCATGGAGTTCAAGCTTCTTGGCCATGGTGAAAGCTTCATCAAATGTGCAAAATGTTTGGACCCGTAAAGTAGATGAGATGTGTTTGGCACATGCTTGTGAAAAGAGCTCAATGAGCTCAAGTTGAGGTAAAGAAAAGGAGAGTTAGTTGATTAAACTTCTCCATTGAGCAACGAAATCAGCTATGGATTCATCGTCAAATTATCTGATAGAATATAGGTCTGTGATGGAGACCTTTTTAGTTATGTTGATTGAAAAGTGGTCGAGAAATAATTGGGTGAGTTGAGTGAAGGAAAATAGAGAGTGACTGGTAATAGAACTATACCAATCGAGGGTAGCAACAGAAAGTGACATGGGAAATGTGCATAGTAATAACGCATCATCATGTGCTATAAGGTAACAAGCGTGTCTAAACACTCTTAGATGTTGCTATGGGTCCTCTTTACTCTTGGAGCGAGTAAACTTGGGAAGTTTCCACTGACTAGGATATGGTCGGATTGGGACTAAAGGAAGAATAGGTTCATTACAAATTTGTTCATATGAGAGAACATTTCTTGAACCCGAAACAGATGTCTCAAGATTAGACACCTTATCCATCAACATCTTGATTAGATCGGTTGATGGATTTGCAGGTGGGGCACCCCCTAGGTTGTAAGGCATTTGGAAGGTGTTAGATGGAGTGTATGATGTACTAGGTTGTGTTTGTATCGATGCAACATATTGGTAACTAGTCATAGGGACTGATGTTGAAGTCAAGGGTGGTTGTGTCATGAAGCTAGAAGGTAGAATTTGACTTGATGTCACTAGAGGTGGTTGGATGGTGGCAACACTAGCTAAACGATAAGTAGTCACTCTTGTATTTATGGGTGCAAGAGTAGGTGGGATGGAGACAATTAAGTTCTGGAATGGTGTAGAACTTTGTTGAATGGTTTGTGGTTGAGGGGGTACAGAAACCCCAAAAAAAGTAGGTCTAGAAATAGAAGGAGAGGCCACACTTTGAAGATTGGTCATGGTCAGGTTGTTAATTGAGGTAATGGCTTGGGTGACCTTGGGTTGGGTTACAAAGGCTATTGATATGATTACCATTTCAACTAAAGAAGTTGGCATTCCATAAACTGGGTTGCCTGAAGGATCTCGCATTTGACTTCACGCGAGATAGTGCTGAAGAGCCTTGACATTGAGGTCAAGGAATCTTTCAAAGTCTTGGTCCCCTTCGAGAACAATATGGGGTTGAGTTGGGGTTGGTTGGAGAGGAGTACGTTCAGTTTTTGAATTATACTCCATTTGGGGACTTGATATAGAAGGTGAAGGCGGGAGTGGTTGTTGCCTTGTGTGGTCAACAAGAGTTTTGGTTTGACTATGTGTCAAAACCATCCAAGGAAAAATAAATTTAGGTTCTAAAAATTGTATGTTTCAGCCTCAAAAAACCAGAATTTGTGTTTGACAGCAAGAAAGTGGGATTTTAAACTTGCTATTTTGAGAGAAATATTTTTGACAGTGATCGACGTCAGTAAAAAAATTGATGTCGGTGAAGGTTGTCAATGTCAGTTAGATAACTGATGTCGGTGAATATCAGTTGCCGATGTCGATGGAAAAATTGATGTTGGTTACTGTGTATTTCCAAAAACTCAAAAAATTGAAAGTTTTTGGAAGAAAGAAGAAAGATCTGAGTTGTTTTGGGAGCTCAGAATGCGACCTTACCAGCTCAAAAAATTAGATATAGATTAAAAAAATAGATGAATGTAAACAACCTCTAAACGTTAATTCCTAAGAATAAATTTTAGAATCGTGTTGGCTTATGCCTTAGAAGAGTGTGTTTGGGAAGTTGGGCTTTTAGAACGGGTCCTAAAAGAGGTAGTCTAATGTTGGTTTTGTGTTAAGTTTTGGTGTTCAAAATCTGTATTAGGTTCCGTACGTGGCCTGGTGCTAGGAGCTTGCTCCCCTCACTTCATGAGCCCAGAGACAAGCTGGGTTGCTTAGCCAGTATATACTTCCCCTTGAGTTTATACTCTGCCAAAGAACATAGTGGGTTCTCCCCTTGGTAGTGAAGTCTAAGTAGGATTACCAAGAAGGGTAAGGTATCTGCTAGGTGATGAAATCCTAGTTAGGCCTTGTCTCAGGTATGTTTAGATGTTTGATTTTGTGAATGTGGTTAGGTTGTGTAACATATGTGCACTATGATTTATTCATAATGCATTTTTAATTACTAGATGAGAAGGCTAAATATGCATTCAAGTAGGAATGAGATGCAATAGTGTTTTAAACCCAAATCAAAATGTTTTGTTCAGATGCAAACAAGTGAGGAAAAGGTTGAGAGTATGAATTTCACTACTCTAAGATGCAGGAAAAAGGTGACAAGAAGAAAAAGAAAGAGGTTCTTTTTAACTTGTGCTTATGGTTTCGTTTCAAAATAAAGAGATAGAAGGAAAGGATGCAAGAAGAGATCTAATGCACCTATATGAATGTTTGCCTTTAGAAGAAAAAGAATGAACCCAAGGAAAATTGCAGGGGTCCCACCAGGCATGCCAAAATGTTTCTAACTCATTTTCACTTTTCACATTCAGAAGAAATAAGAAACTAAAGATAATGGTCAGGGGTTAGATGATACCCGGATGAAGTTGTGCACCATTATCTAGACATTGAAAGAGCTCCTCTTTGGCTGTGGAGGATGACACCTGTAGATAGGAATAAGACTGAAACACATAAAATGTTAGATAGATATATGGTGGACTGCCAAGCACATGCTCGGTCCCAGAAGTGCAAAGACTTCCTTGAGGGATGACAGTCCACTAGTTGATAAAAAGAATGTCGTAATGGAAAGAAATAATGAAAGACTTAAAGAAAGAGAACTAGATAATGCTTGCCTAAATCTTACAATCAGTCTTCCACAGTCATTGACGTTAGTAGTCTTACCAGCGTCGATTGGTCAATGTTGCTGACGTCGGTTAGTCTGCCGACATCGGTAGGGGCAATGGTCGATGTCGGTCAGGGCAATGGCCTTGGACAGGTTTTGGATGGGTTTATGGTTAATAGAGGGGCCTGGAAGGAGTCTGGGTCTATTTAATGGTTTGTGGAGGATTGTAGGATAGTGAATATGGTCTGGGAAAGGGATAAGGTAGAGGATAGGGTGGAAGGAGAATAAGAATGAGAGAAAAGGCTTTTCAGCCCTTTTGGGAAGAAAGTCAGGTTGTCTATCCATAGTACTCAGAAATAGCCAATGGACTAATTGCCAATGCACTCTAAGAATTCTAAAATATAAACCAGAAGAATACTTAGCTCTTGGTGGAGAACCAGAAGTGCAGAGGCTGATGTCGAAGACCTCATGTAACATTTCAATTAGGTGTGGAGTGACTGATGCAGAGTTTCTTAACCTAGAGAGTGATGATAGAATGCTGATGCCTACAAAGAGTTGAGGAACAAGAGAATTCGGATCCTGGGAGCAAGAGAATTTGCATTCAGGTCACATTCAAGGTTGGAATTTAGTTTTAAGCAACCAACTCGGTAATTCCGCCGGCGTCGGCCGATGGGTAACTGACGTCGGTGGCTAGAAGATGGGTAAAAAGGCTATTTTTAGCCTTTTGCATATTCCTCTGTTTGCCAAGTTCAGCTTCCATTAGCGAACGGTCCAAAGGGTGGGTTTAATAGGCGTGAGGATTAGTGGGAGAGTTGAAATAGGGCTTAGGTAATTATGATTAGTCATAGGGTGGTAAATGGCCTAAGAGCTAGGAATATGAGGTGAGGTGTCTAGGGGGGATTATTAATTTAAAATAAGTATTTTAAATTAATAAAGTATAGGTTAGGCATGTTGAAGTTAGAAAGGGACCAAAGGGGGGTTGACACTATTTTGGTGTCTACATCTACCTAGTATTTCAGAGTGTAGTGTTTATATTCAGTGATCCTCATATTCAACATCATTCTTACTTTCACTTGGTGGTTATAGTGACTCGACATATATGTACTCCATCTATCTGGATTGACATCTATAAAGACACATGGCTTCACACTGCATCCTTTATTGTACCCATCTAAGTTATGCTTAAGGGGGGGTCTTGGTGTAGGATATTACTTTCCTATTATTTAGCTTAGGTGTTATTTCACTAGAGATGTTTATCCCACATCATGAGGATGATGGGTTTATGAATTACTTATACCTATATTGGGTAAGTTAGTCCCACATGCATGGGATGGTTAAGATTATCCTATCTTGTACCTATTTGTACATTTTTATTATAAAATAATAACAATTGGTTTATTATTGGTTGGTTTATTCTTGGTGTGCAATGCTGAAGCTTTCATGGCTACAATAATCATCTTATTGACCATTTTGACCCCCAAGTAAAAAATTCAACCCCTATAGTAAAAAACTTGCTTCCATACCTTATTCATAGACCTTTCCATGCCTTGTGTGGTCTTAATATGGCATTACTAAGGTATTATTAGCATATATTAAGGTTAATTTAACAAGATTAAGGCAATATTTTATGTTAGTCTTGTGATAGTCCATACAAGTCATGTTATAAAGAGGGTTTATCAAATGATGTAAAAAGGTCTTTATTTGTCTATAAAAGTCATCTCATGCCATCATTGACTTGCATGGACATTTCATACATGTTTGGAAAGAATAAGGTTAATTTAAAAACTTTAAGGTAAGTGTTATGCAAGAGAAGGGTGATTTTTGTCTAATTTAAACGCATGTCAAATATTACAAAGGAGATATAACCATACAAATACAATTGCCAAAGTTATTCATGAAATTATATAACTTGCACATATGTCAGTTTTGTAGGTTAAACCTCTAAAAGGGTAGTTTTAAGCACTTGTATAGACAAAAAAGAATCACTTTTTGGTGAAAACATTTTATAGGTCTCTCTTTCCTTTATACATGTAAAATTAATGCTTGGAGTGTAGGTACATGTGTCATAAATGCAAAAATTACTCCAAAATCTCCATCATTCCCTTGATAAGCTAATAAATGTCAACTTCATATGCTTAGTACAGATAAATGAGAGAGATTCATGGTCTAATATTATGGGTATAGTAAGGGGGACTAATGGACCTTATTTTTGTGGAACTAGTTCTCATATCGGTGCCTCTTACTTTATGAACAATTGTTAATACCCTAGGGTATTGTAAAACTACCTACAAACCCCATAGGCTCATTTTTCTCCTTAGAATGGTATTTTCAATCAAGTTGGAAGAGTTATATAAATTGGATAATTTTAATAAGGTATTTACCATCTTAATTCATGGTTATCTAAGCCTTTATTTCCATGTTTGAGCCCAAGAAGACAAGAAACCTCAACTTTTACATAATTTATAGGTGTTACACTCAAGGTTGAAGGTTGTATATAGATCAAAATGCATAAAAATTATCTTTGAATGTGTTCACCATATTATAAATTAATTCAAATCTTTCCAATCATTTGATTATTCCATACTATCCCTCCAAAAGGTCACATCATAACTCACTTCAAAGACTATCTGTAGGCTGCATGTACAACAATGGTTACCTTGAATTATCAGGGTCATATGAGGGTCATTAACTCATAATACATGTATATAATCAATGGATGGTGATATAAAGGTTTGAAAAGACCAGGACTAGCCTCATGAAAGGTTCTAAAATAATGAAACTACAAACATACATGTCTGCATTCATGTAAAATGCATGCTTAAGAAATGAAAATAATGTATATTTTAGTCTTAAAGTGAAGTATTTAAGGGTTATAATTATTCATAGAGAATGTGGGACATATTTTACCTTATAAAAATTCAAAACTCAATTTAGGGGATGTGGTTTAAGAGATTCTTAGTACAAATAGTTAGGTCTGCTTGAGAAAATGCAATAACCTTTGTATTATGAATGATGTTTTAGGGTTAAAAGAGGGGTAAAATTAATGGGTTAATAATTTAATAATGTTTAAAATTCATGTAAAGGATTAAATATTTCCTCAAGGAACTACTCTTGACTTTCAATCAAACTTCAAGCTCAAATTTGCCACCTACATGTCAGTTTAGACTTGGTAAGGAAGAGACCAATTGGAATGATGTTTGATGGATGTAAAAGAGGTTATACGGGGAATAAATATGTTATTAATTAATTTTACCTCAATATTAACATACAAAATAATATGAATCAATATAATAAGTTTCAACTTAGTGGAACTTGCAGTCATTCAACCATCACCTACATGTAATATAGGTCAAGAGACATGTGATAAAATAGAATGAAGATGGGATTAATGGAGAAAATATGTGGGAGGTATAATTAGAATAATATATATTTTAAAACTCTCTTAAAATTTCAAATATATCATAAATTATGAATATATGTAGAGAAGACAATAGGTCTAATTGTACCTAGTAGGCCTAAACATGTACCCCACATCCCTGTGTATAGATTGATGAAGAAAAGTTTTTTGGGGAAGGTAAGATGGAGGTATATAGGTAATAATAAGGTAATTAATAATTTAATTAAACTTTTTATGAGGTATTTAACTCTTATAATATTGAGAAAAGAAATAACTTTTAGCCAATTCAAGCCTAGTAGGGCTAAAGGGTCATACAGGCCTATGTGTGTCAATTGCAAATAAAATATGCAATAAGTTATATGGAATTTGGATTTATGTGGATATTAAAGGATAAAATTCAATAAAAAACAAAATAAACATAAAATTAATACCATATAAAGTGATTAAAACAATTCCCCCTAAGTTTGCAATCACACAATCAAATTAACTTCTACAAGCCTGCTCAGTCTTGATAAGTGAGGTGCCTACATTATTATGAATAGAAATGTATATAGAAAGAATAAAAACATATTAAAATAAATTTATAATTATATCATGAAATACATATAATCTTTAGGTTCAATGAATATAGTGACAAGTTTTGAGAAATCGACCTAGTTGTGGTAAGCCTAAACGTACACAAACAGGCATGTGTATAACAAAGTGGTGAAATTTTATTTTAATAAGGGTGAAATGAGAACATAAGGATATGATAATTATCTTATTACTTTAATGAGATATTATATAAGGTTTTAAACTCCTTTATCAATGATAATATAGCTCAAACATAGACACTAGGGTCACTAGCATTAGTTTGCTAGAGAACCCTAACTATGAGTTGATGATGGTTATGATAGGTCTGGAGAAGAATAATGGGAGGAGGATCATTGGAAAAAATAAATATATTTTTCAAATACATCCTTTAGGTATTCAAAACTAAAACCAAACATTGTTATTCCTTTTTGCAAACTCATCTCTCTCTTGACCTCATAAAATGCATACTTAACCACTCGAGAGGTACAAACTTTCGCTCAAATGTCCCAGGAGAAGATGCATGGTGGTAGGAGATATTATGGTGAGATATAGGGATATATTAAATATAAACTTGGGCCATTAAGTATTCCATCTAGGGCCTATGCTTTATAAATCGTTGTTAAGATGATAAGGTACCTTAAACCCTCCTAAACCCCTCATAATGACCCGATGGAAGAAAAAGATCTTAAAATTACTTAAAATGGATTGGTTTGAACTTGAAATGACTAGGATGACTTTAATAGGTCTTTTGGACACATAAACATCTCTCTATTTGGCACACAAGAAGAATAGGTTGTATGAAATTGCCTAAAAAGCATGGTTATAAGCTTGTTTATGAAGGTACAGGGTAAGGATTGGTCTCCAAACCAAGTACAAAGGTATAAATTCACTAGATAAATGTTAAAAAATATTATACCCACATATTTAGGCCTTTTAATAAGATATATGAGCCAATCAAGCCATAAAGTTGGGCAAAAAAGTGAGAAATATACTATTTGCTAGTCAAGAAACCTATCTCAAGCCTATGGAGTATAAATAGAGAAATATTCTAAGTAGGTTGAGATGTATGATGATGTTTCAGACCTCAAAAACCATTTAAAAGCTTCAAAACCTTGTTGGGTGAATATTTTTCACCAACTAACTGATGGGTAAAATAGGTTATTTCAACCACAACATAGGGAGATTGATTAGCCAAATGTGCAGGTTTACTACATCAAAAGGGGACAAATCTCTCCTCTCATCAAGGGGAGGTTCCCTATAACTATGAGGTAGTATTTAATATATATATATATATATAAGCTAAAAATAAAACTCAAGGGTAGGAAAACACCATCCATCTCTCTTTTTTCATAGATGATGTTCACAGATAAAGGAAAATTTTGGTGAAAACACTAAAGGCACCTCTCTTCTTTGAGAAGTGGTTTGTAGTAGATAGTAGGAATTCTTTCTGGTAGTGATAAGTAAATGTAATAGGGTGCAATAACTAATAGAATGAGGTGTAGAACAAAGTCTCTACCTCAACCACCAAAGATTGAAATACAAAGGACAATGGGGGCACGAAGTCATCCCAAGATCCTTTACATAGAAACAAATTGAAAACACACACACTAAAGACAATTGCAGCAGCTCAAAGTCTCTCCACAGTCAGCTTCAAAACACCTTCCTGATTAATTCCATTAGTTCTACTTGTTAAATCAAATGGACAAGAATGCTTCTAAGAAACAGACATAAGAACCATTTCCTAAATAACACAAGCTATTCCAGCACAAAGTCTGAAAGGTCACTTGTTTTTTCATTCAAATAAAGAAATATGATTAACAATCTGAGCTCAAAGTCTCAAGAAATGCCTTTCAATTTGGGTAGAGTTTTACTTCTATAACGAAGAGATCTCCTTTGCATAGAATAAGAGATTACAATATACAACACTCCAATAAAGGCTTGGGCACTTTATTTCATGGAATGGCCCATGCTGCATTCAATGCCTTGAATGCATTTTTAGTTCTATCAAAGGGCCATGCTGGAATAGGGCATCAGCCTTAACTATGGCATGTTAATTCATCTCAAATGTCTCCTTTTGAAGTATGGGCCACCTGGTCCTCTTCTTGATATGTGCACAACTATCCACTTAGTTTTATTCAAAGGGAGAAAAATAGGCCGCACCTTTGAATGTTTGTGTGCTCAGATATCTACTTGGTGGACTTTTCCACCTACTGGAATAACTCCCCTATAGATATTTTAGTATATCCTGTAGCTTTCCCTCTTTCCTATTGAAATTTGAGCTCTCAGGCTATCTTCTTACCTTTAGCAGGTTCTTTCAGCTCTTTCTTCAGCAGCTCACTAAGTTTTGTTCTTCAAGTTCTGCACCATATTTGAAAATAAATGGGCATTTTGTTACCTTGAATTTGACATCCACTGGGACATCATTGGTCACTTGGTCATCTGAACTACTTTGAACCTTAAACCTTTAAACCTTTGAGGTGCTTCAGTTCAATGGTTCAATGGTTTAGGTGGTCCTATCAGCTCCTTGGTTCAATCGCTTCTTTGGTTCAATCACTTCCTTGGTTTAATCACTTCTTTAGTTTAATCGATTCTATCTCTTCGAACTTGTCTTGGGAATCTTCTGCTTCCTTCCTTCGCTCAAAGCTTCCTTTCAAATTTTGAAATTCTTTGAACTTTTATAACTTTGAACTTTGAATCATTTTGGTTTAAGGTTCAATGGTTCATTCTCTTTCTTTGAATCTTTTAGTCCTTCAAACTTTTTGGATCCTTCTCTTTTCTGTTGAACTCGTTAAACCTTTAAACTTTGAACTCTTTTGGTTCAAGGTTCAATTTTTCAATGGTTCATTCTTTGCTCTTCAAATCCTTTATTCTTCTAAGTCTCTTGAACTTTATTGAACTTGTTAAACCTTTGAACTTTGAACTCTTTTGGTTCAAGGTTCAATGGTTCAATGATTCAATCTTTCTTCTTCGAAGTCTTTTTTGTTTAAGTCTTTTAAAGTCATTTGAAAATTTCAAAGTAGTTGAACTTTGAACTTGCCGAAGCACTTAACTCTTTAAGTCTACTGATGTTGTTAAACCTTTGAACGCATTGAACCTTTAAACATTTGGAAGTGGGGTTTAATGGTTTAATGGTTCAATGGTTCATTCCATTTGTTTCAAGCCTGCCGTTGGACCATTTGGTTGAACCTCGATGTTGAACCAACCTTGAAATTGCCTAAGTGTTTGGAATTTGTTCCTTTGTGAGAGCTTCCCTATTGAAGTTGTTGAACCTATTGAACTTGTGAGTCCATTAGCTGAAAAAGCTTGAATAATTGAAGAATTAGAGCACTCAGAACATTTTTTTAGAAGGGAAGAGAGAATTTTGGCCTGTAAGACCAAAATAGTTGATATGTTGTCCCCAAAAATAAGTGATGGATTTCGGAAACAATAGCTGGCTCCAGTTGGGAAACTTCCATCGATTGTAAAAATAATCAAAGGGAGTAGAATTCAGAATCTCTAGTGCCTTTAAGTATGTCATTGGGCTATGGAGTCATGCTACCCAAAAAAGAAAGGTGCTAAAAAGAAATGAAAATGAACAACACAAAATAGAACTAAAGACTATACAAATATATAAATGTACATCTGAACTTATCTGATACTTCAAGAATTGAAGTTCTTTAGATGCTACCCACTATGAGGCAATGAAAATGGCATGCCATCTTGATACTTCAACAAGAAACTATTTTTACCATTGAGCTAATGAATATCAAATGGGCCTCTCCTTAGGGAATCAAATTTCCCATGCATTCCCTTTGGTTCTCTTCTCTTGTCCCATAATAGGACTTGGTCTCCAATCTGGAAATCACAAGTTTTTGCTTTCTAGTTGAATAACTTCTTCACCAAACTTTGATGCACAATGATTTGGTCCATCACCATAGTTCATTGCTCATTTAACTTAGTCAAGCACATGATCCTTTTATCGATGGAGCTTTCATATGTCTGATCTTCGACCGCCTTTGCCAATTTTAGTGCTGATAATTCCAAGGTGATTGGTATCTCTACATTAAGACCATACAAAAGTTGGAATGGTGACATACTTATCACCCTCTTGAGTGTAATTCTATCTACCCATAAAGTATCAACCAATACTTTCTACCAGGTTCATTGGTTGTCATCCACCAGCTTCTTGATGATGGTCACCAGGTTCTTGTTGCTCAATTCTGCCTGACCATTTCCTTGAAAAAATAATCAGAGTGGGAGAGGGTAATCCCATAATAAAAATAGAATTGAGTGATCTCATGAGAAGAGAAATAGGCTGCATTGTCTTTCACAATCTTGGTTGGGACCCCAAACTTGGAAATGATGTTTTCTTTAAGAAAATTGCATACTACTTCTGAAGTAGTATGCTTGGCTGGAATAGCTTCCACCCATTTGGTGAAGTAATATATGGCTGTGAAGACATAATCATGTATAACACTTGAAGACATGTTTACAACACTAATGAAATCGATTCCCCATTGCTAAAATGGCTCTTCTATTACTATTGGCTTAAGAGGCAAATCAGCTAACTTGGGTTTTCTAACGAACTATTGGCACAGTTCACATCTTCGTACCCATTTGTATGCATCTTGAAATAGAGTAGGACAATAATACCTATCTCACAAAATCTTATGGCCAGTTATAGAAACAAAAAAATGTCCTCTACAGGCTGGATTATGGAAGGATTCTAAAAGTTGGTTCTGCTGCTCTTTATCCACGTAGTGAAGGAACACTCCATCAAGGTTCCTCTTATACGGGCTGTTGTCCCATAGGAAAAAATTGGTATCTTTTAACTTGATAGTCCTCTTTTCTTTATGAGATAGGTGAGCAAAACACTCACCATAAGTAAGGAAATGAGCAATACTTGAATACCACTCATTCGTGGTAGATACAAAGAGGACTATTGGCATGTCTTCAATTTCTACTTCTTTATGCCCTATTTCTTTTATTTTGTTATCAACAATCAATTAGCAGAGAACCCTTCCCTGCACAAGCTTTTTTAGTTTAATGACAAGATCAAACTCTTAGATTTTAGTAACCCAATTGCCCCTTTTAGTTCCAAACTCTTACTGAGTTAATATGGATTTGATTGTGGTATCAAGAACCAGGGCAATAATGTGTGAAATCAAGATATTAAAATAGAAGTGCTTTACTAGCTTTACCACTGCATAAGCATGCTTCTCCATGTTTGAATACTTCAACTCATGAGTTTTGAGAGGATAGCTCATGAATAATATGGGAGATTCCATACCTTCTTGGTTGCTGAACCAAAATTACTGAAAGTGTGTGCTTGGAAGCATAACTATACATTGTGAAATCTTTGGTATAATCTGGACAAACTAGAATTGGGGCATGGGTAATAGCTGTCTTGATGTCTCAAAATGCCAATTTGCCTTCTTCAGTCTAGTTGAAAGTGGCCTTTCCCTTCATCATGTTCACAATGTGGTGAGTCTTCTCGGTGAACTCAAGAATGAACCTTCTTAAAAAATTCACCTTTCTGAAGAAAGAGTGAACTGTAGTCTTACTTGTGGGCAGAGTAAGCTCTTTGATGGATTTAACTCTTTTTGAGTCAATCTTTATGCCTGGATACAATGTGTCTGAGAAGTTTCCCTTCTGTTACCCCAAAAGCAAACTTCTTGGGATTTAGAGAAATGTCATTCTGATGACATCATTCCAACACTTGATACAAATGGCATGTATGATCAAGATGATGCTTGGAAAAGACTATTAAATCATCAAAGTATACCATAATGAACTTACTCATTTCATCTTTGAAAGAAAGTCCATTGCTCTCTAAAAAGTGGCACCAGTGTTTATCAAGTCAAATGGCATTCTTTGATATGCAAAAGTGCTCCAAGGTGTGGTGAAGGCAGTCTTATGTTGGTCTACTTCACCAACTTCCACTTGATTGAACCCTAAGAAGCTGTCCAACATTGATAACATCTCTGAACTAGTCACTATCTGAAGGACTTGATCCATGATGGGCAGAGGGTAATTATCCTTTAAGGAGGATTGATTCAAATTTCTAAAATCCATGCAAAGGTGAATTTTGCCATTCTTTTTTCTCACAAGAACTATATTTGCAATCCATGTGGAATGATGGATTAGGAAAATTATTCTAGCATTCAACTTTTTTAATATTTTAGACAAAATAGTACCTGATATCTTTAGATTATATAACTGAGATTTCTACTTGAAAGGCATCGAATCACTCTTGAGAGGAATTTCATGGCAAATTTTTTTAGGCCTGAGCGACTTCAGATTATCATAAGAGTACGCTAGAACATCTATGTAATGGTAAATCAGGGTAGTAAATTTGAGCTTCTCCTTAAGAGTGTAACACTTCCCAATGTTAACCATCTTAGGATTTTTCTTAGTACCCAAATTTATTTGATCAAACTCCTAGGAGGAACTTGAATCTATTTGTTGCTGTTTAATGAACTTGTCATGCTTGTCAAATAGTTTCTCAAGGGAAACCAATCCTTTGGAAATTTTATTTCCTTTTAGCTGTAGGAATTCTTCACTTGTTTCAGGGGCTAATTCAAGTTTTTGAGGCTCATTGCCTTCGAAGCAAAGCTGTTCAAAGTTGTCTTGTTATTCTAAAAAGGTGATGATTTGGTTATCACTATTGAACACTTGCCAATGATTGGCATTGTCAGGCACATTTGGTCAAAATACTAGTTTGATAGTGTACCTATCTCCCTTAAAATATGGGCGAGGAACTAAGAGAGTTGTAGAAATAGTTAATGCATCAGCTCAATCATTAAATTCCTTAGGTATTATAGGGATACTAAAAGCATCAAAGCTTTCAATTTGATCTCAAAATAGATTGCGGTAATGATGTAATCTCTCATTTTTGGTTTGGTACAGGTTCTTGACTTGGCAAACCCCCAACTCAGCATCTCCTTTGGTGTGAAGAAGTTTGATGCCCCTATCTTGAGCAGCCTTTAATCCAAGTAGTAGTGATTCATATTCAGTAGTTTTATTGATATTACTAAACTATAATTTATAAGAAAAGGGGAAAATATCTCCTTGAAGACATATTAACACAATCCCAACTCCTAAACTAGTATAAAAATAGCTCACATTAAATTCCAATATCCATACGTCATCAAGAACTATGCTTTATTCAAATTTTCTTTTAATTGGAGGGGAGGATTCTTATGCATTTGTACTGCATTCTACAAATCCTTCAGATGTCTTATTTGAATCAATTTTTATATTTTCATCTTTAGAAGTTTTATTAGTTAGGATAGGGAGATCCTCTATAGTTAGGAAGTAATTACCTACGCCTGAAGACTCAAACAAAATTTGAGCTTCAGGCATTGATGTTTGAGTGACAACATATTTTGCCTCCTCCTCAGGGAGCAATCTTTGCATGATGCCTTTGACCAGGATCCTCACTTCAGATAGGTCCATGCTCAACTTGACACCAACATCCTTGCAAAAATTTCACCCAAGAAGGATGCCGTATGAGGCTGGGACGCCAGCCACCAGGACTATCATCTTGATTCTCTTTTTTGGAAATGAGGCAAATGCAAACTGGGCATCCTTGATTTGTCCCAACAAAGGTACTTGTTTGTTTTCCATGAAGAAACAGCTCCCAAAAGTCTTAGTCAACTTGAGGCCAAGAGATTCAGATACTTTGGTAGGAATGATGTTGTCAGATGTGCTTGAGTCTATGATGTAATTGTTCAGCTAGTGTCCATTTATCAGTAGGGAGACATAAAATGGTTCTGTCCTCCTAGGAGCAGTAAGAGGAACAATGACAAGGTTATTCTAGATGGATGTGGGAGTCACCTTTGGAATAGCTGGTCCTACAGGGATGGTTTTATTCTTTATACACTGAACCAACTTATCCAAATGCTCAGGGTTGGATTATAGGAATTCAAATTCAGACATTTGAATTTTGGTTTTCTTGACATAGTTGATTATGTCAAATATCTAAAATGAATTAGGAATAGAGGAAGGCAGTTCATCATTTTAGTTTTTAGGGGGGGTACTGATCTATGAAATTAAATTTAAAGGTGAAGGTGTACTTGAGGTACTTACTTTTTTAGGGATCACTGGGTCCTTTGATTGAAAAGGTAGAGTGGTTCCCCGCTTAGCCATTGAGATTCTGGTTGAGATCACTCCTCTATTTTTTATTTATCAGCTTATTGGGCTAACTAATTTTGGGACTAGGTGAATACATTGTATGATCCATCAAACGCTTCACCTTTACTTTTGGGTTCATCTTGGTAGTTCAAGAAACCAATGTTGGATTTGCCAGCTGATTTTTCTTGGTCTTCTACAAAGAGATCATCATCATTTTCTTGGTTTAGTTTAGGTTGGAAAGATAAATCAGATTTTGTTTCAAGATATCCAACTACTGAATTGGTTGGAGGTGCTTCAATGGCAAGTTTCCCTTGTGGGGGAGGAAGATGATTTGGCTATGCTTGATTCTTAGCAGCATTGACTTGGTATGGCTAATTCAAAAAAGTCCTCCTTGGTATATCTCGATATGAATGAGGAGCAGACATTCCTTGCACCCTTTGCTTTCTAAGAGCTAACAACTCATTTACTAGCTTTTGCACCATAGGATTAGTGGTGCCTGTAGATGAATATTTAGAAGATGAAGAAGATTTGCCTCTGTTAGGGTCTCTTTTTATCTTTCCTACCAAGATAAGTTCATCTTTAACCTCAGTGGCCAAATCTTGAGTAGCAACAAGGTCTATGTGGCCAGCCTGTCTTAGCAAAAAACTCACTTCAGGTAGCTGAGAATTGATGAAAAAACATTTCAAGTTCTCAGCTATTGGTTGAGCAATTATATGAATCCTGTTCCCTAGCTTGTCAAATTTGGTAATGAAGTCCCTCATAGGTTCATGAGGCTCTTTCTTCATTTGTGTGAGCTGGGCTAGCACAACATGCACATCTTTTGTAGGCTTGAACCTAGCTTCAAAATTGGCTTTGAGAGTGTTCTAGTCAGTCACTAAATGAGCCTGTAGATGGTAGAAATAGTCTGCCACAGTGCCTTGTAATGTCTCCACAAATAGCCTAACTACTACATCCTCATACTCCATGCCTATCACACCATAGGTTATGCTGAAGGTTGTAATATGTTTTTCTAGATGAACTCTCCTATCACTAAATAATTTGGGGAAATTATTCCTTGAACTGCGTGGTAGCTCATGTAGAGGTGGAGTTAAATTGAGTGGACCAAAAGAGTTACCTCAAGGGCCTTGAACTGCCATGATTTGACTACTAAAGGGAGGGATAACAAATGTCTAAGGAATATGTATTGACAAAGCTCTGCTAACATCATCAATGGATGCATTGCCTAGTAATGGAGACCTGACTTTTGTAGGAGGAAAACTCTTGGTTCACTGAAGGTGAGATGGAGAAGGAAACATGTCAAAATCACTTTGCTATGCCAACTCAAAAATAGGGTCAACAATCCCTTTATCTCTCTAGCTCTGAGTATATTGTGGATCTACTAGAGTGTAAAACTGAAATGGATAAGGATAGGGACTGCTTCAATTTGAAGCTTGAGGCTTTAAACTGCACAAAATGTTCCCCAACAGAGTCACCAAAAACTATTGGGTGAATATTTTGTCACCAAATAACTGATGGAAAAAATAGGTTATTTCAACCACAACATAGGGAGATTGATTGGCCAAATGTGCAGGTTTACCATATCAAAAGGGGACAAATCTCTCCTCTCATCAAGGGGAGGTTCCCTATAACTATGAGGTACTATATATTATATATATAATCTAAAAATAACACTTAGGGGTAGGACAACACCATCCATCTCTCTTTTATCAAAGATGATGTTCATAAACAAAGGAGAATTTTGGTGAAAACACTGAAGGCACCTCTCTTCTTTTAGAAGTGGTCTACATCAAACAACAAGAATTATTTTTGGTAGTGATAAGTAAATGTAATAGGGTGCAATAACCAGTAGAATGAGGTGTAACACAAAGTCTCCACCTCAACTGCCAAAGAGTGAAATATGAAGGACAATTGGGGCACAAAGTCATCCCAAGATCCTTTACACAAAAACAAGCTAAAAATACACACACTAAAGACAATTGCAGCAACACAAATTCTCTCCACAGTCAGCTTCATAACACCTTCCTGATTACTTCCACTAGTTTTGCTTGTTAAATTAAATGGAAAATAATGCTTCTAGGAAATAGACATAAGAACTTCCTAAATAACACAAGCTATTCTAGCACAAAGTCTGAAAGGTCACTTGTTTTCTCATTCAAATAAAGAAATATGATTAACAATCTGAGCTCAAAGTCTCTAGAAATGCCTTTCAATTTGGGCAGAGTTTTGCTTCTATAACTAAGAGATCTCCTTTGCATAGAATAAGAGATTACAATATATAACATTCTAAGAAAGACTTGGGTGCTTTATTTCATGGAATGGCCCATGTTGCATTTAATGCCTTGAATGCATTTCCAATTTTATCAAGGGGCCATGCTAAAATAGGGCATCGGCCTTAACTGTGGCATGTCAATTCATCTCAAATGTCTCCTTTTAAATTATGGGCTACCTGGTCCTCTTCCTAATATGTGCACAACTATCCACTCACTTTTATTCAAAGGGAGAAAAATGGGTCGTGCCTTTAAATGTTTGTGCACTCATATGTCTACTTGGTGGACTGTTCCACCTACTGGAATAACTCCCTTGTAGATATTTCAGTATCTCCTATAGCTTTCCCTCTTTATTGTTGTAATTTGAGCTCTTGAGCTATCTTCTTACCTTTAGCAGGTTCTTTCAGATCTTTCTTCAGGTATTCACTAAGTTTTGTTCTTCAAGTTCCACACCGTATTTGAAAATAAATAGGCATTTTGTTACCTTGAATTTGATGTCCACGGGGACGTCATTGGTCACTTGGTCATCTAAACTGCTTTGAACCTTGAATCTTTGAACCTTTGAGGTGTATCAATTCAATGGTTCAATTGTTCAGGTAGTCCTATCAGTTCCTTGGTTCAATCACTTCCTTGTTTCAATCACTTCTTTGGTTCAATTGCTTCTATCTCTTCGAACTTGTCTCGAGAATCTTTTGATTCCTTCCTTTGCTCAAAGCTTCCTTTCAAATTTTAAAACTCCTTGAACCTTTGAACCTTTGAACTTTGAACCATTTTGGTTCAAGGTTTAATGGTTCATTCTCTTTCTTTGAATCTTTTGGTCCTTCAAACTTTCTGGATCCTTCTCTTTTCTATTAA
The DNA here is from genome assembly GCA_037957365.1 of Torreya grandis. Lineage (NCBI taxonomy): Eukaryota > Viridiplantae > Streptophyta > Pinopsida > Cupressales > Taxaceae > Torreya > Torreya grandis. Next base: position 691,778 of record JARHVA010002531.1, on the reverse strand, counting down.
ACTCGTTGAACCTTTGAACTTTGAACTCTTTTGATTCAAGGTTCAATGGTTCAATGGTTCATTCTTTGCTCTTCGAATCCTTTGTTCTTCTAAGTCTCTCAAACTTTATTAAACTCATTGAACCTTTGAACTTTGAACTCTTTTGGTTCAAGGTTCAATGGTTCAATAGTTCAATCTTTCTTCTTCGAAGTCTTCTTTTGTTTAATTCTTTTAAAGTTGTTTGAAATTTTCAAAGTGGTTGAACTTTAAACTTGCCAAAGCGCTTAACTCTTTAAGTCTACTGATGTCATTAAACCTTTGAACCCATTGAACCTTTAAACCTTTGGAAGCGGGGTTCAATGGTTCAATGGTTCATTCCATTTGTTTGAAGCCTATCGATGGACCCTTTGGTTGAACCTTGACATTGAACCGACCTTGAAATTGCCTAAGTGTTTGGAAGTTGTTCCTTTGTGAGAGCTCTCCTATTGAAGTTGTTGAACCCATTGAACCTGTGAGTCCATTAGCTAAAAAATCTTGAATAATTGAAGAATTGGAGTGCTCAAAACATTTTTTGAGAAGGGAAGAGAGAATTTTGGCCAGTAGGACCAAAATATTTGATATGTTGTCCCTAAAAACAAGTGACAGATTTTGAGAAAAACAAACCTATTAAATTATTATCTAATCACTTCAATGCATCTTGAGCATGTTTAAGCACCTAGGCTTTGGTTTTAGCCATTTCAGGGTTCACACATCCATACAGGGTCTCATAAGCTAAAATTTGGCATGGATCATGGTCAAGGTATGGGTAAAGTTAATAAAACACTTTTCTTGAGTTTCACATGTGTGTGAGGTTTTTTGAACCAAAACTTAATTTCTAAGCCTAGAGGCCTAATTGGAGAGAGAAAAGGGATGAATAAGTGAAATTACACTTGATTTTAGATCATGAAATTTTTCATAAAGATATAATGGAATATTGCATACTCAAATACATGTTTAGGTTTTCAAGATAATTTGTACATTCTTTTACACAAGGATCTTTGTGTGTTTTTAGGGATACAAGGAATTAAAGGATAGTGAGAAATTATGGTGCAAGATGAAGCATTGGTGATTGTTTTATGGATACAAATGAATTTTTCAAAGTATAATATGATATAGAGATATATTTAATGAAGATATGTTGTATTCATAAAGGTAGAATCACGATTTGACACTTACAATCAAGGAGAGGCATAGTAAGGCCAAGTAGGTTTTAAGACACCTAAAGAGTTGTTCGATGATCACCACTAAGATGTCAATTTGGAGAAATTCCAATCCAATTTAAGGTGTAAAAGAGTAGATAAAGAGATAATTAAAGATTATTTGATGACCAAAGAGTGCCACTTGTCACTCTCTACGCCAAGAGGAGGGCAGTTTCGAATAAGAATAAAAGGTGTCAAAAAAACATGAAAACTCCCACTCCACTTGGAAGAAGAAGCATATTTAAGAGAGAAACAATTGTATTTGGAGACTTGATAAAATTTTTATTAAAATTTTTCTTTATTTAGTTCTTTCTAAGACACCTCTCTCTCTCTCTCTCTCTCATTTCTCTATTTAATCAACCTTGATTGGAATTTTATTCATCCTCCACCTAGGTATGGAAAATACCTATCCATTTTTATGCCTTTAATCAATGATAAACTAATGCTTTTACCTCCTCCTTTGACTAGTTTTAGTTTGTGTGCATGCCTAGTTAATTTTGTCAAGTGTTTTACTTAGCTTTTCTTGGCATTTTGTCCATTTCTAAAACTCATATGTAGTTTGAAAGCTTATTTTCAAGTCATGTGAAGTGTCCAAGTGAGGTTTTAAAGGTTTATTAAGTTTTCTACTCATTAATGTTAATCTATGACCTCTTTTTTAGTCCTTGTAGCCCAAACATTTATCACAGCCTCCACAATGAAGTGTTAATGTATAGAGGTAGATTAGTAGTGTGTGTTTAGGTTAGTCTCATGGTTGACGTGCACATGTAGTTAGTTGGTAGTAGTTAAATTATTTTGGTGCATCACCTCCCTTAGAGTATGATTCTCTATCTTTTCTTATCAAGTTGGTATATTAGTGAATGAGCCCAAGTGATACATTAAGGGGAACTAGCTCTATAACCTAGAGATTCAATCCACTTTAAGGTCATCCATAGTATAGATATATCTCCATGTTACTCCAAATTTGGAAGGATTTAAATTTTTTCCAAGGGTACAAATTTGGGTGATAAAAGGTATCTTGGAGAGATCTTTGCTAAAGAGTTTTGATGACTCTTTCATATGTTTTACTTTGAAATGGTGATTATTGCACTATCTTGCTAAAATGTTAGATAATCATAATTAATATAGAGTGTTTATCCCATTAATATTTTCCATGATATTCCAAGTATTGCATTGTATTGATCTAAATTAGGATCGATGTGAAATAGTTCTAAATATGATTTATAACCAAGAGTGATTAGTAATGTGATAGATCCTATGTAATTCTTTGGTTTTTTAGATTTTTTGAGATGTTGTGTATCATAGCTAAGATATCTATGAAGAGTTAGGATGCATATATTAACTTTTTAAAAATGAGTAACTTCAACATTAATGAATTTTTTACCATCCATAAGTGACTTGATGAGAGGATATACATGTGAATAATATTACTTTGTTGCCTCCTTTTTAGTCATATTTTGAGGAGTAACCTTAGATATTGAATCTTTCTTTGAAATTCCATGATTAATAAATATTGATTTTGAAAATCATTTGAGCTTGCCTTGGTTGATTTACCTTTGAATGTTGCTATATCTTTTACTTTAACTTTCACTTTTTAGCTTTTCCTTGGGAGATGTGATCATTATCTAAAGAGAAGCATTTGAGTCATGTGATATAGTATTTCAATTATTTGAAATATTTTATAGATTTTTTTGGTTAGAAATGAGTGTTTTTCCCTTATTTTGTATACAAGAAAAATCTCAATATTTGACCACTCCAATACATGTAAATAAATAATGAGAAAGGTATGCATACTTATCGATGGGATTGAAGTTTAACTTGCATAATTGATCATATAATAGTTATTGTGTATCTTCATCATCAATGATATAGTAGTCCTAAATTTTATAATAGGAATATTTTTAATTGACCAATAATGGTATTTCCATAAAAGGTTTTACTACTTTTGTAGGATGGACACTTGTTTATATTTTTTAGGAAACTCTTCATTTTGCATAACTTGTTTGATAGGCTCTTATATTGGTTCATGAATTTGAATAACATGTATAACATCATTTACGTTACTTGATTCACCCATTTCATAAGTATGCATTTTTGCCATTGGAATTGGTTGCTTAGGTGGTAAAATAGAGACCTTATCAGATTATGATTGTGCTATTTTTTAAGATTGAAAAGGTGCATTATTGTCTATAATTATATTCTCATATACCATGTAAAAAATTGATGCATATATGGAATGTATAAGGTATAAATGACATCACATGAATCCAAGGACAAGCCAAGAGTAAATCATATTGTAACTATTGATGCTGGTTTTATGCACAACATAACATAATGAGGTAGCCTCTAGCAATTTAGGATCTCAATAGAGGTAAACTCCACTCTAGGGCATGAGTTATAGGTATGTGGTTTAAACAACCTATTGATGGAATAGCTGGTAGGGCATGTAGGCTATTGATAAGGTTTTTGGATAGAGGTGTGGTCCCTAAAAGATAATGAATATATATGTGAGTTGGATGGATGGTTGGCTTCTAATCTCAAGTGGGTAGATATCAAAACAAAATAAAAAAAGGAGAGAAGCGTAAGATAGAAAATAAATATTCTATAGTTTTCAATAATCAATTCCCTAGTTAGTTTCTAAAAGGAAAAGTGCTCTCAGAACCTATGCCTGTTGCTAGCAGTAATTGCACACACACAATTAGACATGGCTAAGAAGTTAAAGAAAATATTGATGTAAGAAATTCACAAGCCTCTAACAAAGGTTGATCCTTTTAGACAAGATGTTATGCACTCTTACTTAGGAGATTATGGCTCAGGATAGTGAAGTATCTGAGGTAGCTTTTTCACACACATAGAAAACTACATCAAATAAAGCACTCATGCACATTCAAAATTATGAATCAATCAACTTAATTTACTTAATCAATATAATTCACCAATATTTCAATAAATATTGCACATCTATAAATTAGTACATCAATCAAGATAGTCAAGAATCTATTCATAGCTATTTCACACTTAAAGATTATTGAAACATACAACCAAAGAAAGTAACAACTAATTACACATAAATTAGAAAGAAAATACATAAACACATTCACTGACGATCAAAATTGATGATACTCCTATATTCAAAATTATCTAAAAAAAATCTAAATTGGATTATAATTATTTATATAGACTTTGGGAAGGGGTTACCTCATCCTCCAAGTTCATGCAAGGTTGTTACATGTGATAGTCATAAATTGAGTTCTAACTGTGGTTAAAAACCATATAAGGGTCTAATTTAGTTATCAATTTAAAATAACCTTTGTAAAAGCTATGTAACATGTGCATGTGAATAAAGGTGCTTTTTACACTTATAACTATAACTACATGATAATACCTCCTTTTATAGGTTGTGAGAACAACCTATTGATCTTCTAGATTATACATTTTCAAATGGATCTTAGAAATATATATAAGACAAGTACCACTTTACCAATGTTTTAGAACCAGTGACACTATTTTTAGCTATGACTAATCTAACTGAAATGTGCATTACATACTCGCTCGTGCTTTTATAGAATATCCCTTTGGAAGGATTTATAGGGTCCTTATCTTAAAATATTTGAAAATGTCAACTTTAATTTACCTTTGAGATGCCATGTAAATTTAACCTTCTTATGTTCTATTTCCCAATATTTACTTTCATATTTGCTAACTAGATTAGTTATAAGACATGCGTGTTCATATGCTAGCTTAACTATGAGACCCAATGTCTATCATTAAATATAGCCAAGTGTCTAAAGATCTACATGCTCTATTTATGTCATTCCATTTTCTACCTTTCAAAATATGATTGTTGCCTTTGGGACACACATCCTTACCTCATTGGGTCTAGATCTTGGAAAAGTCCACTATCAACTCATACCATTCGATCTTTTGCATGATGGAACATGATCATGCCACTCGGCAGCTGTATGGGACCTCTATGCTCTTTATAGTCCTAGCTCAAATGTTTTTATGCCAAGTGGCAGTCTTTTGCTTGTCCTAAGACCTTTAAATTTTTGACATTGATTTTTCACCATTAATTATTTATGCTCAATTTAATGCAGTTCATAGATCTTAGTTCTTTAACTCATTAAATCCTATGAGCTTGACACTTGTCATGTCCACATTCCTTTGAAAAGTCTCTATTGATCTCACACCATTGGATTAACTATATGAATCAACATTGGCCATCGATCTACCTAGGTCCACTAAACTTTGATTTCAAAAAAACTAATTTAAAAGCTTAAATCTAATGTTCATGTGGTCGTAAAAGACATCCTCATGATTGTCAATGACATCAATGCAATCGTAATAATTTAATCCCATGTCATTTTCTTGTTGATTTTAAATTTTATGTTCACATGATCATCAAATATGTCCATGTGGTCATCAATGATGTCCATGCGATCTTCAGAATTTAAACCCATGTATTTTATGTCTAACCTTAATTTTGACATTCATGCAAACATCAAATATGTCCTTGTGACCATCAAGTTGACTTAACTCCATATAATCTTGACACTTGTCATTTCTTGGTTCACTTTGCTCTTAAGATAAGCCAATATTAAAAATATTCTCATATGTGTGCGACTTGACAATTGTTCAGGGCTTCTGTGCTCTATAAATGTTGACACTCATAACGTTCAATCAACCATGCCTGCGTTAACATAGTTTATTAGATCTGTAGGCATAAATAAAATACATAAGTTATTATAAAGGACCTTACATAAAAAATTCTAGCCTAAGGTCTTATTTTTATTAATAAATATGATTTGGACCTAGGCTTAGAATATATAAAAGAGCCCCTGCATTAATTTCAACCCTACATAAATCATAAGATATAAAAAGGACCAAGTATATATATATATATATATTTTAGCCTAAGGTCTTAGTATTAATAAAATATGATTATGAACTAGGATAAAATATTAAATTACACTCAAAAAATAATAAAATGCTCTCTAAGTAGGGGTACCACTTGGTAATTCCATGGGATTTTTGGTCTATTGATCTTGGTAGTAGGGTATTATTTCGGCCATTTTGTGCAAGTTAATTATTTTGGGGACCCTAATTTCATCAAATAGAATATTTGACACACAAATTCTAAAGGAATTAAATTTTCATTAGATAAAATGTCTGAGACACAAAGCCCATAGTTTATTTTCATTAGACAAAATGTTTGAGACACAAATTTCAAAGGAATTGGTCTTGGGCAAAAGGCCTAAAAGAATTAGTCCAAGATAAAATTCTCAAAGGATAGGCTCATAGGAAAAAATTCCTAGGATAAAATCCTTGAAGCGTAAGTGTATTAGGTCCAAAGGGTTATTTAAAAAATTCACAAGGGTCATTCTATCAGGCAAAATGGCCACAACAAAAATGGATGAAGGGCAACTACAAAAAATCTGAAGGGTCCACTTTGTATGGCAAAGTGACCATGACAAAAAGTCTAAAGCATGATTTCAAAAAGTCCAAAGGGCCATTTCAAAAGGTTTGAAGGGTCTAATTCATCAGACAAAATGTCTAAAATAATTATGTTAAGGCAAAAAAGCTTGTAACAAAAAGTTTAATAGAATAAATTTGAAATGATAAATTACATAAGTTGTAAAATAAATACTAGAAAAAATACTCGATATAATAATTTCAAAACAAATATAAATATATTCAATGAAAAGATAACACCAATTCCATCTTGCCAAAGTAAAAAAATTTCATTAATCAATATTTTCCTAGATTTTACATAAACATATAGAAAAGAGGCTCAAAGTCAAGACCATAGTCTAAAAAAAGTGGGTCCCCATTTCCCCATGGGAAAAGGGGGTGTGTTAGGTACAATGATAACTAATTTTGAATGACTTGAAAGATAATAGATACCATTTTAGGGCCAAGTAGTAAATCCAATGTGATAGTTCCCAGTATTTGTTTGGGTGTGCTATCAAAGGCATGTATAATTTAATTATATTCATAAAGATTATATTTATTGAATCTCAATTTATATAGAAGTCATAGCCATAAATATTTATCCCCATTCCATTATCAACCAATGTATGCTTGACTAACTTTCCATGTACTTGAATTTGAATTAATAATGGAAGATTTTATTTACTAATATACTTGGGAGGTATATCTTCTTTATAAAAAGTAACAATATTGTCAATGTACTTGAAGGTATTTAAAATAGAAGCAAACAAAGGCTAGTTGTGTATCCATAATAATAATGGTATCTCACAACATTTCATATAACACATCCTTGTATATTAGTGTTGTCTTTAATAAACCTAGAATAGAATACTTGGATGGAGTATTACACAACTAGTTACTGAGATCATACCCCTTGGGTTTAGAAACTTTCCTTAGAGGAGGCGCAGGAGGAACACTATGATTAGTAGGATTGGGTTGGGGAGGTAAAGGTAGTTACCATCTTTTAGTTTAAACAATAAGTATTTGGGAATCTAATATGATCCTTAGATGAATAATGAGAATAGATTGATGAAAAGAAGTAGGTTGAGGGCAAAGAGGGGAAAGAATAAAAATTTGTGCACATGATCTTTGACATATATTTATGATAATAAGTAACTTGAATTTATATTATAACAATATGTATTAATAGTAGGCATCATCTTAAGAGATGGCTAGGGTTGACCTTGTCCACACAAGGTAGACTCTTCATTATACCGAAGACCTCTTATACCAATATTGTGTGAAACATTCACACATGTTTCCAAAAAATAATATGGGACGTGATATAAATATCTTTTAATGATGGTAATATTTTGGAAGAATCAATATAAGATGTGATGTTGCAATAGTAAGACTTACAAAGTGCATGAGGGTTAATATTATACATTTTATACTCTTGATTAGATTTACATTTGAACCAAGAAATAAAATAATGAATAACATGATGAAAAGGAATACAAGATGCAACAATAAATTTCATAATCCTATTAAAAATTTGAAAGGAACATTGATTCATTGATTCTGTTATGAATAGAATTCAAGCAAAAATAAGGTATAAGGGGTGATCTAGGCATAGGTTTTAAATGATTGTGTGGGATCTCAAATATAATTAATCATTTATATAATAGTATCCTCCAAATTTTTCAAAGCATTAACTATAGAGGAAAATCCATTCCTATAGCCCATTATCCCCTCTTTGAGGGTATAGTGAGAGTAACTTCCCTGGTGATACACTCCTCTTAGGAGCACCAAAAATCAAATGGCTAAAAAGGATTTCTATGGAACAAAAAAGGGACCCTAAGAATTTATAATATACCATGAGGTATGGGGAAACTAAACTCTATGTTTAGGGTTTTACAATGGCTTAATTATTTCAACAATACCCCTCACACCACACTATCCATAAAATAGATCATCACTTAGCTTGTCATAATAGTAAATAAGTAGTTTTAAAACTATTGAAGCACAATTTTCATAAATAAGAAACAAATAAATAGGAAACAAAATAAAAATATTTTTGTGTATAGAGGTAAAAAAAATTAAACTTGAAGTCAAAAGGAAAATATTCAGTGTAAAATGTTATATGAGATGACTAGATAATTTATTTAGTGTCAGATTAAATCCAATGTTGAAAAATATGAACCCATTGTTTTAGATTTATATCTAAGGTTGAAGGTGTTAGAGTTATAATAATTGAGGGGGGGTGAATAAATGAGCCCAAATATTTCAATTTCAATTCCAATCCTTTCAAACTTATTGAATAATCAACATATATCAACTTACTCAAGTAATATTAACAAGAGATCTCATTCATTCAATGCATACATAAGATTAAACTCACAACACATAGTTCCAGTGGGAAACCCTCATGGATAATAAAACCCACTCTCAATCTTGCAACACATGGACTACTTATTCTATAATAAATTACAAACAAGAGACTGATCAGCTATTTTATACCATAAAACCTTGATCAAATCCTTTAGACCAAAGGCCTTTAGTGAAACACCTATTTCACAAGGAGAAACTACCCCCAAGGAAGATCAAGTCCTTTAGGACCTCCTTTGAAGTGAACACCTACACCTTGAAATTGATGTCTTCAACACCTGATGATGGATCTATAACCTCTACACAAACTCCCTCTTTATCTCATGTATACCTCTCACATAGGCATGCCACAATCTTTCTCCTTCTACACTCAAAATGTCCTCATATGCACACTCAAATATCTTCACACATCATAAAATTTTAAGAGAACTATTATGACATTAGGAACATGACCTACAAGTCATACACATATTCAATTTTTTTTTCTACTCATTAACTTAACCAAAAAACACATTACCTATCCTTCCTCCACTTCAATGCATACTCCTCACACAAGCCTTACACAAGTCTCTCTCGAGTCTATTTCAAAACTCTGTAAACCATCATCTTTGATTTAACTATTTATATAGAATTCATGAATTATCAAGTCCATAATATTTCCTTGATGTCCACAAAACATGCCTTCACCCATAATGCATCTTACATGGGTCACACTTAAGCACAACATACTTTCAAATAGGCCTAAGTCACCTTTTAGGTCCTATGATGACCCATTCAAAATTTTGACACATATCCAAGAAAAATAAGAACATAAGAACACTATAACTTTTGGAACCATTCCAAGTGATTTATAGGTCCCCTTTAAGTGCTAACAACCATCACAGTACCCTTCTGCTTAAGTATAATTATTCAAATAACACTTTGTGCATATAGCCACCATGAATAAAAACACAATCAACTTTTAAACCTTTTGAATACAAAAATATGGTCATCATGGAGTCTAAAATAGTCCCCAATATAAAATTCATCATGAGACATCAAAATAACATCAATACAAGCTCAAACATCCTTCTTGGGTTACTTACATAACATAGTTGAACACACAATCAACTTTAGAACTCAATATCTTTGTTTGTACACACTTTCAAATATTCAAATATATATTTTCAGATGTTACTTATATTCCTATACCACTTTTATTTTAATATCATGGTTAAATTATTCATAGATCAAAAGTTATGGCACAAAAATTGAGCACTAGTTTTTCCTTCACAAATTTGAATATTTAAATTCAAACGATCACAGTTAAACATCGAATACTATGCTTGCATCTTGTGTCCTCACTAATTTAATTCAATCATGAACCATATATATTATTTTAGTAATTTTAAAATTTAGCTCATATTTTACCACTACTAAACATTAAACCTTGAACAATTCACCTCATCTTGTGTAATCTTATACTATTGACTCATCACGCACCATTGATCTCTATGGATCAGTCAAGTCTTTACCTTATAGTGATTACTATTAAATATTAATTATAACCCCTATGATCATGACAATTGGAACCCTAAAATTCATATTGATAACTTATACTATTAAACATTGTGCACTTCTTACCATCTCACTCAACATGCACTGTTAGATTAATCTTGTACGATAACCCGTGCACTTTTGGATTTTGATTTTCTCCTAATCTTTAACTCTATTAACCAATGAAATTTTTTAACTCTTTGAATTAATGCACATAATATATCTTCAATGTATGATTTCTCATGACACATTATATATTCATTTGGTCCTGGTCTTTAACATCTTACAAAATAGACTAAGTATGGTGACCATTGCTTATCTGTTTGGAAGGTCAACTTTACACCTCCATATCTTTTGCTTTGCTCAAGCACATGTTATAAAATTTGGAAAATATGATATCCTCACATAGGATAATATAAACATGTGCCAATAGAATCCTAAAACCCTCACACATGTGAGATATAATTCCATTAAAATTCTTCCTCAAATTTATTTGTCATAGATCCAACTTATGCCTAAAACTGTCTGGAAGGGCCAACTTTGCACATGCATATATTTTTATAAACTTCATCACTTGAATTTAAAGTTATAAAAATAAACTAAAAACAAAACCAAACAAACCCATATGATCACCTTCTCCTGAAACATCCACATTTGTAAGATATGCAACCATCAAAATGCCTACTCAGCTTTTGTTGCCACATTGCAAATTTGGCTAAGTATGGGAAAACATTATCAAAAGCATGAGGGAAAAAATTTGCAATTTTATATATTTTTTCATGATTAATTGATATAATTGATACTTTTAACATATAAAATAGGAAAAACTATGATCACAACCATATGAACAACTTGCACTGACTCATCCACATTTGGTAATTATGACATCATCAAACTGCCTACTCAAATTTTTTGCCATTGAACCCAAAATGTCTAGATGAAAACAATGATGAACTAGGTGAATTCCACTCATGAACACAATCAATTAAATCATATAAAATTTATTATATGACCCATTAAAAAATATCAATACTTCATACTCATTGTTAAACATCTATAGCCATATCAAAATTAATGATCAACCAAGCCTCCTTCAAGTATAACAGGACAAACACATTACACACTTTGTAATTATCACTTAGACTATTAAGGAACTTAATCCAATCACTAGGAAATCTATATGACATCACCATGACATAATTGACAAAACTCCAACAATATCCGCCTTTGTCATTGATGTCAACACACATCATATAGCTCACCTTCCTTCTCTCTCTTCAAGCATTCCATAATAGGAATTGTATCCTCCTTTGACACAATGAAAAAGTGGGCACCAAATAATCCTAAAGACCTAAAAATAAAAGATACATTTGAGATGGATTACCCTAATATTTTTGAGCCATTTAATCACTTTAGCATCTTCAGATCTTCACACACTATGAAGAACCACCATATAGGCTTACTAGCCTTCTCTCTCAAACCACCTCAAGGACCACCAATAGAAATACATGACACTAAATAAATAGGATACATGTAGTAAATTAACCTAAGAAATCATCTTAAAATACTCATACCTTAATCTTTTGGAAAAACTAAATAAAAATCACTCTTCTTCTCACTAAGCCTATCTAGTCTCCTTGTAGCCCTACCTAAAACTTGTAGAGCCCATAAATTTCAAAAGACACACCATCAAGACCTAAAAATTCATATATAGAGGAATCTAGTATTCCCCCTTGATCACACCAATTTGAATCAATGATCTCATCCTCTATAATATACTTCCTTCACAAACCAACTTGTTAATTAGGCCTCCATCTTGATAAAAATATGAAGAATTTGAAAACCACAAACCTTAAAATATATGTGAAACTTTATTTTAAAACACATTTGGCCCATTAAATATATTAAGAATCCTCAGACCTCAAATCACAAGGTAAACCATGTTTCTAGCATATCCCAAAACCCTAGAATCTCAAAATGAACTGAGTCAATAAACCTCCTTCTAGTCAACATCCACCTCTAAATTTTTTTGTACACTTGAAGAAAACCATTACACACTTATAGACTAATATTTGAGATTTCACATATTTGGGAACCCCTATACATCCTATAACCCAATTTAGGCCCTGTATACTCTTAAGTACAAATTGGGAAACCTGAGAGCAAACAAAAATATCCAATTTAACTTCAACATACCTTTAGACCACAAAACCACCTAGAGCATGCTTAGAATAAGGTCAAAAGACATTTATATGCCAAAAATATCATCTTGAAAAATCAAAAATCTTCTTTTTCCACTGGAAACTTTCAATCTAACCCTACAAATTACTCCACATATAGTTATCAACATCATAACATCACCTCAGCATATCTTCCACTTAGACATACTTGCTCTAACTAAAAACACTCATCTCTAGCCTTCTAAGAACTTATTAATAACATCAAAAAAACACTTAATTCTATACTAAAAATATTCTCTTAAGAAGCATAGATAGCGACATCCTTTACAACACTATGCTCTAAAACAAAGTGAAGCTAGGAGTGGCCCACATATCCTTAGTAACCATTGGAATCCTCTTATAGCTATAATATTTATTTATTTTATTCTTCTTCTTCTTAGTTTGAACTATGATAACTAGTTTTTTTTCTAAATCACTCTCCTTTTCTTCTAATATAGCTTTGATAATATATGGAGACAACATAGATTTATGACATACCTTTTCATCTAAAGATTACATCATGTAGTTAGAAACCTCATCACTAGGCACTAAAAATTAATTTCCTTTACATGAATCTTTCTCAACAATAGCAAGATGTTCACTTAGATTCATACATATCTCATAACTAGATTCAACCAACACCTTGGTCTTCTCTTTGAGCTTGGTCTCTTTATTCACAACATGAATAGAAAATGAGAACCCTTAGAATTCTTTAACTTCTAAAGAATTCTCCACCATAGAAAAAAAAATACTTGGACCTACAGACTCATCATGACTCACTCTTACCACCTTTGGTTTCCATGATCTAACTTGCCTTCTTCCTTGCAGTCTTAGATCTTGATTAAACTTATTTTGACTTAGTGGCCTTTGCTTGTAGAATATAGCAATGTGACCTCTCTATTCACAGTTGTAGCAAACCATACTCCTTGACAGATACTCTAATTTTCTTACCTTATTGGGATAAAAAATATTAATGTGTCCAATGTCATGACAATTGAAACAAACTACTCTTTTTGAATAAGACTTACCTTACCATTCCTTATTTGGACAATGCTTATCAAAGTGTCCCTTATTAAGACAATTGAAACACTCAACCTTACTTACACCTTTTGACTGATGACCCCCATCATAGTCCCATACAAACTCATTTTTAATAGGTCTTCTACATTCTCTATCTCTATGCCCAAATTGATTACAAGTATAACAGTAACCATTGAAGTTTGCATACCTCATGGCATTTGTTTACCTGATCTAATTTGTTTTCATTTTTCTAGCAAGTTTAGTCCTTGTCTGATGATTTGTCTTCAAATTCAGATTTTTATTATTCACATTATTCTTCATCTTGTATTGAGTTGCATTATGTTGTTCTTCTTTGTATCCAAGATTAGTTCCATCACTTGCATGTTTTTGATCATCTAGAATATTTTCTAGATCACTGAAGCTCTTTTCAAATCTCACAAATGACTTCATCTTACTGGATGCCTTTTATAACTAAGATATCAAAGACTCATTTTCAATTACATACCTTGAACATTCATATTCTTTAGCTTTTAGGCTTATAGACATGATTTTCAATTAACAACTGAGATGCTTGACTATATATTCATGCTCTTTGGAGTCTTCATTTATTCTTGCCTCATACACACTGAATTGTTCCTCATAGTCTTTGATTTTAGATATCATCTTATTATTGATCTCTTTCTCAATATTTAGTTCTTCAAGATCTTTCATCAATTCAATCTCATAGTCCACCTAATCTTCATCATCATCTGAATCACTCCAAGTAGACTCCTTTTGATGTGAGTAACTATCTTACTTAACCATGAACAAGTCTTCATCTTCAACATGACCATCATCTTTATGTTCATAATCTGAGTCACTGACTTTAATATCATTTGATGAGTTGCAATCTTCTTTAATGTATAGACTCTTGTTGTCATTGAAGTGAATTTTTTATCAAACCTTCTGAAACCCTTTTTACTTTTATAAGACATGAATGATTTATTGCTATCATCATGACCTTGATCATGCTCTTTATCATCATCCTTATTATACCTATGAGGGAAATTATTATCAAAATTTCCTACCTCTCCATAATTAAAGAATTTTAAGGGTAGTTTACCCTTATACTTGCTTGAACCTATTTTTAATTTCCTTGAAATCAAAGCAATTAGTTCATCCTCATATATATCAAAAATGTCATGCTTCTTGGGTTTATTAACTTGGAACTTCTTCTTTATCTTCATTTTAATCTTGAAATATGATTCCTTCTTTGGTGGTATATAATCACTCTTCCTCATCTCATAGGCAGTAATGATGCCATGCAGTTCATCCAACTTTAGATGAGTAAGATCATGAATTTATTCTACAACAGATACTTTAGGATCAAACTTGAGGGATAGTGACCTTAATAACTTTTAAACTATAGTATATTATTCAATGTTATCTCCAAGACCTCTAATGATATTCACAATCTCATCAACTCTTTATAGAAAGGATGCTACATGATCTTCTTCCTTCATCTTGATACTTTCAAATTACCTTTTGTGAGTTTGCAACTTAGCAAGCTTAACCTTTGAATCTCATTCATAAATGATTTGAATTTTGTCTCATATCTCTTTAGCAGATTTAAAATGGATTAACTTATTGAAATAAGTCTCTTTAAGACCTCAAGTGATGGCATTCATTTCCTTAAAATTATTCTCAAACAAATTCTTATTTGAAACACTAGATGGAGGAATAGTAGGAACAACATAACCATCTATAACAAATTGCCATACATCAAACCCTAGGGACATAATGTCTATCCTCATCCTTTCACTCTAAAATGCATAATTAGATCCATTGAACATTGGTGCTTTCTTAGTAGAGAAACCTCCTTGATGACTACCCATATTGTACCTTGGATCACCTTCAATTTGCCAAGCCTTTACCAATAAACCTGATCTGATAACAATTGTTAGAGGTATAATCACTAAGAAGGGGGTGAATTAGTGAGCCCATATATTTCAATTTAAATTCCAATCCTTTCATACTTATTAAAAAATCAACACATATCAACTTGATTAAACAACATTAAAAAGAGAGTTCATTCATTCAATGCATACACAAGATCAAACTCATAACACATAGTTCCTATAGGAAACCCTCATGGGGAATAAAACCCACTCTCAAGGCTAAAACACATGTAATACTTATCCCATAGGAAATTATAAACAAGAGACTAGTCAACTCCTTTAGACCAAAAAACCTTGATCAAATCCTTTAGACCAAAGGCCTTTAGTGAAACACCCATTTCACAAGGAGCAATTACCCCTAAGAAAGATCAAGTTTTTTATATCTCATTTGAAGTGAAAACATACACCTTAAAATTAATGTATTCAACACTTAATTATAGATATATAACCTCTACACATAATCCTTCTCTATCTCATGCAGACCTCTCACATAGGCATGCCACAATCTTTTTCCTCATACACTCAAACTATCATCATATGCACACTCAAACCTATTCACACATCCTCAAACTATAAGAGAAATTTTTTGAAATTAGGAACATAACTTAAAATTCATAAACATAGTCAAAAAACTATTATTCTCCTTAATTCAACCAACAGGCACACTACCTATCCTTCCTTCTTCGCTTTAATGCATACTCCTCACACAAGCCTTACACAAGTCTCTCTCAAGTCTATTTCACAAGTCTAGAGATCATCATCTTTTATTTCATTATTTATAGATAATTCATGAATTATCAAGTCCAAAATGTTTTCTTGTTGGCCATAACACATGCCTTCACCTATAAGGCATCTTACATGGGTCACACTTAAGAACAACACACTTTCAAATAGGCCTAAGTCACCTTTTAGGTCCTATGATGACCCATTCACCTCTTTAACACATCTCCAAGAAAAATAAGATCATAGAAACACTTTCTAACTCATGGAACCATGCCACATGATATATAGGTCCCCCTTAAGTGCCAAAAACCATCACAATAACCTTCTGCTTAAGCCCAATTTCTTCAAACAACATTCTGTGCATATAGTCAACATGAACAAATACATAGTCAACTTCTAAACCTTTGTTCATATTGTGTACAATTGGTTAAACCTTAATAATTCACACAAATTATCCTCATGGATTATACAACACTCCCCAATAGTAAATTCATCATGAGACATCAAAATAACATCAATACAAGATCAAACATCCTTCCTAGGTTACTTGTAGAACATAATCAAACACACAATAAACTTTGGAGCTCAATATCTTTGTCTTTACACACTTTCAAATCTTTAAATATATATTATCAAATGAGTCTTGGAGTCTTCTACCAATTTTATTTTTAAAACATGGTCAAATTTTTCATAGATTAAAATTTATGGCTCAAAAATTGAGCACTAGTTTTTCCTTTACAAATTTGAATATTTAATCCAAACGATCATAGTTAAACATCACACACTATGGTCTCATCTTGTGTCATCACTAATTTATATAAATCAAGCACCATAAATATTATTGTATAAATATAGACCTTTAACTCATAGTTCACCACTACCAAATGTTAAACCTCAAAAAATTGACCTCATCTCGTGTAATATTGTAATATTGACTCATCACATACCATCGATCTCTATGGATTAGTCATGTCTTTACCTTATAGCACTCACCATTCAATCTTGATCAAAACCCCCATGATCATAAAACTTGGCACCCTCACATTACTCTTAATAATGTTAAACATCATGCATTTTTTACCATCTTGCTTAACACATACCATTATATCAATCCTGTATGATCACCCATGCACCATTTAATCTTCATTTGGTCTTGATATTTAACTCTATTAACCAATGAAATATTTGACCTCTTTGAATTTATACATACCATATATCTTTATTGTATGGTCACCCATGAGCCATTATACCTTAATTTGGTCCTAGTCTTTAACATCATGCAAAATAGACTAAGTATGGGGACCATTGCTTATCTACCTGGAAGGTCAACTTTGCACCTCCATATCTTTTGCTCCACTCAAGCACATGTTCTAAAATTTAGACCATATGGTCTCATCACATAGGAAAATACAAACATGTGTTAATATGCTCATGGAACCCTCAAATATACAATATATAACACCATTATAATTCCTCATATTTATCTATGACATAGCCAACTTATGCCTGCAATTGTCTAGAAGGGCCAACTTTTCACATGCATAACTTTTGATGCACTTCATCGCTTGACCTAAAAGTGAGAGAAAATCAACTAGGCACAAAATTAAACAAAACAATATGATTAAATTCTCTTGAAACATCCACATGTGTGAGATATGCCACCATCAAAATTCCTACTTAGCTTTTTTTTCCACATTGCAAATTCAACTAAGTATGGGAAAACATTGTCAAAATGCCTAAGAGCCCAAATTTACACTTGCATATCTTTTGTCACACTTCATTGATAGACTTGAGACTTTGTGCATAGAAAATAGGCACAAATTTGATGACAACCATATGACCAACTCCCCTAACTCATCCATATGTGGCAATTTTGACATCATCAAACTACCTACTAAGATTTTTTACCATTGGACCCAAAATGTTTAAATGACAATAATGATGAACTGGGTGAATTCCACTTATGCACACAAGTATTCAAAGCATAAAAAACCTCTTATAGGATCCATTTAAAAATATCTATACTCCATACTCATCCTTGAACATCTCTATCCATGTCAAAACTAAAGATCAACCAAGCCTCCTTTAATCATACTAGGACAAGCACATTGCAAACTTTGTCATTATTATCACTTAGACTATCAAGGCACTTCATCCACTCATGAGGACACCTCTATGAAAAAATTTAAAATACTCAAATATAAGGTTGATTTATTTTAGTGTCAGGAATTTAAAAACATTTATATGAAATCTTAAGAAAAAAATCAAGAAAATATCAAGTAGTGTTTTAAAAATTATGAGCTCACCAAATTATTTATATGTTTATTTTAATTTAAAAATTAAATGAAATAAATAAATAAACTATTGAAATATACTTTAGGTTTCAAAATATAGAGAACCTAAATGTAAAATATAGTAATTTATAAAATTTTAAATGATCTATAAATAGTAAATTGACAAACAAATATTCAAACCTATCTCAAACTAAATTTATGTTAACTGCGTAGGCTGAATCTAGATGAAAAATAAATGAGAAGGTATGTAGACTATGTCATAGCCAAAAAGATGATTTTAAAATATGTTAGGACAATGCCATACTAGGAAGATAGGGCCACATAGTGTCTTTGTATATTGACTTAACCACCTCCTAGTTGATTGTGTGATCATTTTTATATTTGGGTTCTTGCAGTTGTCTATGAGAGTTTATTGATTGATTAAATGTCTCAATTTTATATGAATAATAATTTAAAAATACAAATATTAGATCCTTAAAAATAAATCAAATAAAGATGAAATATAAATGGATGAATTAGGCAAGTGTTTAACCTAACTATCCTTAAAAATATTTGCATAATTTGAGTGCTACCTATATAACCCAAAAGGGTCTTAGGCTGATGTAGTTCTTCCTCCTAGAGTGAGTGTGTGACTTTTGATATTTTATATATGAATGCAACTATATATATTGACTTGAATGCTTGACAAATAGTTCCCTTGACCTACAATAAAATAACTTTAGACTTGGTTTATGACTGTTAGGATAAATCAAAGTCAAAATTGGAAATATTAGTGCTTTCTTACTTAATGTGCAATAGTATTAGAAAGTGATTACTAGATGATGATTTAAGAGGCCTTGATGTGCTTATATATAGGAATATTTTAAATATTTTCATTAATTAACCTTGATACAAGTGTGGGAAGGGTAAAATAAATTGTATCAAATTTGAGAATTTACCATTAGAGTACGGGGGACAAGGCCACACTAGTGGACAAGGCCATACTATAGCCATATCTTCCTAATGTGATCTTGTCCCAAAAGGATATAGATTGATGAAACTAGTTGACATGAGTTTGTAAGATAAATAGGGATGCCTGCATGATGTTTTCTTTGTTTACAAGATAGTTTTTAGAATAGTGAATGCTCTTGTATAGATTGCAAGTTATCATAATGGAAAATAGGCCAAATAGGGTAAGAATGTCAAGGTTGAACATTCTCAAGCATTTAATGGTTAAATTTGACTATCTAACTAACATTTGTATTTTTTTATGAGATATAATAAAATACACCTATTATTTTGATAGATGTTGGCATATGTGGAAATCCACATGATCTGATGAAATCTATCAATAAGCTTCATATCACCTAGAGGTCACTCAACAACTTAGAATATTTTTACATAAAACAAGGAGATTTACACTAAAAGACTAAAAATTGCTTCATGCTTTCATGCAAAATATCACCAAGTTAAATTTTAGAAAAGCTAGCTCAAGATTGAATAGATGTTGGAAAATGAGCTCAAGACTAAGAATAAATTTTTAGATTCTCATATTGACTTGGAAGCTACAAAGACTATGGTATTTCCTCTTCTTAAATTTTTATCAAGTCATCATTTCTAAAAAAATCAATAATAATAATAATAATAGTAATAATAATAATAATAATAATAATAATAATAATAATAATAATAATAATAATAATAATAATAATAATAATAATAATAATAATAATAATAATAATAATAATAATAATAATAATGACAACCCTTGAGCGTTGATGATAGTATTGGTTAGAAAACCAACTTATTGGCTGACCAACTATTGGATAAAGAGCCTTGATTAGAGAATGAGCTTGTTGGCCAATCAAGATAAAAATATATAATTTAAAAATAAAAATAAAAATCTATCATGTCTTCTTCATTTGAAGTTAATATTAAAAATGTTTCAGAAATATTTCCTCCAGTCACAAGCCTCTCTTTACCTTTGTATATTTTATTCCAAAGGCTATAAAACTAGCTTTTCATTATTTCATGTGCTTGTAACATCTAAAGAAACACTACCATCAATGTAAATGATAAATATTCCTATTTTTGAGGGGGCATAGGCTCCATGTTATTATTTCATGTTTCATACTCTCACTTACCCTAATAATGATTACTCACATACATTCTAGGGCTGTGGATCCATGTTTTCCTTATGTCTGTGTGGTCTTGCACTTATTCAACATAATAACTACATGTCTTAAGTTTGAACCTATAGCCACTACTTCCTTATTTTTATTTTGAAATGACTATTATTTTTTTGTCCTAAAATCATTATCACCAACTAGATACATATTCTTATTGCCTTGAGATGTTCATCTTTCTAACTTGGTGTTTTTTATCAAAAATTTAAGCTATTCATCAAGCATATTGTCTTTGGTCAACCACTGGTTTCTACACAATGGGGATTTTCACTTCATTCCCATATGAATAAAAAAAGTACTATTATTAATTTCAAAATACTTGTTCTAATAGACTCTTACAACTCTCTTTTTAGCTTTCAACTGTCTTACATTATCACTCATCACTTAGGTTGCTTGATTGTTAACTTCATCAATTGGTTACACCACTTAAAGGATTACCTGCTACCATTTGATTCACTTGATACCAAGATCTTCTAAAACATCATGGTTATATTCATAAAATAATAATAATTTAGGTAATTAAGCTTTATCTTTAGTAAGTCATTATTTTTTATCTTAACATATTTTGATTGATCATCTCTTTTTGATCGAAGCTATGAACTAGTTTATAACACATATGGGGACACAAATCCCCATATTATTACCAGATCAATAAAGAACACATCTCAAATACACCACATGCCACCACAACTAGCTTCATGATTAATAGATCTAAAACTTATAGGCCTCGAATACACCACATGCATCCAAAACTATCCTCACATGCCCAATAATCTTTGAATCTAGGTGGGGTTTGAAAAAACCAAGCCATTTTACCAACTCACTCACATCTCATCAATATTTTGATATTAATTTTTAAACATGCACCTATGTCAATTTATTATCTCATTTAGGCCACTCCCAAAGATCCCAAATCCTCTTCTCCAAGATTTTTTCCATAACATTTGACTTGAACATTCCATTATTCCACCTTACCATCCACTTGTCATAACTATCATTTCTTAGCCATCCACATTTACACTTTACATGTTCCACCATCCATTTTTATAGACTTTATAGTCCCAATTAAAGTGAGATACATATCTCTCACATTCAATGAATCTTACAAATGCTAATATTGTCCTTCACATCAATCCATTTGAGGACAAGTGTCAATATTTAGTTGGGGGAGAGATGGTTAATAAATATTATTTATTTCCCATGCTAAAGTGTCATGAATATTTTTCTAAGAATAATGATCTTAAGTGGAAGATAAAGGACTTTATAGTTGTGATTCACATATCAATTTGGGCTCCTATAAAAACATTCCAAAAGTTAAGTTTAATTATTGTAGAAAAAAGGAAGTGCTTTCTAACAATAATGGGAGGTAATATAGTAAGACAAGATCCGTATGATCATATAATGCTTATGAACAATCTAACAATTACAAATTATCTTTAAGACTATTGGTTGGTTATCTTTCTTCAAGAAATTATTAGGATCTACTAAAATCATAACAAGATAATTTACACAAATCCTTCATGGTAATATTTCCCATGTGATTTTGTTTTTAACTGAATAATTAATTTTAGAGGTTACTAGTCTTATAGAAGTAGGTATAATATGGTCTCAAGTTAATCCTAAGTGGGAAAATCAAGAAACCACTTTCGTCAAATATGAGAGGTACCCATTATCACTTCTCAGGGAACTGGTCGACTCTCACTAACTTCACCATGGGAGGAAGTAACAATATTCATTATGAGGTATGTTACTTGTGAAAGTAGGCACTCATTTATTTATGATCTTCATTTTAATCTGTTGAGCCATTTGAGACACAATATTCATATCAACATGTCTAACCTCTTTATATTATTTTTGTCAGGATCGTAACAAGAACAATTGATTACTGTTGTGCAAGCAACTAAACACGGAATTAAACCAGAAGTAAATATGTAACTAAGAATTAAAATCAGCAAAGAACATGAGATACAAGAAACAATGAAAACTTGTATTAAACTCTTCCTGAAGGAAATACAATTGAAGAAATCTCTCTTTCTTCCACACCTCTCAGATGTACAGATCTCTTTCCCTCAAGAGTTCTCTCTCACAATTACAAACACAATTCAGCTACTTGAATTGTCTGTTACTCATAATTACAAGCTATGAAGATCTATCCCTATTATATAAGATTAGGGATCATGAGCTATGCATTCTCAACCATTAGATACACCTCCTAATCAAGGGTTCAAAAAAGTCCTACCAAAAATAGAAACGCAGACTTACAACTAATAGCTAAACTAATCATGCAAACAATCCATTTCATCCATGAAAATAGACTTTCTGGATGTACAGGTGATCAACGTCAGTCCTTGTTAGTCTGCACATAACCGACATCAGCCGATCCATAACCGATGTCAGTAGCCTCCAGTTGATCCCTGATCGACATCGATGTCTGTGTAAATCATGCAACTTTGCATTTGCTCATCCATGAAGTTTTTAGCTCCACACCTTAACAATCTCCCACTTGGAGATAAACAGTTGCACCTATACCTGTACAACAACATCTTCTAGCTTCTCCTCCATCTTTAAGCTCAATTTTGAAGACCAACAAAAGTTGAATGAAGATTCAACTTCTCCTTTGTTACCGACTTTGTTAACATATCAGTAGGGTTCTCATCTGTATGGATCTTTTCCAGCTTCAACTCACCATCCTCCAATACCTATCTAATGAAGTGGTACCTAAGCTGTATATGTTTGGTTCTTGAATGAAAGGCTGAGTTCTTAGCCAAATGAATTACAATTTGAATATCACTATATAATCTGCAACTCTCTTGCTCCTTTCCCAACTCTTCCATGAACCATGTCATCCATATCATCTCTTTGCTAGCCTCTGTGATTGCAATGTATTCTACCTCTATAGTAGACAAGGCAACAACCTTCTACAACTTTGAAATCCAGCTAACCGTCATTCCACCAATAGTGAAAACATAACCTGTGGTGCTTCTCCTGCCATCTAAGTCACCTACCATATCTGCATCTACATATCCATGTAGAGAAATGTTTGACCCTCCATAGCACAAATGCCTACTGCTGGTCCCTCTCAGATATCTAAGTATCCATTGAGCTGCTTTCCAGTGTTCCTTCCCTGGATTGGCCATAAACTTACTGACAACTCCCACTGCTTGGGTAATATCAGGCCTAGTACATACCATTACATACATTAAGCTCCCAACTGTGGAAGCATTTGGAACTCTACTCATGTACTCTACCTCATCATGTGAATTAAGACACTAATCTTTGCTCAACTTGAAGTGTCCAGCCATAGGTGTACCTACCAATTTTGCATCCTGCATATTAAACCTCTCCAAAACCTTGTTCACATAATCCTCTTGAGACAAAATCAACCTGTGATTTTTTCTATCTCTCTTAATACTCATGCCAAGGATTTTATTTGCTGCTCCCAAATCTTTCATGGTAAATGTGTGATCTAATTTTACCTTAAGCTCAGAAATATCCTACATGTGTGAACCTGCAACAAGCATATCATCTACATACAACAATAGGATAATATATCTACCATTATCCAATCTCTTAAAATACACACAATGATCAGATTGACATCTACTATATCCATGCTCGGTCATAAACCTGTCAAACTTCAAATACCATTATCTAGGAGCTTGCTTAAGACCATATAAGCTTTTCTTCAACCTGCACACAAGCTTCTCCTTACCTTTGACCTCAAAACCCTTCGACTGATCTATATATACTTCTTCATCCAAATCTCCATGAAGAAATGCTGTCTTAACATCAAGCTGCTCAAGATGCAAATCCTCAATAACAACTAAAGACAATACAGTCTGAATAGAAGTCATTTCTACTACAAGAGAAAAAGTCTCACCAAAATCAATACCTAGTTTCTGTGCAAATCCTTTTACTACCAACCTAGCCTTGTGTCTCATCTGTCTATTCTCACCTTCCTTTAATCTGTATACCCATTTGTTCTTCAGTGTTCTCTTTCCCAATGGCAACTCAACCAAATCCCACATTTGGTTCTCTCTCAAGGAATCAATCTCCTCACTCATGCCAAGCTCCCATTGTTTTCAAGTTTCTACCTACATTACTTCATCAAAACTCTCTGGTTATCCACTATTAGTGAGCAACAAGTAGAATAATGAAGGGGAATATTGAATTGGAGGTTTACTTACCCTTGTTGACCTCCTGATGGGTATTTGAGACTCATTTTTTGCTTGCTGCCCACCCAAATTCTCTATCAATGACCAATCTTGATCATCTCCAGGCCTGTACCTGACCAATGTCAGTTTTACTTGACTGATGTTAGTTCCTTCTTGACCGACGTTGGTCACTATCTGATCGACATCGATTCCTATTCGACTTGTATGACCGACGTTGGTTCCTACCTGACCGACATTGGTGTTTGTGTTTTTCTAGAAGTGATTTCTCATGAGCTCATTTTGGATCACAATCTCATCCAAATCTCCACTACCCTACTCATAATTATTTAGCTTTTTGAGCTGATCACTATACATCACCTTCTCATTGAAAACAACATCACAGCTTCTAATTATTTTGTTAGTTCCTAGATTCCACAACCGGAATCCAAAATCTCTAGAGCCATAACCAATAAAAGTGCACCTAATAGATTTAGTATCCAGCTTCTTTCTATTTTCCTTATCAACGTGCACAAAAGCTTTAGAACCAAAAACTCTAAGAAATGAAAGATCTACCTTTTTACCTGTCCAAGCCTCTTCTGGAACAATAGAGGGTCCTCTGTTAATCAGGTAAACCACAGTGTCTACAGCTTTTACCCAAAACTGTAAGGGCAAACTAGCCTGCAACCTCATACTCTGTGCACGCTCCATTATTGTTCTGTTCATCCTTTTAGCAACTCCATTTTGCTGAGGTGTCCTTGTAACCATCCTTTCCCTATGTATTCCATACATAGAATAGTAACTTCTGAACTTATTACTGCAGTACTCACCACCATTGTCAGATCTAAGGCACTTCAATCTCAAACCTATTTCATTCTCAACCAAAGCTTTCCAATTCCTAAATATATCAAAAACATCAGATTTCTTCCTTATGCATTAAATCCATACCTTTCTTATAGCATCATCAATGAAAGTAACATAATACTGTGATCCTCTAATAGAAGCTACCTGAGCTAGTCCCCACACGTCTGTGTGAACAAGCTCCAACTTGTGCTTCCTCTTTGTTGACCCAATTTTAAAAACCTTACTCTCTTCTATTTTCCAAAAACATAATGCTTACAGAAATCTAGATCTATGCTTTTCAAATTTGAAAGCTTACCTTTTGACTTAAGAATTTTTATTCCCTTCTCACTCATGTGGCTGAGCCTATAGTGCCACAACTTTACATCTACATCTGAAGTAGATAATACAGAAGGAGAATAATCAGTAATACAATTACATAAATAGAGAGTACCTACTCTCTTAGCTTTGGCTATTACAAGTGCACCCTTGGTAACCTTCCAAGATTCAGCTGTGAGAGTTACTGTGCAACCCTCATCACCCAACTTTCCTATAGAAATTAGATTCTGCTTCAGGGCTGGGACATGCATGACATCCTTCAACACCCATGTGTTGCCATTCTGCAATTTCAGCTACACTTTTCCTTTGCCAACAATTTTAAAAGGCTCATCATCCCCTAAATAAACTTTTTCAAAATCTCCTTGGACAGAATCATTGAAAAATTCTCTATTTGGGGTAGCATGGAAAGAGGCCCCAGAATCTAAAACCCAAGATTCTATTTTATTATGCAAAGAAAGTGAAAGAGCATCTTGTGCAACAATACCTACAACTTTTACTTCTTCATTACCTTCATGCCGATTCTCTCCATTTTTGGATTTGGATCTATTGCTCATCTTTGACTTAGACCTTGATCTCCTTTGCTTGCTCTTCTCTTTTTTCCTTCCCCTACTTTCAATACTTAAAGCATTACCTGATGTTTCCCCTGTGCTTTTCCTGCAAATTTCTTCATTCAAGATTACACTAACAACATCATCTACTTTCAAGATATTTGAAGCAGATGCAGTATTACTAAATGCCATTACTAAACTATGCCAACTTTCAGGTAAAGAGCATAAAATTAAGAGAGCCATAATTTCATCATCAAACACTATTTTGACTGAATTTAACTGATTTATTATTGCATGGAAATCATTTAGATGAGTAGATACAGATCCACCTTCCTGCATATGCAAATTAAATAATTGCTTCATAAGATATACCTTATTTGAAGCTGAGGGCTTTTCATATAAATTTGCTAAAGTATCCATTAACTCTACCATTGACTTTCCCTATGACAAGTTATAAATCACAGAAGATGCCATGCTCAACCTTATAGATCCCAGAGCCTTTCTATCAAGAACATTCCATTCTTCATCTTGCATATCTATGGGTTTGCATGAAACCCCACCCAATGATAAGTATAGATCTTTCTAATATAGATAATCTTCTATCTACATCCTCCATAATTGATAGTTCTTGCCATTGAACTTATCCATTCTTAGTTTACTTTCTTCTCCCATTGCCATACTCCCACTCAAATAAAAACCCCTGTGAGTGACCTGTAATCAAAACACACTAAATAGATCTGAACCACTTGTTAGTGAACTTGAGCTCTGATACCACTTGTCAATGGTATCAAGCTCTGAACCAACAACCTTGGCTCTGTTACCACTTGTCAGGATTGTTACAAGAACAATTGATTACTGTTGTGCAAATAACTAAACACAGAATTAAACCAGAAGTAAATATGTAACTAAGAATCAAAATCAGTAAAGAACATGAGATAAAAGAAACAATGAAAACTTGTATTAAACTCTTCCAGAAGGAAATAAAATTAAAGAAATCTCTCTTTCTTCCACACCTCTCAAATGTACAGATCTCTTTCCCTCAAGAGTTCTCTCTCACAATTACAAACACAATTCAACTACTTGAATTGTCTGTTATGCATAATTACAAGCTATGAAGTTCTATCCCTATTATATAAGATTAGGAATCATGAGCTATGCATTCTCAACCATTAGATACACCTCCTAATCAAGGGTTCAAAACAATCCTACCAAAAATAGAAACATGGACTTACAACTAATAGCTAAACTAATCATGCAAACAATCCATTTCATCCACAAAAATAGACTTTTTAGACATACAGGTGACTGACATCGATCCCTGTCAGTCTATACATGACTGACGTTGGCCTATCCATAATTGACGTCAGCAGCCTCCAGTCGATCCCTAATCGACGTTGATGACTGTGTAAATCCTGCAACTTTGCATTTTCTCATTCGTGAAGCTTTTAGCTCCACACCTTAACAATTTTAAGAAAAATGGTTTTAAAATACATAAGAGTAGCAACAAAGGCACTAGCTCATCATTGGTTTGTAAAACTTAAAGTTAAAAAAGTATTATGTGATAATAAACCTAAATTATAATGGGAAGATTTTGTTTCTACATTGTATACTCCTCCATAACTTAATTTTGTAGAAGCTAGCTAGATAAAGCATAAGAGTAAATAACCTCTATTCTATATAAAGCCATGAAAGGAGTTCATTTTCCAAATACAACCCAAGCTATTGACATGCAAAATATGATGCTTGTAGAAATAAATGAAAGGGACTCATTTTCATTTTTTGACAAGGAAAAACCCCCTATAATTTTAGATTCAGATAATAAAAGCTCACATGCATGACCCGACAATAGAGGATAAAGATAAAATTTTGAATCAAGAAATATTTTCCCAGAAAATAGTATAAGGTTCCTAATATGATTATATGAGGATGTGAAATAGGTTAACTTGGGGAGACTGATGAGGCCAAGAAATGACACTCATCTCACATATCACTATTGTAAAAACCCCTTCCAATTGACCATGGTTGTATCCCTAACCTATTCATTTATCCATAAACTCTATCCATGTTGCATATATTTATTTTTATGGTTTAAAGACTATAATTTATAGATAAAATAGTATGGTTTAATGAATTTTTCATTTGTTATTACTAATGGTAAATGAAGAATATAGAATTTAGTTCTTGTAAGGTATTTAAAATTTCAATTATAAATGAAAAACGATCCATTGATTTTTTAACATCTTGTATCCACTATCTATGGGAACCATATCCACTATTTGTGAGCATCCATAGCCACGGTTGTATTTCTAAGCACCTAAAACAACTACTATAGGTGATTGTTTACTAGTTGCAAATAGTGAAGGCTAATTGTGATGCAGGAACATCACTACATCATTGTATATATGAGTCAAATTATCATTTTTTAATCTTTTTTAAGTTAATCTAGTCATAAGGAGTCTATAAGAGTATTTCTAAGTTTCTAGATGTGTGTCAAATTTGAATTTAGGTTATTTTGGCATTTTCTCATCGAAACCCATGATTTGAATTTTCAAATTTCATGTGTAGTTTAAGAGATCTCCATCTAATTTTAATAGGTCTCAACTTGTTGTTAGGTGGTTAGGTTCTGATTAAGGGTTAAAAACACCCATATGGAATCACATAATGAGTCACCTTAATGGGTAGTAAGGCAATTCTTAACGTACAAAAAGTAGTTATAGAAGTTTTTATATAGGTAAGTTTTTTGGTTGTCAAGAGTCATTCAGGGTTAGGGTGAAAAGTGAATGGAGTGGTTGGTTTTGAAAGAATGGTGTAGAAGAACCCTTAAAGGAATGAATAAATAAAAATTTGTATGCTTAAAATCAAAAGTTACTGACCCTACATTTTTGTGTTAATACAAGAAAAGTTGATTGTGCAAGATTAAATAGTGAAGGAAAATGGATGAAAACAAATCCTGAAGATCTCTATGTTTATGGTAAGAAGATATTGGTGTTCTTATAATGTTTCAATTACTTAGCATGTTTGATTCAAAATCATGTAAAGGTGGTTAAATAACACATCCCCTACCCTATGTAAATGTATTGATGACTGTGCAAACAACCTAACAGATAAATTCATAAACTTGATAAGTCTTTATAGTCTCTTGTGAGTTACAAGAATGAATATATGATATAAAGGTTAATAAGGCATTTACCTACAATACACTAGCTCTGTTAAAGATTTCATTAATAAAGAAACTATGTAATGTTATGTGTTACTTGCATTCTATTAAGGAAATGAACTGATAATATTATTGGAGTAAATAATTACATATTAATTCCTAACATACATTGGTGAGAGGTCTTGAAACCTTTTGAAATCTCTTTCATTTGATCCAAGTGGTTTAATACCTCTAAGTTTTCATAAACAACATACTAGGACTATGATGCTTATAAAATTTAGATAGTCAAACTCTAAGTAAGGATAAAATGAAAAGTATTGACCTAAAAAGGGTTTTCATGTTTGAGGGAGGAGTATACTATGTGTAAAAGGTATGAAAATCTTTGATGAAGATATAAAACCATTCTAGAGACTTAGAACCTTGTATCATTTTCTTGAGAGAGATGTGTAATAGAGGTTATTAGAGTATTGATTTACTATTGTAGAAGGTGTGGAATGAATACATAGACCTATTGAATCCATCATAGTCTCAATAAAGTCATTGAACCTCTAAATAAATTTTTTAAAACCTTCTCGGCACCTGTAGACTGTAAGAAACTCTATTCTAGGGTTTTGAAAGAAAAAATATTATATAAAATGGTTACACCATAGAAAAGGGACAAATATTTGATATTTTTTGCTTAAAAATGTGTGTTAACAAATTTTATATGTTTCAAGTTGATCACGTATGGATTAGTATGGTTATAACTGACTGTGTGAAGTGTAGGGTGTAAACAGGCCTACTAAACCTAAACTAAGGCCTTAAAGTGAATGGAAAAGGGGTCTAAAGGATGATTTATGACATGAAACTTTATGAAATAATGGAATACCATAAATGGTATCTTGATATGAAATTAGTTTTGAAATAGGATTCTGTACAAATCTGTACAAGGAATAAAACCTTAAAAAAAGAATAGTAGGACTATGTTTTAAAAGAGAAGAAGTTGCAGAGAATGAGTCTAAGAGAGATAAGAGGGGTTTTATGAATTAAAATAGGAGTATAATTAGGATACATTGAGTATCAATAAATTTATAATAATCCATGTATCATTAGTGCTTTAAATCTTTGAAGGAGTAATAGAACTTGTTGCATCAAGACTAGTGTGTGACATGAAGGCTAGTGTGAGAGATCATCTAAGAGGAATTTGGAGGACAAGTGGAATGAATGAGATGCGGATGTGAATTTTAAATTTATGTAGGGTCCTAAGGTAGAGAAAAAATAATACAAATTATATTTCAAAATCCAAGGCAAGTCAAGAAAGGATTAAAGATAGTTGACATTGCAGAGGTAAGAGTTGGTGTGAAAGAGAGTTTATTGTGTTTGTTTAAGGAAGAGAAAATTGTTGATGTTTTCTACATCATGTGGTATCAGAGTAGGAAGATTTTTTGGTGAGGTATGTTTTGAAATTTTGATATTGTTTGTTATATATGCATAAAGAATTTGTTGAGTACATATTGAATATTATGTTGAGAAGATGCTATGAGATGATAATGAAGAATGCAAGATTGAAGTGAAGAGGTTGTAGTGGTTTAAAGGATAGGTAGAAGTATAAGTGAAATAAATAAGATAGGTGGAAAATACATTAGCCAATAAGGATTAAAGAGTGAAAGATCCAGTGAGAGCTTAAGAGAGAGAAGCTCAAAAGTGAGCTTCAAAAAGTGTTAAGAGTCATAGAGAAAGGACAAGAGAGAAGAGTCCCAAGTAAGGACAAGATAGAGAGATTGAATCCAAGAGAGAAAGAGTCAAATGAGAGACCAAGTGAATGGTCAAGAGGATAAGATAGAAGGCTTTTCAAGAAAATAAGAGATAGTAAGAATGATGAAGGGCTTGAAAATTGAAGAATGCCACAAGAGAAAGATGGAAGAAAAATAAAGATGGTTAGAGAGAGATAAAGAGATAGCTGAGATGAAGGAGGTATTGATAAGGTTAGAGAATATCTTGGAAGAGTTGAGACTTGTTGGGTGAATATTTTGTCAATTAGCTAACTGATGAGCAAAAAGGTCTCTTTAACCACAACATATGGAAATTGGTCGGCCAGATGTGCAGGTTTACTACATCAAAAGGGGACAAATCTCTCCTCTCATCAAGGGGAGGTTCCCTGTAAGTATGAAGGGGCTATATATATATGCTAATCTACTATAAATAAGCTAAAAATAACACTTAGGGGTAGGATAACACCATCCATCTCTCTTTTTTTAGAGATGATGTTCATCAATCAAAAGATAAATCTTGGTAAAATGACAGAACGCACTCCTCTTCTTTCAGAAGTGCTATTTAGTAGACAACATGAACCTTTTGGGTAGTGATAAGTAACTGTAACAGGGCACAGTAACACAGTAGGATAAAATGTAGCACAAAGTCTCCACCTCAACTGCCAAAGAGTGAAATATGAAGGATAATGAGGGCACAAAGTCATCCCAAGATCCCTTATACAAAAACAGAAAATAAACAAACTAAAGACAACTATGGCAGCGCAAAGTCTCTCCACAGCCAGCTTTAGGACACCTTCCTGATTACTTTCACTAATTTTTCTTATTTAATTAAATGGACAAAAAATGTATTAAGAAAATAGACATAAGAACAATTTTCCCAACAACCAAGCTATTCCAGCACAAAATCTAAAAAGTCACTTGTTTTCTTATTCAAATAATGAAATATGATCAACAATCTGAGCTCAAAGTATTAGTAATGCCTTTCAATTTGGGTAGAGTTTTGTTTTTGATAACAGAGAAATCCCCTTAAAACAATAAGAGAGAGTCAAATATATAGTGCTCCAAGAAAGACTTGGGCACTTTATTTCACAAAAATGATGGCCTATGATGCATTTAATGCCTTTAATGCATTTTAAATTCTATCCATGGGCTATGATGGAATTGGGCATTGATCTTAAATATGGGCCACCTGATGTGTTTCTTGATGTGTGCACAACTATTTTTGCTTTACCCAATGCAAGAGAATAGGCCATGCCATTGAATGTTTGCACTCTTCACTGTCTAGTTGGTTGGCTACTTCACCTTCTAGAAACATGTCCCATGCACAGATATTTTTTGATCTTTCTCCATCATTTCCCCTTTCCTTGCTATATTTTGAGCTCTTGGGAACTTTATTCTTGATGAAGGGATAGGTGGCGCTTTCCACTATGAAGCAGGCGAGGACACTTGGCAGCATCCATTTACCTTATAGAAGCTTAAGATATCCTTTGAGAGTCTTGCAGAAGAAGACACATGGTGGCTTCCGCTGAGCTTTTATAAATAATATAGAACATGTGGGACTCAT
This sequence comes from Torreya grandis, assembly GCA_037957365.1. Lineage (NCBI taxonomy): Eukaryota > Viridiplantae > Streptophyta > Pinopsida > Cupressales > Taxaceae > Torreya > Torreya grandis. The sequence continues at coordinate 658,502 of JARHVA010002531.1, read as the reverse complement.
TTGGATTCACACAAATGATGCCACTTGGGACGCTCTATTTACTTTAGCAATTCACCCAGGACCCACCATAGTCCTTACTCAATAATGAGATAAAAGGAAGAAACGATGGACGTTGACACTTGGCACTTTTTGCCAAGTTTTACAAGGGACACGTGGTGACTTCTACTATATTTTGTCCTTATCTATGCGATCTGAGCTCTCGAGCTATCTCTTTGGCCAGTCACTAAATTTGTTCATAGGGTCTACACCATATTTAAAAATCAATAGATATTTCATTATCTAAAATTTGACATCTGTGGGGATGTCAATGGTTTAATCACTTCCCTGGTTCAATCACTTTCTTGGTTTAATAGCTTCCTTAGTTCAATCACTTTCTCATTTTAATCACTTTCTTAGTTTAATCACTTTCTTGATTCAATCACTTTCTTGGTCTTTGATTGAACCATCCCTTTGTCTGATGCTTCCTTTGAACCATTGAACCTTTGACCCTTTAAACTTTGAACTTTTTTGGTTCAAGGTTTAATCAGTTCATTGGTTCATCCTTTGTTCCATTACTTCTCTATTTTTGTAAGTCCCTTGATCTCTTTAAATCCATTGAACTCGTTGAACCCATTAAACCAATTTGGTTCAAGGTTTAATGGTTCAATGGTTCAACGGTTCATTCCTTTATTCTTTGAAGTCTTTTTTTCTTCACTACCCTCCACAAGGGCACTTGGTCTCTTCACTTTGGGGCATTCCTTTGAACCGGTCGATTGAACCGACTGATTGAATCAACTACAGTTCAACGCTTCAAAGGTTTAATGGTTCAATCACTTTCTTCTTGTGTTCCACTTGACCGCTTGAACCAACCAATTAAACCAACTACTTTGAACCAACTACTTATTGAACCTTTGAACCCATTGAACCTTTGAACCATTTTGGTTCAAGGTTCAATGGTTTAACGGTTCAAGCCTTCTTTATCACTAAGTCTTTTGAAGCCGTTTAAAGCCATTAAACTTGCTAAAGTGGTTAAACTTTGAAATCTCTGAAGTGCTTAACTCTTTAAGCTTGCCAACATCATTAAACCTTGGTGTTGAACCAACCTTGAAATTGCCTAAGTGTTGAGAGCTTGTTTCTTTCTTGTAGAGTCCGTAGATTTAAGCCTTTAGAGTCCATAGATTTAAGCTTGTAGAGTCCAAGATTTAAGCCTATAGAGTCTATATATTTCTTCCAGCAAAGTCCATTAGCTGAAAAAGCTTAAAAAATGGAGAATTTGAATGCTCAGAACAATTTTTGAGAAGGGAAGAGGGAATTTTTGGCCTGCAGGACCAAAATAGTTCATATGTTGTCCCAAAAATGAGTGATAGATTTTGGGAACAATAGCTGGCTCCAGTTGGGGAGCTTCTTTCAGTTGAAGACTTGGAGTAACTGAGGGAAGTAGAAACTAGAATCTCCAGTGCCTTGAAGTGTGCCATTGGACTACAGAATCATGCTATCCAAAAATAAAGGCACTAATACAAACATAAAAAGCACAAAATAGAACTAAAGACTATACAAATATTCATATGTATAGATGATCTTATCTGATGCCTCAAAATTTGAAGTGCTTCAGATGCCACCCACTATGAGACAGTGAAAATGGCATTCCATCCTGATAAACTAGTAAGAAACCATTTTCTCCCCATAATCGGTGATGGGCAAATAGAAGTCTCCATCAAGAATCACATTTTTTGTGCACTCCTTTTGGTTCTCTCTTCTTGCCCCATGGCAAGGTGTGGTCTCCAATTTGAAAACCATACATCTTTGCTCTCTTGGCAAAGAGTTCCTTTTCTTAACTTTGGCATGCAACAGTATGGTCCACTACCATATCTTGTTACTCTTTTGGTTCAGTCCAGCACATGATTTAATTGTCCCCATCAGATACTTGACAAACCATCAGCTTAGCATCTCCTTTGGCATGAAGGAGTTTGACACCTTTGTCTTGAGTAGCCTTCAACCCGAGTAATAGAGATTCATACTTGATACCATTGTTGGTGTTGCTGAGCTATAACTTGTATGAAGAAGGAAAGATATCTCCTTGAGTAGATATCAACACAATCCTAGCTCTAACACTGCTAGAAGAGCAGCTACCATCAAATTCTAGTATCCATACATCATCAAAAACTACTCCTTTCTTAGATTTTTATTCATTTAGAGAGGAGAGTTCTTTTGGGCTTGCACTGTGCTCTCTCATAGCTTCTGTTGTTTTATCTAAACCAATTCTTGGATTTCCACTTATAGGACTTTTGTCTATTGTAATAAGGACGTCTTCAGTAGACAAAAAATAGTTACCCTTTCTTGAAGACTCAAACAGAATTTGAGCTTTAGGGATCGACACTTGGGTGACAACATATTTTGCCTCCTTTTCAAGAAGTAGCCTCTGTATGATGCCTTTAATAGGGATCCTCACTTTAGATAGGTCCATGCTCAATTCTCCTCCAACATCCTTGTAGAAATTTCACCCAAGAAGGATGTCGTATGAGGCTGAGACATTGGCCACTAGGACTGTCATCTTGATTCTCTTTTCTGGAAAGGCAACAAATGCAAATTGGGCATCCTTGGTTTATTCCAATAGTGGCACTTATTTGTTCTCCATGGAGAAACATCTCCCAAATGTCTTGGTTAGTGTGAGACCAAGGGATTTAGTTACTTTGATAGGCATGACATTGTCTGATGCACCTGAGTCTATGATGTAATTGTTTAGTTGATGTCCATTTATCAGCAGGGAGACATAGAATGGTTTAGTCCTTTCAGAAGTAGTAGGAGCAGCAATGACAAGTTTGTTTGGGATGGACATGTTCCTTGGGGGATCATAAGTTACCTTTTTAACATCTTATCCTGCAAGGATGGCTTTATTCTTCACACACTGAACTAACCTATCCAATTACTCAGGATTGGATTACAAGAATTTAAATTCAGACATTTGAATTTGGTTCTTCTTGACATGGTTGATTATGTCGAATGACTGAAATGGACTAGGAATAGAGGAAGGCAGTTCATCTTTCTAGTTTTTAAGAGGGGTGATATTGGTCTATGGAATTGAAATTGAAGATGGAGAAATGTTTGATGTATTTACCTTTTTATTACTCACTGGGTCCTTTGACTAGAAAGGCAGAGAAGTTCCTTGTTTGGCAATTAAAATTATAGGCTAAGAACTTTCCCCTATTTTTACTTTATCAACTTGCTAGGTTGACTGGTTCTGGGACCAGGTGAATTCATCATATGATCCATCAACTGCTTCACCTTTATCTCTAGGTTCATCCTGGTAATTTAGGAAACCAATGTTGGAGTTGCTAACTGATTCTTCTTGCTTTGCTACAAAAATATCAATGCCACTTTCTTGCTCAAACTTAGGTTAGAAAGAGAAATCATGTTCTATTTCCAAATATCTAACTATTGAGTTAGTTAGTGCTACTTCAATGGCAAGTTTTCCCTATGGGGAAGGCAGATGATTTGGTTGCCCTTGACTTCTGACATCATTGCCTTGATATGACTGGTTCTAAAATGTCTTCTTTGGCATATCTTAACAAAGAGGAACAGACATACCTTGGGGCACTTGTCTTTTCAAGGTTAGCAGTTCATTTGCCAGCTTTTACAGCATTTGATCAGTGGTTCCTATAGATGAATATTCAAAAGATGAAGAAGATTTACCTCTGTTGGGATCCCTCCTTATCTTTCCTGCCAAGATAAGGTCATCTTCCACCTCAGTGGCCAAATCTTGAGCTGCAATAAGGTCTATTTGGATAGCACATCTCAATAGAAAACTCACTTTCGGTAGCTAAGAGTTGATGAAGAAGCATTTGAGATTCTCAACGTAGGCTGAGTAATTGCAAGAATCTTGTTCCTCAGATTGTCAAACTTGGCTATGAAATCCCTCATTAGTTCATGAGGCTCCTTATTTATTTGTGTGAGTTGAGCTAGTAGGGCATGCACATCTTCTACAGGCTTGAATTTGGCTTCAAATTTAGCTTTGAGAGTGTTCCAGTCAGTCACAGTCTGGGCCTACAAATGATTGAACTAGTCTGTAGTATAATTGTAAAGTTTTCATGAACCACCTGACTGCTACATCCTCATACTCCACACCTATTATGCCACAGGCTATGCTGAAGGCTACAATATGTTCATCAGGATGGACCTTCCCATCATGATAGAACTTGGGGAAATTTTTCCTTGAACTATGTGGTAGCTCATGTAGAGGTGGAGTTAAATTGAGTGGGCCAAAAGAGTTACCCCAAGGGCCTTGAATTGCCATAGTATGACTATGGAAAGGTGGAATAACAAATCTCAGAGGGGTAAGTATTAACAAAGCTTTATTAATAGTAGAAATGGATGCTTTGCCTGGTAATGGAGACTTGACTTTAGTAGGAAGAAAGCTCCTGGTTCATTGGAGGTGAGATAGTGAAGGAAATGGATCAAAATTACTTTTCTATACCAACTCGAATATAGGGTCAATAATACCTTTAGCCCTTTGGCTTTGCATATACCATGGATCTACCAGATTGTAAAATAAAAATGGGAAAAAATTGGCCCTACTTCAGCTTGAAGCTTGAGGCTTTAAACTGCACATTCTATCTTAGTTGATGTGGAGGTGGAGGGAGATGGTAAGGCTATAATAATAATAGGTAAGACACAAAATGGAGTCATCGGTGTCTATAATGGATAAGGGTAGGGACTGCTTTAATCTAAAACTTGAGGCTTTAGATTACACATAAATCCCCAACAAAGTTGCCAAAAATTGTTGGGTGAATATTTTGTCAATCAACTAACTGATGAGCAAAATAGGTCTCTTCAACCATAGCATAGGGAAATTGGTTGGCCAGATGTGCAGGTTTACTACATCAAAAGGGGATAAATCTCTCCTCTCATCAAGGGGAGGTTCCCTATAAGTATGAAGGGGCTATATATATATATATATATATATATACATACATACATATATATATATATATATATACATATATATATACATATATATATATATATATACAGACATATATATATATACACACATATATATATATATACATATATATATATATATATACATATATATATATATATGCTAATCTACTATAAATAAGCTGAAAATAACACTCAGGGGTAGGATAACACCATCCATCTCTCTTTTTTTAGAGATGATGTTCACTAATCAAAGGATAAATCTTGATGAAATGATAGAAGGCACTCCTCTTCTTTCAAAAGTGTTGTTTAGTAGACAACATGAACCTTTCAGGTAGTGACAAGTAACTGTAATAGGGCATAGTAACACAACAAGATGAAATGTAGAACAAAGTCTCCACCTCAACTACCAAATAGTGGAATATGAAGGATAATGAGGGCACAAAGTCATCCCAAGATCCCTTACATAGAAATAGAAAATAGACAAACTAAAGATAATTGTGGCAGCACAAAGTCTCTCCACAGTCAGCTTCAGGACACCTTCTTGATTACTTTCACTAATTTTGCTTATTTAATTAAACGGAAAAAAATGTATTAAGAAAATAGACATAAGAACAATTTCCCCAACAACCAAGCTATTCCAGCACAAAGTCTAAAAAGTCACTTGTTTTCTTATTCAAACAATGAAATATGATCAATAATCTGAGCTCAAAGTCTCAGTAATGCCTTTCAATTTGGGCAGAGTTTTTTTTTGATATCAGAGAGATCCCCTTAAAAAAATAAGGGAGAGTCCAATATATAGTGCTCTAAGAAAGACTTGGGTGCTTTGTTTCACAAAAATGATGGCCTATGATGCATTCAATGCCTTCAATGCATTTTAAATTTTGTCCATGGGCTATGCTAGAATTGGGTGTCAATCTTAAATATGGGCCTCCTAATGTGTTTCCTGATATGTGCGCAACTATTTTTGCTTTACTCAATGCAAGAGAACAGGGTGTGCCATTGAATGTTCACACTCTTTGATGTCCACTTGGTCAGCTACTTCACCTTTTAGAAACATATCCCATGTGTGGATATTTTCTAATATTTCTCCATCAGTTTCCCCTTTCCTTAGTGTATTCTGAGCTCTCAGGTGCTTTATTCTTGATGAAGGGATAGGTGGCACTTTTCACTGTGAAGCAAGTGAGGACACTTGGTAGCATCCATTTACCTTATAGAAGCTCAAGATATCCTTTGAGAGTCCTACAGAACATGACACATGGTGGCTTCCACTAAGCTTTTAGAAATACTATAGAAACATGTAGGACTCATTTGGATTCACATGGATGATGCCACTTGGCATGCTCTGCTTACCTTAGTAATTCACCTAGGACCCACCACAGTCCTTACTCAATAATGAGACAAAAGGAAGAAATGGTAGATGTTGACACTTGGTGCTTTCCACCAAGTTTTACAAGGGAAACGTGGTGACTTCCACTATATTTTGTCCTTATCTATGTGATCTGAGTGCTCAGGCTATCTCTTTGGTTGGACACTGAATTTGTTCATAGGGTCTGCACCATATTTGAAAATTGATGGATATTTCATTATCTTAAATTCAACATCCATGGGGATGTCAATGGTTCAATCGCTTCCCTGGTTCAATCTCTTTCCTAGTTTAATCACTTAGTTTAATTACTTTCTCAGTTCAATCACTTTCTTAGTTTAATCACTTTCTCAGTTCAATTGCTTTCTTGGTCTTTGATTGAACCATCCCTTTGTTTAGTACTTCTTTTGAACCATTGAACCTTTAAACCTTCAAACTTTGAAATTTTTTGGTTCAAGGTTCAATCGGTTCATTGGTTCATCCTTTGTTCCATCACTTCTCTATTTTTCTAAGTCCCTTGATCTCTTCGAATCCATTGAACTCGTTGAACCCATTGAACCTGTTGAACCAATTTAGTTCAAGGTTTAATGGTTTAATGGTTCAACAATTCATTCCTTTATTCTTTAAAGTCTTCTTTTCTTCACTTCCCTCTGCAAGGGCACTTGGTCTCTTTGCTTTGGGGCATTCCTTTGAACCGGCCAATTGAACCAACTGCGGTTCAATGGTTCAATCACTTTCTTCTTGTGTTCCACTTGACTTCTTGAACTAATTACTTTGAACCAACAACTTATTGAACCTTTGAACCTATTAAACCTTTGAACCATTTTGGTTCAAGGTTCAATGGTTCAACGATTCAAGCCTTCTTCTTTCTCACTAAGTATTTTGAAGCTATTTAAAGCCGTTGAATTTGCTAAAGTGGTTGAACTTTGAAATTTTGCTGAAGTGCTTAACTCTTTAAGCTTACCGACATCATTGAAACTTGGCATTGAACCAAACTTGAAATTTCCTAAGTGTTGAGAGCTTTTTTCTTTCCTACAGAGTCTGTAGATTTAAACCTCCAGAGTCCATAGATTTAAGCCTGTAGAGTCCATAGATTTAAGCCTATAGAGTCCATAGATTTAAGCCTACAGAGACTGTAGATTTCTTCTAGTGAAGTCCGTTAGCTGAAAAAGCTTAAAAAATGGAGAATTTGAATGCCCGGAACAATTTTTGAGAAGGGAAGGGGGAATTTTTGGCCTGCAGGACCAAAATAGTTCATATGTTGTCCCAAAAATGAGTGACAAATTTTGGGAACAACAAGACTAATATTCAATGTGTGCATAAAGAAGAGAGTTATATGGCCTCTTAAGTAGTTGATGGAGAAGAGAAGATGATAAGTGATAAATATGAAAAAAAGGTGGACTAGAAAGAGAAGTGAAGGGGCATGAAAGTCTAAAATGTTATTGACTAATGAGTTATTAGATTGTGTATATACAGGTGAAGATATAGATGATCATTTGAAGCATGAGAAACATGCTAGTGATGAGAAATAAATGGAGTGGATAGTAGAGTATGGTGACACCATCTTGTATTACCCAGAAGAAGGTGATCCATTAGATGAAGAAGAGAATGAGGTTGTAACAGCACCATGCTTCATAATGAACATGAAGGAGGAATAATTTAGTTAAAGAAACATTGAGGAAAGTAAAGAATCATCAAGTATTCATTTCCATGTTATTTATGATGAATATGTTGATGTGAATATTGATTAATATTAATTATATGCAAGTACATTGAGACTAATGAATGTGTTAGTATAAGGAAAAGAAGGTACAACAACATACAATGGAGTGTTGGACACATGTGAGGTGGAATTAGTAGAGAAGAAATGATAAGAACATGACGAATTTATTGAATAGTTTGGGTTTTAGTAGGTTGAGATGCTTTTTTAGTCACCAATGGAAGATGAGAGTGATGTGGATAAGTGTCCAATAGAAGAAGAGCAACTATGGTAGAAAATAATGGAAAGATTAGAGGAATTGAGTGTCAAGAGAAAAAGAGAGCATCATGGTAGATTAATGGGCATTGGAGACAATCTTGAGTAAAAGAGAAGAAGATATGGCAGCCAAATAACAATGTGAACTCCAAGGGAGCAAGAAAGATATAGTTTTATTTGACATGTTTACTTCATGTATAGGTGTATGGAGGAAAGAGAATGAATAATAGATGCCTATGATTCATTGGAAGATGTAAAGTAAGAGGAAAAGTAATATGAATAAAAATATAAATAACAAAAAAGGAGGAGCCATCATGAGAAAGCATCCAAAAGGTATATATGTTTCACACAGGCCTTGGAATCTAGGTGGAAGAAGGATGTTGCAACAAATCATCAAAGTCAAAATATTTTATAACTTTCATGGGAAAGTTTTTTCTTATTCATTGGTAGTATGATGCAAGATCATCACTAAATAATTGTATATATGAGTCAAATTATCATGGTTTAAGGAATTTTTAAGTTAGTCTAGTCATAAAGAGTATGTAAGAGTCTTTCTAAGTTTATAGATGTGTGTCAAATTTGAATTTAGGTTGCTTTAACATTTTCCCACCAAAACCCATGATTTGAATTTTCAAATTTCATGTGTAGTTTAAGAGATCTCCATCTAGTTTCAAGAGGTATCAACTTTTTGTTAGGTGGTTAGGTAATAATAAAGGGTTAACAACATCCACATGGACTCACATAATGAGTCAACTTAATGAGTAGTTAGGTAGTTCTTAATGTACAAAAGGTAGTTATAATTTGTTTGATATAGGTAAGTTTTTTGGTTGTCAAGAGTCATTCAAGGTTAGAGTGAAAAGTGAATGAAGGGGTTGGATTTGAAATAATGGTGTAGAAGAACCCCTGAAAAAATGAATTAAGAAAATTTTGTATCCTTAAAATGAAAACTTTTTGACCTTGCATTTATGTGTTAAGACAAGAAAAGTTGACTGTGTAAGATTGAATAGTGAAGGAAGATGGATGACAATAAATCTTGAATATCTTTATGTTTATGGTAAGTACTTATTGGCGTTCTTTCAATTTTTCAAGTATGTATCATGTTTGAATCAAAATCATGTAAAGGTGGTTAAAGAATACATCTCCTGCCCTGTGCAAATGTATTGATGATTGTGAAAACAACCTAATAGAGAAAGTCATAAACTTGATAAGTATTTATAGTCTCTTATGAGTTATAATTTTTAGTATATGAGTATAAAGGTTAAGAAGGCATATACCTACAATTCTACTACCTTTGTTAAAGATTCCATTAACAAAGATACTGTGTAATGTTCTATGTTACTTGCATTCTATTAAGGAAATGAATTGAGCATATGATCTAGAGTGAATAATTACATATTAATTAATAACATACATTGGTGAGAGGTCTTTAAACCTTTTTCAATATCTTTTGTTTAATCCAAGTGGTTTAATACCTATAGGTATTTATAAACAACATACTAGGATTGTGATGCTTATAACATTCACATAGTCAAACTGTGAGTAAGGAGAAAATGAAAATAGAGTGACCTAAAAAGGGGTTTCATGTTTTAGGGAGGTGTATACTATGTGTACAAGGTATTAGAATATTTTATAGAGATATAAAACCATTCTAGAGACTTAAAACCTCTTTCTGTTTCCTTGAAGTTGTATACAGACTTGTTAAAACATACAATCAAACCATTTGCTTGTGAGAGATGTGTAATAGAAGTTTTTATAGGATTTATTAACTATTTTATAAGGTGTGTAATGAATACGCAAACCTATTTAATCCATCATAGTCTTAATAAAGTCTTTGAAACTCTAGATAAAGAATTGTAAACCCTCTCGACACTTACAGTGTGCAGGAAACCCTATTCTAGGGTTTTGAAAGAAAAATGATTGTATAAAATGGTTACACCATAGAAAAAGGCAAAATATTTGATATTTATTTCCATAAATATTTGTTTTATCAAATTTTATATGCTTTATATTGATCATGTATGGATTAGTATGGTTATAATCGACTTTGTGAAGTATAGGATGTAAATAGGCCTAATAGACCTAAGTGAATGGAAAATGGGTCTAAAGGATGATTTATGACATGGAACTTCATGAAAAAAATTAAGACCATAAAGGGTATCTTGATATGAAACTAATTTTTCAATAGGATTCCATACAAATCCATACAAGGAAGAAAGACTTAAAAAAAGGCTAGTAGGACTATGTTTTAAAAGAGAAAAAGTTACAGAGAATGAGTATAAGAGAGATAAGAGGGGTTTTGTGAATGAAAATAGGAGTATAATTAAGATACACTAAGTATAAATAAATTTATAATACTCCATGTATCATTAGTGCTTTGATTCTTTAAAGGAGTAATAGAAATTGTTGCATCGAGACTAGTGTGTGACATCAAGCTAGTGTTAGAGATCATCTAAGAGGAAGTTGGAGGACAAGTGGAATGAATGAGATGTAGATATGAATTTTAAATTTATTTAAGGTCAAAATTTAGAGAATAAAAAAATGAAAATTAGAGTTTAAGAGCCAAGGCAAGTCAAGAAAGGACCAAAACTAGTTGACACTACAGAGGTAAGAGTTAGTGTGAGAGAGAGTTTCTTGTGTTTGTTAAAAGAAGAGAAACTTGTTGATGATATTTTCTACATCAAATTTTAACTATCCAAACCAATTATAACCAACTCAACAAAGTGTGAAATGTAGTTTTGATAGGTTGGAAGGAATTACAACTACTTATAACAACTTCATTCTCATTGGATTGTTGCATTTATGTTTCCTCCACATGGTTGCAATGTCTTATTCTCCCAAACTATATTATAATTTACTTTATATTTTAGCTTAATTAATTTTTATGGTTGAACCCCTTAAGCTTAAAATAAGATAATGATACCCTACCTCCTCTATTTAAAGATAGGAAATAATCATTATTCAATGATAAATAATGAAAATATATAATTAAGAATAAATAATCAAGTAGAAAGTTTATACTAAGAATTAGTTTTGATCAGATTGTAATAGACCTATATAAATTACTTCAATGATATAATTAAATAATAATTAATTTTATGTAATTATATATTGTGAAAGGAGGGGAATTAAGGTCCAATCCAACTAAGTTATATCCCACCCACAAGGATTCAATGATCTAATTTCCCTTTCATTAATTAGTTTATTTCTGTTGTGTGTGCATTTCATTCCATTTCATTTTATAAAGCGTGTTTACTTTTAATTCAATTTGTGTTTTTCAATTTTTTTGTGCGGGAAGCTTCCAAATATTTATTAACATTTTCTTTCCTATCATTTACTTTCATGTAATTTCCTTTCCAAAAGTGTGATCTACTTTCATAAAATTCAATTTCAATGCAAGTGTGGATTAGTTTAGTTTAACTCCCTATACACAAATGGATTACCAATTAATTCAAATTATTTTCAAAGTGGTTTAGAGTTTCATATACACTATAGATCCTCTGCAAAGTTTTGCATGCCCAGGTTGATAATTAAATGAAGGATCTTATAATCTATATGTCATAAGGCTACCTAACTAGGTTCTTACTTAAGGTCAGAGGAGAAATCCTCGAGCTTAAGATGGTAGAAGGTTTTATGTCCCCTATATTTTTGGTGCCATTTTCAAGGCGGAGGTGTCAAAGTACTAAAATATTGAAAATTTGAGTTAGGATTTCATTATAGGGATAAACTCAGGAATCTCATACCATATGTATTTCTCTATGTGATATAATATTAATTAGTAAAATTTAGATTTTTTTCCCCAAACATACTAACCATATACATGTGAAACAATGGTTGAGATTGTTTTTGAGGGAACTATAGTTGTAAATGTTGGTAGTGATGTAGAGAAAGCAAATTTGGTTATATATCAAGAGCTACAAGCCCTTAAATCTAGGATTAAGGACCTAGAGGAAAGAAACACTATATTAGCTTCCCTAGCTGGAGTAATAAAGGCAAATGTATGGAATATTGATAAGTAAATCCATGCACACATGGATATATAAATGCTTGCATATGTTAGTGAAAACCATCTTTCAACAATTACATGTGCATCTATTAGTGAAAACCAAACTACAATAAATGATTATACACTGGTTGGTGAAAACCAACCTAAAACTATTGCTTTTGAACATATTGGTAAAGATAAATGATTTGTAACAAAATATAATGCACCTACCAATATCTAGGTTGAACATGCAATATTTGGTATTTAACCACTGTATGAGAAGATATTACTTACAATAATTTTGACCCTAAATTGGAACCAATGGTAGGAAAAGGTTGAGTTGAATTAGATCTTATATTATGTTCACTTATTGATCCATACTAGTTTCTCTAATAAGTATTAAATTTTGAATGATTTATCAGATTCATTTGAAAATTCAAAATTTGATTGAGTCTCTGTTCAAGCTCATTCAATGATTGATGTTGGTTGTATTAGAATGTATGATTTGCATACTTTACTAATTATGGTTCACCTTGTGATCTATTGAAGAAATTCATAGAAAAAATATCAACTAATTCTTGATTATTAATCTATATCCTCTTTGTTAGGAGTTTTTCTTGAAGTTTCAAAATCCTTACCTTGGCCCCTACTGTGCGATACTGCCATTGAAAGTCTTGATAATGCAAAATCAATTTTCACCTTTGACCAAACTTTGATAAAATTATTTAAGACTCATGTTAGCCTTAAATTAAAAAATTTAAATAAAAAAATCCTATTTTTTTTTATGAGCTTCCAAAAAATGTAAATATAACTAAAAAAATACGTAAAATGTGGCTTGTAGAGTGAATTTATGATAAAAATTAAAACTATGATAGCTTGCTAAAAAATTATCTCTAAAGCGTAATTATTTATTGTGTATTTCTTGAATGATACATAAATTAATTAAAAAATGTAGAAAACATCACAATGGTTTGCAAGACATAGGCATTTATTCAAAATTAGGGTTTTAATCATAATTTTTCCCAAATCAAAGATTTGATACCACTTATAATGAAATTAATTGACTATTAAAGTATAATAATGATAATAAATCATAATGTGACTAAAACAGAGCATAATATATGAATAAATGATGAGCCAATTTTGGGGGGAAACTTTCAAAACCTTACAATAATAAAAAAATTCATAATGAGATGTTAAACTAATAATCACTAACTCTTATATATACCTTAATTATCTTATGAACACATTCTAGGCTGACCCTACTAAAAATATGAATCTATAAAATTATCATATCACTTAATTAAAAGGTATGAAAACCAAAAATTGGCCACACATAACCCAATAATTGATATAGGTTACTGTTGGTATTCCTAGGTTTCACCCTAGCTGAGCAAAGGGATTGTTTAGGTCCTCTTACTCAAAACCTAGCCCAACATGGGACTAACCATATGCTATGGGTCACCTAATATTAGGTTATACCTATAGAAAAGGCTATATTCCTTTTGGATTTATCACCTAAACTAGACCTAATACTAACTCTTTCTTAGGAAAGGGAGAGAGATTGATAATAATTCATAAAATCATGAAACAATGAGGTGATGCACCAAATGTTTTGATCCTTATACTTGAAAAATAAACACTACAAGACACATTCAATATTTAGTAATATCACTTCACTCATTCTTTGATTAGCCTTCACATAAGTAACAATGGCATGGACTAGTTGTCAACCTAGCATGAGAGGGCAATTGCCCACTTCCAAATTGATCGACAAACTATATGTGTACTTAGAATGAACTATGAGGAATACAAAAACACTACATGAAGGTGAGAAAAATAATACAAAGGAAAGGAAAAGATACATTCACTTAGCCACATCAATGAATTCATGAGACAAAATTTGACCCAACTTACAAATGGATGAATTTAGTCTTTATTGTATCAAATAGGTGTAACAGAACAAATCTTGGTAGAGTCTAGTCATGCCAAAGAGAGGAATCCTCTTCAAGGCTTAAAAACTTATATATATAGTAGTATAAGATGAGAGAGATGGGGAAGGATGCATGGAAGAATGGATAAGGGGTCATTATGATCAATATTTCCAATCCTTTGATGTTATTCAATTAGAAAGGATCATTATGATAAGATTACTTCTAGAAAATGGCCATAACAACCATATCAACCCCTTTCAATGTATTTTTGGTTTACATTGATACTCATTATAGTTATAATTGTGGGATCAAATCATTAACGATATTTTTCTAACATCAATGCAATTATAATATCTTAATCAATCTATTATTATCTTGGTAACATTGATTGCTCCCTACTAGCTTCCTATTGGTTCATTTTTGATGTGCAATAATGGAGGAAATGGGTCATAATCATGCTACTAGATTTGGTGATGAACCTATCAAAACTAATGTGCCTAGTTCTTGGCATCCCTTTGTAATATTATCTTTGGTTTGACTTCAACTAAATTGGCTTAACTTTTGATATTGGCCCTTGATCTTGATTTGAGCTTTTCACATTAAGACACTTGGAAATTTTATGTCAATCCTTAGGATCTTACTGTTAGTATATCTACTTCATATGATCATGCCATGTGGTGGCCTCACATTCAATCTAATATCCTTATCCTATGCACCATTTATCTTTATTTGGTATGAATGAACATGTACCATTGATCTTCTTCTAGTTAACATGATTTAGATACTTGGTAGGAGCTCATTCATCCTTGAGATCCTTTGACTCTTTGAACCTTAGTCACCATTAATCTACTTAGTATGATTAAATGTGTACCATTTATTTGTTTAGGCCTATTAGCCTTATCATTTGATGCTCACCATTATATATCTATACAAGGACTCAAGATCTTAACACTTGTCAACTCCACATTCATGCTGACCTTTTGACTCAACGTTCACCATTGATATTTTATGCATGATCAAACACTCATCATTAGATCTTTGTGACCCATTGACACTGTAGATTACCTGATTACCATTGGATATGATCTTAGATCCTAAGATTTGGACACTTGATAGCTTCACATTTATTATGGAAACACTTGAACTTAAACAACTATTTATCATAGCTTTATCTTGATGTCTGTGCAAACTTATCACTCTACTTGCTTAACTTTGAAGCTTTATATCTATAGATAGAAATTGCACCAAGTCACCAAACTTGTAGATCATATTTTAGGCATGAAGGAATTCATGTCCATGTGATTTTTGGTTCTGAGAGGATTCTTGATCATATTTATAAAATGCATGCATAATTTATTTTTTTTGTGATGTGCTTGTGATAGTCTGGCTCCTTAATAACACCAAATTTACATTTTATGCTTGCTTAAAGTGTTTCAAAATATTGAAAATGCTATGTGATCTCCTCCTAAAGTTCATATGCTCCTTATGAAATCAAATCAATCTTCAATCAAGACCCTACTCAACTTCTTATTTTAGATTAGACATATGTAGGCCAAAATTGGCCAACATCTTTGGCAAATCAG
Organism: Torreya grandis; assembly: GCA_037957365.1. Classification (NCBI taxonomy): domain Eukaryota; kingdom Viridiplantae; phylum Streptophyta; class Pinopsida; order Cupressales; family Taxaceae; genus Torreya; species Torreya grandis. The sequence continues at coordinate 642,745 of JARHVA010002531.1, read as the reverse complement.
CTGGGCAACATGTCTAATATGCTTGTAAACTTGGACCATTCACATGACTCTTGGACTCACCAAACAATGAAAATTTTGCATCATGGCTATAAAGAACCCCCTTGACTTGTAAAGATAATGAATTCCACAAAAATAGGGAAGGAAATAAATAAACTAGGGAAGCTAACTAAACAAAGCAAAAAAAAAAAAAACCAATATGATAGGATAACACTTGGAGAAAAACAAAACCAACTAACTATGTATAAGGAACTTCACTTCTTTAATAGCAATGTTTCAAGTGTATTCCATTAACTGGGATAGGAAGCTCCTCACCATCCATCCTTGCAAGTTGGAAGGCATTTTTGGATTTATAACTAGAGATTATATATGGACCACTCTAAAGAGAGTCAAACTTTGTATGCTTTCTTGGCTTAGCTCTGTCCTCATCCCACTTGAGGACCAAATCTCCTTATTTGAAAATCCATAAATAATTTCCTTTGTCAAAGTCTCTCTTCACTTTTACTTGATGGCTTTCCAAGAATTACATGGAATGATGTCTTGTCTCTTCTAACTCCATAAGCTCAACATATATGATCTCCATAGGTTAATTCTCCAACAACTCAAGTTGATGCATCAGTTCTAGGGCAAAAAATTCAAGAGAAATAGGCATTCTTGCTTCCTTACCATATACCATCTTGTAGGGAGAGTTGGATATTGACCTTTTTTAGGTGATCTTATTAGCACATAGAGCTAACTTTAATTTTAGATGCCATGAACTTTGATTATCTTCAATTATTGTTCTTATGATCTTCAAGAGATTCTTATTAGTGGACTCATCAAGACCATTTCCTTGGGGATAGTAGTTTGATGAAGTGCTAAGATAAACCCCATGTTGAGCTTACCATTAGCTGATTTTAGACCCCATAAAGGCCATAAAATTATTAGAAATAATAGTTTAAGGGAATCCAAACCTAGTAAGCAAACCTTCATAAAAATTTAGAACATTAGACTCATTTGCTTCTTTCAAGGCCACTGCTTCTATCCATCTAGTGAAGTAATCTATGGCAGTTAGTATCCATTTATGACCCAAGCTTGAAGAGGAGTTAATGAGACCATAAATTTTAATCCCCATTGGATAAAGGGTTGATCCACTATAATTGGTTAGACAGGTAAGGCTATAAGTTTCACCTTTCCTACAAACATAGCACATTGTTTCATTTCCTAACCCATGCATGGCAATCACCAAATAAGCTTGGCCAATAATACCCACCTCTCATGATATTTTGGGATATGATCCTTGATGAATAATTACCTCCACCATGTCCATCATGTAACTCTTCAAGCAACCTTTCCTTTTGATGTTGTTCAATGCATCTTAATAACATGTTATTGATATATTTCTTGAACAAAACACCATCAATAAGGAGAATTGAAATGGATTGTAATATGAAATATGTTATTTTTGAGGGATTTAAGTGAGAGGGATAAAGACCATCTTGGAGATATCTTACAAAATAATGATACTATCTAGAAGGTGTGGTATAATCATCTATAACTTCATCGTCATTTAATACCATAACCACCTTATTGGCTTCTTGTAAGTCCTAGGATAGATGCTCACAAAGTCCTTTACCTCTAACCAAATTTGTGACCTTGATCTCCACATCATACTCCATTATTTTTTTTATCCAACCAACTCTTTTCTTATTTATATCCTTGTTCAAGAGAAACTCCTTGACACTTGGATGTGAAACCATTAGGTGTATCTTATTGTTAGACAATAAGTATTTAAATTTCTTGAGGGACCTTATGACTGAGAGCACATGTTTTTCAGCAAAAGAGTACCTTGTCTCATATTCTTCCAAAACTTGATTGAAGAAGGATATTTGCTAATCTATGGACTCATGGTTATGCTACATAAGAATGCCTAAAATGGTGTCAATGTTAGCATAGATGTACAAAATTAATTCTTTTGATAAATTTGGATTCATAAGCGTAGGAGCACTAGCCATGGATTTCTTAGTTTCCTAAAAACTCCTTACTCCCTCCTTGGACTAGCTGAAGCTCTAATTTTTATTCAGCATGGCTATAAGTGGCTTAGCTAAAATGGAAAAAATCTAAGATGTATCTTTTGATGAAATTGATCTCCCCCAGGAAACTTTACAAGGCTATTTTATGCTTGGGCGAGAAAGGTGCAAGAATTGAACTATTCTTTTAGGATATATGCTTAAACCATGATTTTAAACTATATGTCCAAGAATCTTACCTTCATGAACTAATAACACACACTTTTTGGGATTCAAGGATACCCCAATTTATCTACATAATTCAAACACTTGATTAAGGTGAACCATGCGCTCACTTTAATTCTTTGAAAAAAAAATTATATCATGCAAATATACCAACACAAAATTATTAAGAAGGCCCTAGAATGGCATAGCCATAGCTCTCAAAAAGGTTGCTTCAGCATTAGATAGATTAAAGGGCATCTTTATATATGTAAATATCATCCACTTTGTGGTGAAGGATATCTTGAATCGGTATTCTTCCTTGACCAAAATTTGGTTGTAACCACTATAGACATCTTAGAAGGAGAATCTTTCTAAACCTATAACCAACTATAAAATATGTTCCATAGATGGTAGTGGATAATGGTCTTTAAGGGAATCTTTATTCAGGTCATAAAATTCAACACAGTCTAATTTCACCATTTTTCCTATACTGGGACAAGGCTTGCCACCCAAGTTAAGTACTTAATTGGAAACATAATATCTAACTCAATGAGCTTATGAAGCTTTACACTCATCAAAATCTCAAGCCTAGGATTAATAGGCCTTTGTCTTTGTCTTACTGGCTTAGTTTCATCTTCTAGCTCAATGGTGTGTTGAGATAAACTTGGGTCAAATCCCTTAAGATAAATATATTTCCATGAAAATACATCAACAAAATTTTGTGTTCCTCTCAATTTCTACTATTTTTTATTTAAAGAAGATGCAAGAAATTTGTAATAAGGTTATGGTAGAAGAACCTGTTTGTTTTTATGCATGTGATCTAAATGAGTGTGAAGAGATCCTCTTTGTCTTAGGAAGAATGAATTATAAATAATAAAGTACTCATGAAAAAGAGTTTTTATATGGGTAGCAAGGTGGATTGCCTAGTGTGAGCTAGATGCGAGAAGCATGAACTTACTAGGTGGTTGTTAATCCACTCTTTGATAATAGTTAAGTTGAAAGAGATAAAGATAAGTACTTGCATAAAATAATAGAAGATATCAAAATAAAATTAAAAAATAAATAAATGCTTGATAAAAAATAGACTAAATATAGCAATAGTAGGTCAATACTAGTTATAATGTAGGTTAGGTTAGGTTAAAAAATAGGTGAGGTCTTTGTGAATAGGTAGGAACACAAAAGGTTAGGTTTAGTTGGGGGTAGGTAGGTAGAAATAACTTATTATTTCTTACCATAGTGACCATTCATGGTCAGGGTGACCATCAGTAGTTGAAGGTGACTGTTAGTGATCAGGGTGACCATCGATGGTTCCTATGGGTTTTGGTATGTTCAAAAAAGAGTTGAAAAATGGGTCAGTAAGTAGTTTTGGAATCCGTTTGAGGTCTAAGGGTTAGGAAATAAGATGAAAATAGGTTTAATTTAGGTAGGGAATTTAGTGTTAGGTTGTGGAGCTAAAAGATTCACTGATGCAAATGGAGGAGGTTGCTGAGTTACAGAGAAACTAACGTCGACAGCGCAACTGACATCGGTCATATCCAGTTATAGAGAAACTGACATTGATAAGGAGTCAATCGACGTCAGTCATCTCTAGATAGACAGGGACTGACATTGGTCACCTGTGTGTTCCAAAACTATTAGTTACATGAACAGTTAGTTTGTTGAACGGTTAGTTTGCATGTAAAGACTAATTTTAGTCTTGAGCTATGTTTCTAATTATTGTAATTAGAAGTCTAATTATTGTTTGCATGGGATCTATATAATAGACTCATGGGGCTGTATTGTAATCAAGGACAAGGAAGAGATCCTTCTGATTGTAAGATCTAGGTTTGTAGGTGTGCAAAACCAAATTGATCTATAGGTTGTTGCAAGATCAGGGGAGATCTACATGGTAAGTAAGATCATTTGATTTACAGGTTGTTGCAAGATTAGGGAGATCTACTTGGAGTACTTTGAGTACTTATGTACTGGCAGTATTGTTACTAACTGGTGGAGGGTACAACTCTGTGTTTGAGTTGTGGTTGTAATTGGTTGTGAGAGAAAGAACTCTTGAGGGGAGATTACTGGTATGCCCAAGAGGTGTGGAAAGAGTGTAATTTCTTCATTGTATTTCCTTTTGGATGAGTTGAATATAATTGTGTATTGTCTCTTAAATTTTGTGTTATTTCTGATTCTAGTTACTTATTACTTCTAGTTAAATTCTATGTTTAGTTGCTTACACAAAGCAATCAATTGTGCTCCTAATCCTGACAATTGGTATTAGAGCGAGGTTGTAGGTTCATCAGAGCCTGGTTCAGAGTAGGTTAGTTTTTTTTATTACAGGTCATTCTCAGGGGTTTCTGATTGAGTGGGAGTAAAGCAATGGTAGAACAAAGAAAGATGAAGAATGGAATGTTCTTGATCAGAAGGCTCTGGGATCTATAAGGTTGAGCTTGGCATCGTCTGTGATTTACAGCTTATCACAGGCTAAGACAATGGTAGAGTTAATGGAATATTTATTATATTTATATGAAAAACCCTTAGCTTTAAATAAGGTATTTCTTATGAAGCAATTATTTAATTTGCAAATGTTGGAAGGTGGATCAGTACATAGTCATCTTAGTGATTTCCATGGATTAGTAAATTAGTTAGGTTCAGTCAATATTGCTTTTGATGATGAAATTAAGGCTCTCTTAATCTTATGCTCATTACTTGAAAGTTGGGATAGTTTGGTAATGGCAGTTAGTAATACTGCATCTACTTCAAATATCTTGAAAGTTGATGATGTTGTTAGTGTAATCTTGAATGAAGAAATTCACAGGAAAAGCACAGGTGAATCATCAGGGAATACTTTAAGTGTTGAAAGCAGGGGAAGGTAAAGAGAGAAGATCAAGCAAGGGAAATCAAGGTTAAAGATAGGCAGGAGATCTAGATCCAGGTATGGCAGTATAATCTACTGAAATTGTGGAAAGTAAGGGCATGTAAAGAAAAATTGTTGGTTGGTTGAAGATCAACATGAAGGAAATGAAGAAGTAGATGTTGCAGATATTGTTGCATAGGATGCTCTTGTATGATCCTTGGATAAAGTGGAATCTTGGGTTTTAGATTTTGGTGCCTCTTTCCATGCAACCTCAAATAGAGAATTTTTCCATGAATATGTCCAAGGAGACTTTGGAGAGATTTATTTAGGGGATGGTAAGCCTTGTCAAATGGTTGGCAAAGGGAAAGTGTAGCTAAAATTGTAGATGGGCAACACATGGGTGTTGAATGAGGTCATGCACGTCCCAGTCCTAAAGTAGAATTTGATTTCTATAGGAAATTTGGGTGATGAGGGATGCACAGTAACTCTCACAGTAGAATCTTGGAAAGTTTCCAAGGGTGCACTTGTTTTAGCGAGAGGTAAGAAAGTAGGTACTCTTTATCTATCTACATGTATTATTAATTCTCCTTCTAGTTTATCTACTTCAAATGTAGATGCAAAGATGTGGCTCCGTAGGCTTGCTCACATGAATAAGAAGGGGATGCATGTTCTTGAGTCAAAAGGTAAGAGTTCAGATTCAGAGAGCATAGATTGAGATTTTTGTAAGCAAAAAAAGAAAGTGAGGTTTCTTGAAACACATGCCACCTTTATACTACCTAAATTCATTATTCCCCTTCTTTATACTACTTGTTACCCATTGATGGTCAAGAACCAGGAAGTTTTGAAGAAGCAGAGTAGGTAGAATCTAAGAAACAGTGGGAGCATGGCATGAATGAGGAAATTGATTCCTTGGAAGAGAACCAAATGGGAGATTTGGTAGAGTTTCCAACCAAAAAGAAAACACTAAAATATGAATGGATTCCCAAGTTAAAGAAGAGAGAGAATGGACACGTGAGATGGAAGGCCAAGGTATATGGTCTTGAGCAAGCTGCAAGACAATGGAGGTTTGATAGTGTATGACAAAGCATGGCTTTAGTCAATGTCAATGTGACCATTGTGTTTCCTTTACCAGGTTGGATAATATTAGCTACATTATGTTGTTATTGTATGTAGTGTGTATGCTTGTTGCAGGGTCACACATGAAGGGAGTTGCTGAGCTAAAGGTAAAGTTAGTTCAGAGGTATGTCATGAAGAATTTGGAAGCAACAAAATTCTTTAACATGAGTATTCCTAGAGATAGGGAAGATCATAGGTTGATGTTGTCTTGGGATGATTGTGTGAATAAGGTAGTGGTGAGGTTTAAGATGTAAGATGTAGAACCAGTTAGCACACCTATGGATGGACAATTCACAGAATAGTGTCCTAATTCACATGATGAGGTTAAGTACATGTGTACTAGACCTGATGTTGCCCAAGCAGTGGGAGTTGTCATCACATTTGTGGCCAATCTGGAAAAGAAGCACTGGAAAGTAGTTTAATGGATTCTCAGGTATCTGAGAGGGACCAGCAGCAGGTATACATGTGATGCAGGGTCAAGGACTTCTCTACATGGGTATGTAGATTTAGATGTGGCAGGGGACTTGGATGACAAGTGTAGCACCACAAGATGTGTGGTGGTTGATCTTCAAGACTAAACTTGAAGAGGGATACAAGCTAAGAAACAAAATTAAATGATGTACAGGTACAGGTATAGATGCAGCTATTTATCTCCAAGTAGGAGATTGTTAGGTTGTGGAGCTAAAAGCTTCACTGATGCAAACAGAGGGGGTTGATGAGTTATAGAGAATCTAACATCAGTAGTGGAACCGACGTCGATCATAGCTAGTGACAGAGCAACTGACATTGGTCAGGAGTTGATCGACATCGGTCATCTCGAGATAGATAGGGACCAATGTCGATCACCTGTGCATTCTAGAACTATTAGTTACACGAATAGTTAGTTTGTTGAATGGTCAATTTGCATGTAAAGACTAATTTTAGTCTTGAGTTGCGTTTCTAATTATTGTAATTAGAAGTCTAATTATTGTTGCATGGGATCTATATAATAGACTCATGGGGCTGTATTGTAATCAAGGACAAGGAAGAGATCCTTCTGATTGTAAGATCTAGGTTTGTAGGTGTGCAAAACTAGGTTGATCTATAGGTTGTTGCAAGATTAGGGGAGATCTACATGGTAAGTAAGATCATTTGATTTGCAGGTTGTTGCAAAATCAGGGAGATTTACTTGGAGTACTTTGAGTACTTGTGTACTGGCAGTATTGTTACTGACTAGTGGAGGGTACAACTCTGTGTTTGAGTTGTGGTTGTAATTGGTTGTGAGAGAAAGAACTCTTGAGGGAACATTATTGGTATTCCCAAGAGGTGTGGGAAGAGTGTAATTTCTTCATTGTATTTCCTTCTGGATGAGTTGAATACAATTGTGTATTGTCTCTCAAATTCTGTGTTGTTTTTGATTCTAGTTACTTATTACTTCTGGTTAAATTCCATGTTTAGCTGCTTATACAAAGTAATCAATTGTGCTCCTAATCCTAACATTTAGAAACCAAACAAAAAAAACGTAAAACATAGAATGTTCCTAATTTGTTGTTTGATGGCTGATAACTAATCCTGGAACAATTTTGGTAGAGTAATGATACTTTACCTCAAGATAAATTTTGGTAGAGGTTCAAGTCTATATTATAATTGTTGAATTTATAGAAGGAAGACCTATTAGTTGATAGCTTGATCATCTATGTTGTAGAATTCTTGATTATAGATATCTATTCACCTCCTACTCCCCTCCTTTTACATGTAAAGAGAGATGGTGGTAGAAGGTTCCATAAGAGGTTAGGTTGCTGATTTTGATACACCATGATGTGTTAACAATGGATAAGGAAAATATATTAAATTTTACCATGTTATCTTATACATAAATGGTGTTGTGTTTGGGAGGTGGGGACCTAACCATTGATGATTAGCCTAACTATTGGTAGTCATGCTAACCATCGGTGATCGAGTGTCCAAAGGTGAAAGGGTTAAGATAGGTTAAAAAGGTTGGGTTAAGGGTTAGTTAGTGGGTTAGTGAGTTAGTTATCTTAGTTATCTAACTTGATTTAGGGTCTAATGGGTGAGTTAGTAGGTCAAGAAGGTTTAGGTGGTCCTTGAGGTATTTCAATATCTAGAACCATTATGTGTAGTTTTCTAGTGACTAAAATTTGCCCCTTTTTGTTATACAATTTTGAATAAACAAGTTGTAAAACAAAAATTGGATTATGGGTCAAAGTTTTGGTTTCTTTGAGCTTGGTAAGAGGTGTTACCCCTCAAACTAAGAGTGAATGAGGTGAAACCAAAATTGAGTCTGGGTTCGATAAGTAGGTTATGATGAGTCACAAGGTTGGTGACAAAAGTGATTGAGTATTTAAAGTGCAAACATGTACACAAAATGCAACTAAGTGTGATAGTCAAGATCATACATAGACTAAGTTTCCATAGTTGGTAAAAAATAAGGTTCTAGACGGATGAGTGATAAATAAACTATGTGATCATATTTAGGTGTGGTGGCTAGGAACACTCATAAATGCATGTCTCCTAGGTAGGTTTGGTATTCTCACAGGTAATCAAGGTAAGAAGTGCTCCTGTAAAAACATAAATGGTTTGGTGTGCACTAGGTGGTGCAAATTAAAATGTTTAACATGGCAAGGTTGGTTGGTGTGATCAAAAAGACTAAAGAAAGGTCATCATAAAATATGTGATAGTTCAGAAAAAAATGACCATTGTCAAGGTGGACGTGGCTGGGTGGTTGGTTGGTTGGAAAGGGTTTTATCCAATGGTTTATGGTTGGTTTGTGGAGAATAGGTGCTCTTTGAATGTTGGTTCTAGTTTGGTGGAGAAGGGTAATCTCTAAAATGTGGCATGAAGGTGTGAGTACAAAAAAAAGTTAAAAAGGGGTTTCTTAATTGTCAACGGTTAAGGGCCTCAAAATTGACCATTGATGGTCACCCTAACCATCGATGGTTAGGGGGAAACCCTAAAACTATGGAAAATAAAAATTAAAAATGACAATTCATTTTCAATTTAGCTCTTTTGACTCTTGGCTATTTGGCATTTTTGGTATGTCATGTAAGGTTACTGATGATGTAGTGGATTGCTAATTAGGTGGTTGATGATTGGTTGATTGGTTTGAGATTTTTATTGATCTAGTGTGGGACCGAGGATGTAGGGTGGATGAGGGCATGTCCAAGTGGTAGGAGCTAAGATTCCTCATTGATGATGGTTGAGAAATGAGGTAGGGGGTTGCATTGAATTGATAGGTTATATTATTTTTTACATGTGATAGTTTAATTTTGTTAGTTTTTTTTGTTTTAGGAGGGTTTTGGGGGTTTTGACTTATTTTTAGGTTAGGTTGTTATTCGGTAAAATTAGTGGGTGAAAATCAAAATTGAGAGGGTGAGTGGGTTGAGGGTTGGTTAGATGGCAGGGTTAGGGTGTTTATTAGATTTGTGGTGTTTTGAGAAGGTTAATGATAGGTAAAAGAGGTGGTTTTGAGAGACAATGACCATGGTATTTCATCCGATTAAGAAAAAAAATTATCTATGAGAACCATGCCATGGGTAGAGCAATAATACCCATATTTAGGATTAGGCTATGACTGTGATGGTTAATCACATGGTTCTATATTATAATTAGTTGTTCTCAAAGGGATAGGATGAAGGTGTGAGGAAGATTTAAATATTTTAAATCAAGGTATGAGCTTAAGTTAGACAAAAAGATGAATTTTATCTTTGTTTTAACAAAAGAGAGGATGCAGATGTGAAGCATTGAGAGGCTCAGGTTATGGTTTGCCTTTAAAAGAGGATAAATGATAATCTCTTGATCCATACTTGTGGGTTATGATTTAGGGTCCAATATAATTTAAAGTAAACTTACCTCACTTTTTTTCTCCATATTGGTCACATGTTGATTTTCCTTCAAGATGAGGTCTTTGATGTCAAATTCTTATTCTTTTAGGTGTTTGTTATAGGTGTGATTGATTCTCTCTTGTTATACATGAATGTGGTTAAGAATTTATAGCTAGTACTCATCAAATATCTCAATTCATGCTAGATGCTCTTGATGATAGTTTAGACACCTAAAACTGGCCACTAATAACCTCCAACTAGGCTTTTGACCAATTTATGCCAAAATGCATAATTTGGCCTAAAAACACTAAAGCATATTAAAAGAGTTAAAATTGATATATTCAAGTGCCAATTTTGGCCAAGGTGTAACTAAATGGGGCAATGAATTTTATTGACCAACTAACTTTAACTAGATTATTTCAAGTCAAAATGCTAATTTTGCACCTGGATGCCTTAGATTGCTCTTTTCTATCAAATATCTTACATGAGACATTTGCCTTTATTATTTGGTGTTGACATCATCCTAAATGGGAAAAAAGATCCAACACATTTGACATTGCATCCTAATTCTAATCTAGTCAAATTTTTGGCCAATAACAAGGCATTCTAATCAATTTGAGTAATTTGTGCACAAAGTACGTAATCATGCATAAGAGATAATTAAACCTAATTAATAATTACATGGAACTTGTTGAATAAATTATTTTTGAAAATGAATATTTAATATCTACATCATCAAGTGATCTCTTTTCTTGGGAAGACATCCCTAGGCCATAAATGCCATAAATATCAAGATTCATGCCTCCCATACCTCATCAAAGCCCTTCCATGCCTATTCAGTGCCCCTCTATCCCAAATACTAATGGGGATATTTGTATAATGAATTTAATATTTAGATTTATCATGGCCACACATCTCAATCTTGAGATGGATGGTCATGGTTGATCCTCAAACCATTCCAAAAGTATATAAATAGCAAGCCTTAAAGCCATAATTCTAAGCTTAGATAATGAAAAGATTTAATGCTAAATTAGTTCCAAAACCTCATAAAAATTAGGGTTATTATGCCCAAATTATTGAGCCAAGCCAAGCTAAAGCCACAAAGTGCTAAGGAGAGATAGAGGTATCCAAGCTTCTATTGATGCAGACTTTATGAGCACAAATCAAGCAAGCCACTACAATAAGTATTTTGGAGCATCCAAGGAAGGTAAAAGAAGGTTTCCTTTGCATTTTAGTTGTGTCTTCCATTATAGTCATGTCAACTAAGCTCGCCCTAGTAACTAGGCCTAGAGATGTTATTCTAGTGTGTTTATTTCATTTTGTTTTCATTTTGGGACTAACACAATACTAACCATTCTCTCTTGAGTCAAATTTGACCACAAAGCCTCTAAAATCAACCTATTAACCATTATCATGTAGGATCTTGGAGTATGGAAGCAAAGAAGGAAAAAATTTGAGCAAAAAAGTCCGTTTTATAAACCATGATTTTGTTCTTGGGATTGTCAACTCAACCCAACTCAACTCTAGATCATCCTGACTCAGCTCTAGTTCAGCCCAAATCAACTCTAGATCATCCTAACTTGACTCTAGTTTAGCCTAACTTGGCTCTGGTTTATCCTGACTCAACTTTGGTTTAGCCTAACTCAGCTCTAGTTCATCCCAACTCAGCTCTAGTTTGACCTAACTCACTTTTGAGTCACCTCGACTCACCTTTGGTTCAACTCAACTTGACTCTGGTTTGGCTTGACTTAGCTCTAGTTTAGCCTAACTTAGTTCTAACTCACCCCAACTCAGCTCTGGCTCAACTTGACTCAGCTTTGGTTTAGCTTGACTCAACTCTAGTAAGGCCTGACTCACCTCTAGATCACCCCAACTTATATGTCTAACCTAGCTCACCTGTCAACCCAACTCACATATCTAACCTAACTTGCCTACCAACCTAACTTGCTTTTCCAACCCAACTTGCCAATCAACCTAACTTGAATGTCAACCCAAAAGCTAAATTCTTAATGTCATCTACTCAAACTCTTAAGTGCTTTAAAGCAGACCCTTATAATTGTATTTTTATAAGTTGAGGGGGTAGTTTGGAAGTTGGTTTTAATGCTTTTGACTAACAAACACACTTTCATTTGGGTTTAAAATGAACACGCTTGATTCACACTTTTTGAATAGTGCTTAAAATGAACCTAAGATTTGTCTAAGTCTTAAATACATTTCATTTAGTGCTTAAAACACATCATAACTCTTACAACATTTTAAATTTGTTGTTTTAATCATGAATCTAGGCTAAGTTTTGAATCTTCAATTTGGGCTTAAAATGAACTTAGTCTTTATTGCTTCATGTGGTCTTTTTTATGCAATCTTTTACCATTTTAGCAATTTAAGTCCAAGGGCCAAAAATAACACCACCCAATTTTTTATTTGGTGCTTAAAAATGAATTCATTTGTCCAAGTTTTGTATTCAATAGTTGTTTAATCTAGTTTTGATTAGCAAAGAGAGGGACATCGCATGTATGCTCTTCCATTTTTCCCCTTTAGGGAACTCTTGGAATAAAAAACACCATCCTTATTATAAAGATCTTAGTCCAAGGCATAGAAAGAATGTCATCTAAAGCATTCCTCAAAAACTCGTAATAGTTTGGGTGACCTTGAAAATGACCCTAAAGTCTTTCTATTAGTCATTTGTTTTTATGCAAACTTAGCTTATGAGGGGGACTTCATTACCTCTTACATGTTCTTTAGGGAAGCTTTGACCTAGGGTTTCATCTCCTAGCAGTGACTTAAACCACTCCTACTAGGATTAGAGGTTTGAGTGGTTAAACTACCTTCTAGTATTGGAGTTGCACATGGGACATATCTACACTTTGGACATCACGCTACACTAAGCAAGTGATGGATGTAGTGGTTACAAAAAGGACAAGACCTTTTTGTAACAAGCCAAGTTCCATAGACATCCAATTACATACTTTTATTTTGCATTGTGACATGAAAGTCATTATGTAATTTATTCCCATAGAAATATTTAAAAACTTGTAGATCTTAGAAAAATCCCCACTTGCCATGAAAGTGTTGTTGGTGCAAGGTGCACCTCAAGGTCCATGTCATAGTAATATCATTTGAGAGAAGGGGGTGTAAAAACCCTACTATATAATATACATTTTACTTTTTGGATGAACACTAAAAGCCACTCAAATGATGTATATTGATGGATTCTAACAATACCAAACAACCTTGCCAGTTTAGGATCTAAGAGCGATTAATTAGTTGGTTTTGTCCTAGATTAAAGTCCTGTTTAGAGTCAAAAATTGGTGTGAACAAATGATACCAAACCAAACACTTGGTCCTAATTTTCCTTTGAATAAAGAGGTGTTATGCTACCCACATAAATCATCAATTTGCCTTGTTCAAAGTTCATCAAAACTTGGAGTCATATCATCCACTTTGGTGTAGTTATGATGACCAATTGAGTCTTGACTTCTACCAAATATTGTTTAAGTCCATTTATAACTTAAATTCAAAATTGCACCTTCATAAGTTTATAGGGTTGATGTGTTAAGTGGGTTCACCATTTGTAGTAAACTTGAGGGAACTTAGGTTCAATTTTCAAATTTGGGTTAAAGGCCATTTAAGACTCATAATCATTATCACCACTTGATAGACTTAAGTCATTTTGTGCTAAACACTTTCACTTTGAGTCTATGCACCAAACATTTTTATGTTAGCATCCTATTTCCATTGAGATCATTTGAAGCATACCTTTTTTTTCTTTATAGATATTGTCAAAACTTTGAAGATATGTATGCCATTTGAGTTAATAAAGGTAGTGTTACGCTTCCAAATTTGTGAGAAACCATCTTTGCCTTAGAAATTTTTTGAAACAAACATTTTGTCATATCTTTTGAGTAGTCTATTATTTTTATGCTGCCCAAAACATTTCAAACATTGTTTCATATACCCTCTTGTATAGAGTTCAAGTTTGTGCACATTTTTCAAGCCAATCCAAGTATACCTTTGTGAATCTTTATCTAGCACAGTTACACCATTCACATTTGTCTAGCCTATTTGTCAAAGGATCCAAGTTTTATACCATTATTTTCAAGAAAGAAAAAAAACTATCTCTAAATTGCATTTTGTTCCATACATTATACCTATTTGATTGTTCCATACATTATACCTATTTGATCGTGTTCATGTCCAAGAGTCAAATGCCTAGTTTTTGTTAGAAGTGTTTCAAATCTGTTAGATTAAAATATCATCTATTTTTAAAGTCTAGCTTTTGATGCCATTTGGCCAAGAGTCCTAGAACATGCCTTGTTTGATCCCAAAATTTGATGTTGTGTTTGGCCTAAAGACCTAAAAACTTCATATTTCCTAGATTAGACTAATTTGAAACACTTCGACCTTAGAGTTTGGAATTTTGATTTTTGGTTCATTTACTTAATATTTTTTTGTAAGACGTGTAACATTAGATACTTAACGTTAGTTATTTTTATCACAAATAATTGCATAAACCTTTCCATCCTTTTGACAAAATCTAGACCAATTTGAACATTATCTTTTTAGACATTGTCTTTTTAGATTTTGTAAAACTCTCTTCCCTTTCTATTAAATAACATTCACCAAGGATCCAAAAATGTACAATTTGAGGATTAGTAATGTGGTTGTATAAGAGGTAATGGTGTAGGACCCCTACACAAATAATATTGCTTATGAGACAAACCCTTATCTCTCTTATAATACTGAAATAGGGGCACAAAGCCAAGATCCATTAGCTAACTATTTGGTTAATATGCCACCTTATCCAGAATAGGACCAAAAATAAACTACACAACACCTAACTACAATACCCATAGTAGACGAACCAATTCCAAAATAATTGTATTCTATTAATATGCCTTTCATGTATGATCCATTTTTGTTTGAGCATCATTTATTAGAGCACAAAGATGAGATTTTAGTTAGAGACATAAAATTAGGGGCTAAATTTTTAACGGACTTCCCTCATGAAAGTTTACCAAGCCTAGTAAGAATGCCTCATAATATATTGTATAGTCAATAAGATTCTTCTAGAAATCCTTTGAATGTAGTCCAAATGATGTATCAGGACCCTAATATGCCTAACAAAGGATATAAAATCATAGAATACCACTTTAACCAAATGTAGACAACATATCAAACCTACCTGAATCTAACATGCAACTTCAATCAGATGACCATGGTGAATAAACCTCTTATTGACTTAGTTCCTTCAATAAAATTTTTGATAGAGTTAACTAATCAAGATAATCAGAGTTTAAACCCATTCACACAAAAAAAATTAGTAGATAACTTATTGCATATGCCAATTATCAAAGAAGTGTCTTATGCTTCTATGTATAGTAATGAGAAAAACACAATGGATAATGTGCAAGAAACACCTAATCCAAATCAAAGTGGTACTAATACACAAACAACTAGTCAATAACCTATGCCTTTAGTTAATACCACAAGTGGCTCTATAAACCTAGGAATGGGAGCTTCTACATTGCAACCTCAACCAGTCACTTCCTCAAGAACACAACCAACATGATTAAGAAGTAGGCCAATAACCAATGCCATGCTTCCACAACAAAAAGTGATGAATCTTACTCCTCCTCAACAAGTGACAAGTAGTATTCCACAATAATAGGCATAATCTAGTGTACCAATGCAACAAAGGTTGAATATGTTACCAACTTAATAGGGGGAAACTAATGTTCCACCTCATTAGGTAGTGGTAAACACACCTCTTTAGTCACAGGCTAGTGTGCCAATTCAAAACCAAATGATGTCTAACCAAAAATGTATGAATATTGGTCAAAAAAAGACATCAAATCTTCAACAAGTGTTCAATTCCTAATAGGGATTCATGCAAAAAGGAGGTCCTAATGTTTCTCAAGTACCTATTGAGAAAAATTTTCTTTTTATACAGAACATACCATAAGTTTAGAGATAGTGTCTTGGTTCATAAGTTCCCACTCGACAACAAGGTTTGAGTAGTCAGAAATAGGTCCCTATTCAACTAAAATAGGCACAGTATCATTATATCCCTCTATTCCAACCACAAAATCCTCCAAGTCAAACCTTCATAGCCAATCCAAACTAGAATATCACATAACCAAACATGTAATTTCAAGCACATCTTAATCCATGTATGTGTATTCCTAGTTTGTTTCCCAACCAATCCAACATACACCAATACATACCTCCATTTTACCCCAGTCTAAGTGATTCACTTATGACCAATCAACCACCTACCTAGGCCAATATTCTTACAAGTTTCCTAGAGCAAGAATTACAATAAATGAAAGATGTAATCACTGCCATCTAAGCAGGGAAATAGATTAAAAAGTTTAAATTAGATGATGTGTGTTTCTATACTTTCAATAAGGAGTACTTATAGATTCTATTTACTCTAGGATATGAGTCCCCAAATTCTGATAAATACAAGGGGAAAGGTGAACCCAAAGCTCATTTAATCGAGTTCTTTATCACATGCCAACTAGTGGCATATAGTGATATATACCTTTTGTTTTTATTTCCAAGGATTTTAGCTGGACAAGCCTAAGAGTGGATCTTAAATTTGCCTAAAAATTTAGTAACTAATTTTGATGACCTTTCAGATAAGTTTATGAAACATTTTTTCTATAATATCGAGCATGAGATTTCATTGGTTGATTTGACGTAAGCTAAACAAGAAGTTGATGTGAGTTTTGCAAGATATCTACAGTGATGGAGAGCACTTGCAAGATGATTCAATCAGATTTTACTACATAAACAATTAGCCACTGTATTCACTAAAAACTTACATAATGAGATAGCCTATCATCTGGAATTACAGTGTGTACATACATTTAAAGAAATAATTGATAAAGGTTTGTTGATTGAGTGAGTGCTCATTAATAAAGGAGTCATAAAAATAAATTCAATTAATCAAAACCAAGGTACCAATCAGGGAAGTGACCAAAACTAACATCCAATCCAAGCACAATCATCATAACTGGCACAGACCAATCACCAAGATAGACCAAAGCAATTCAACCATAATAGGAATGTTATGGGAAATGGAGAAACTGAGTCACGCCATGGAAAAATGGTATAAACACCATTTTACCAATCATCACCACCTTTTCAAACTAATCCTACCCAACAACCTCTTTAGCCAACACACCAAACACAATATCCTAGGCCCATGCAATAAATGCAACCACCTTTGCCATTGCAAGTTCCTCCTCTAAGGAGAATAATATTTACTCACCATGTTTTTGGTGACCTTGGCAAGCCTATTGAATCTATGTTTCATAAAATTGCTATCACTAATTTGATTAGTTGGATCTAACAAATAATTACTCACAAGGCATTACTTATCTTGATTGGTGCCATGAAAATGAATTCTATGAGAATCATCAATTTAATGGGCACAATTTATGAAGATGTGTGTAAATTAAGAATTTGATTGAGAATATGTTAGAGAATAGGGAGATAAAATTAAATAATGGTGCTTCCACCTCTAATCAAACTCTTGAGATTTATCAAACCTTGTTCCCCAACATAAAAAATAGCAATAACAACAACAATAATGGTAATAACTTCAGCTAGTGCAACAACAAAATCAATAGTATCAAAATCAAAGGCTGAATAAATAGAACCAACATAATCAATAATAAAACCAACAACACTAGAATAATGGATATAATCAAGGTCAAAATAGTAATAACCAACCAACTTACCATATAGTTTCACATGGCTACAATAGAATTATAGGCCATATTGTAGGAAGTAGTGTTAATACAATCTCCATTAATACTAAACCAAATTCTAATCAGACGAGACCATTGCTAACCATACCAAACCAATCCAATCACTTCAATAATCCTTACTTGACCTAGGACCACACATAGATGAACTAAAAAATAGGGATTCCCACTTTTAGACCTTATACTGATAACTTGACCTTACCTCATGACCACACACAAGTGCATCAATAACCAAGACTTATCCTATCTGGTCCCATACCATTACCATCATTTGTTAACAAACATGGTCCTACATTCAATACTAAATATGTAATCATAATTTGAAGGTCAAATATTACCATCCCAAGCTCATAACCATCTACCACTTCACCCATAATCCAATCAACCATTTAACCTTGAAATAAGCCATTTACCACTGACCCAAAAAAGAAGTTTGATATTATGGAACAATTGCAAAAGGCACCAGCCCAAATCTCCATTTTAGATTTATTGAAAATTTCAACAATCCATAAGAACATTTTGAATGATTTATTAACCTAATCCACTATTGCTAGTGACATATCCCTTGATAAATTTCAAGCTTTGGTTGGACACCTAGGTTCCACCTAACAAGTCATTTTTAACCAAAGTGATATGTCTTCCCTTGGCCTGGTCCATAATAATCCATTATACATATAAGTTTATATAAAGTGACATAATGTGAAATGTGTCATTATAGATAATGGATCAAGCCTCAACATAGTGTCTCTAAAGCTCATCAATCTCATTAAGTACACAATGGCATATCTCCAATGAGAAATGATAACTATCAAAGATTATGATAATCAAGAGAGAGAATAAAAAGGCACCATTAGGTTGCTAGTTATCATTGGGCCTTTAACTCATTATACACTTTGCCATGTGCTTGATCTTGAGTTATCATATAATATGATTCTAGGTAGGCCTTGGTTACATGAGATTTGTGTAGTCCCATCAATGCTGCACCAAGGTATCAAGTTCTCCCACTCAGGGATGGAAGTGAATATTTAAAGATATTTTCACCCATATGAACACTACAAACATCTCAAGGCCAAGTTTCAAAGCTAAAATTACCAATATGACATGAATCTAAGTTCTAATTAGGATAAAGGAAAGGCCATACTTATTGATTCTCTAGAGGATAATTACATAGATCTTAATAACTTGGATTCCCTTTCCCACATGCCACCTTTTGAAGCTTCCAATCATTTCACCATTTTAGATAATGGACCAAGGGAGTATGTGACCCATGATACCTTTCATATTTCCAATCTTTCTCAAAATCCAAAGACCTTTGGAAGACCTAAAGTTACCCTACACATGCATTAACAACAAAAGAATAAAAATAAAGGACCTATCATGTTTGTACCAACATCTGACCTAGAACTAGAACCTCTTAAGGGAGATTAATCATGGTTATATGATGACAAGATGGTTGATGGTTATAAGAGTGCAAAGTATCCTATTTGCAATCAGATCACAGAACATCAAGATTATGAAGGAAGACGCCTCAGATCAAGTCAACAAGGAACCATTGAGCCAATTTCCATGACTAAGTATAAAATACCATATGGACTTGGATTTAAACTGCTTGGGGGTGACCTCACATCTCTTATTTATGCTCCATCACTGACAACTAGTGATAATGATGCCAATACTGAAGCATAGTTTGATCATAGCCTTATATTTGATGACCTAGCTGGACTAACCTATTTGATAATAATGTTATATATACCCTTAGCCCAATCATTCATAATATCTCATTACCATTATACTATCCCCAACTAATATATTGGGACCAATAAGAATCTAGTTTACTAATTGATGAGTTTTAGAATGATGAGGCATTATGTTATTTTTGAGGCCTTAGAGACAACATTCCATTGAGAGATCATAAATCAAGGTTCTCAATCACATTAGATCTTGAAGCCTATTTTGGAGATTGGGTGAACACCCTTAGCCAAAAACAAATAAATAAAACATTGAGGTCCCAAAGTGAAAATCTCTTTGAAGCACTTTTTGACTAGAGAACAAGTAAAGATAAAGGCCAGTCTAGTGGTGAAAAAATATTTCAAGCACCATTAGACAAGGGTGTTCATTCTTCTTCAAATTTAGACTAGAAGACCACCAACAATGAACTTGCCTTTGGATCTAAGTTTAATTTTGAGCAACAATAAGTGTTTGATCAAATTCTTCAATGATTTTTGACTATTTTTGTCACATGGCTAGATATCTCATTAGGGGACTCAGATTCATCATGCCTAGGAGAGGTTGAAGAGCAAGTCCTAATAGAAGACCTTGATATAGTCTAACAGTTTAAATCTTTGCTTACTATCCTGGAAGATGGCTTGACCCTTCTAGTCTAATATACAATAGAGATAAACATCAGGACTCCATCAAACCTAAAATAGATAAAATTAAGTGCATCCCTCATTGAGGAGGAACGTGAAGTCTTTATATCTCTATTAAGAGAATTTGTAGATATCTTTGCATGGGCTTATTTTGACATGCCAGGTTTGGACTCCACCTTGGTTTTACATCATCTTGTGGTAAATCCTAATGTCAAACTAGTTAATCAAAAGCTACAAAAGATACATCCTTGCATTGTTGTATTAGTAAATAAAGAGTTGGAAAAACTCTTAGAAGTAGGATGTATTCTATCTATTGACAACTCATAATGGATATCTAATGTTGTACCTATTAAAAAAAATCCTAAAGGAATCAAAATCTATATTAATGTTTGAGACATAAACAAAGCTTTCCATAAGGATAACTTTCTGTTACCTACTATTGACATGATCATTGAATCCATAATGGGTTATGAAATGCTTTTACTCATGGATGGATTTTCAGGATATAACTAGATCAGAATAACACCAAAAGATCAACACAAGATAATGTTCACCACTGCATAGGGAACATTTTGTTATTAGGTTATGCCATTTGGTATTAAGAACATTAGATCCACCTATCAAAGATCCATTACCATCATATTCCATGATATGATGCATGATATTGTTGAAGACTATGTCGATGACATACTAGGTAAATAAAAAACTAGGGCTGACCATCTAACAGTGCTACATAGAATATTTGAAAGACTGTGTGAGTAAAAGGTCTGACCAAATCAAATAAATGTGTATTTGGAGTAACATTAAGAAAATTAATTAGCTTTATCATGTCTCATAGAGGCATTGAAGTTAATCCAACAAAATTCCAAGCTATAACAAAGATACCACCACCAAAAAATTTGAAATAGCTCCATAGTTTATAGGGAAAGATCTAGTCAATCTAATGCTTCATATCTTAGTTAGAAAACAAGTGTAATATATTTACACATCTTCTAAATAAGGGAGTTATATTCCATTGGGATAATCATTTCTAAACAACTTTTTAAAATCTATAAGATTACCTAGAAAATATGCCTATTTTGTTACCCCCTATGCCAAGAAAACCATTTTTTTATACCTATCAGCTACAAATAATGATTTGGGGGCACTTCTAACTCAACACAATGATAATGGAAAAGATTATTCCATATACTACTTAAGCCATACATTGGTCACGTATAAACACAACTATACATCTATTGAAAAAATGTATTTAATTGTGGTCTTCGTAGCTCAAGAACTATGCCAATGCATGTTAAACAATATGACCATGGTCATTTCAAACGTAGATCCGCTCAAGTATCTACAATCTAAAACAACTTTAAAAGTTAGAATGGCCAAATGGATCATGTTTCTTAGTGAGTTTGACATCAAATACTTCAATCAAAAAGCCATTAAGGGGCAAGTTATTGTAGATTAGCTTGTTGAAGCACCCCTTGTAGACATAGAGCCATTCACATTCCAATTTCTTGATGAATCCATAATGACCATCATTGACACACCTCTTAATGAGTAACATTGGAAGATATATTTTATAGACCATTTATTATACATGGGTTAGGGGTAGGCCTCTTATTTATTACACCATAAGGGGATCTAGTTCCCATGTCTTTTAGAATTAGTTTTCCTTGTATAAATAACATGGCCGAGTATGAAGCAGTTATTGCAGGACTTAAATAGGTAGTACAATGGAACATATCTCATCTCAAGTTTTATGGTGATTCTTAGTTAATCATCAATTAGGTCATATACCATTTCCAGACTAAAGATGACAAGATAGTTCCTTACAAGACTATTTTTCTTTGTGTGAATGTCATTCTTATCACTATTCTTCTTTGTGTGAATGTCATTCTTATCACTATTCTTATCACTATTCTTCTTTGTGTGAATGTCATTCTTATCATTCTTCTTAAGCATATTACTTATCCATTTTACCATTCTATTCTATCGACCAACCATATTTTGAATCCTATCTACCTAGCCCATTTGACCTTAGTTTTGCCATTGGTTGCACTTTTTTATCATCAATGAGTCTGATTAGTTTCAACAATTATTTCAATCAATCCAGATAAAGATAGTATTTTGGAGCAATATAATACAAGTTTCTAAGCTTCTTATATAAATAACAAGCCTCAAAGCCATAATTCTAAACTTAGATAATGAAAAGTTATAATGCTAAATTAGTTCCAAAAACTCTTGAAAATTAGTGTTGTTATTCTCAAATTATTGATCCAAGCCAAGCCAAAGAAACAAAGTGCCTAGGAGAGATGGAAGTAGCCAAGCTTCCATTGATGTAGACTTCATGAGCAAAAACTGAGCAAACTACTACAATAAACATTTTAGAGCATCCAAGGATGGTAAAAGAAGGTTTACTTTGCATTTTAGTTGTGTCTTCCATTATAGTCTTGTTAACTAAGCTTTCCCTAGTAACTAGGCCTAGAGATGTTATGCTAGTGTGTTTATTTCATTTTGGGACTAACACAATACTAACCATCCTCTCTTGAGTCAAATTCCTAGTTCACAGATAGTTACTCTCAGAAATGATGTCTTGTAGGGATATGGAAAGAGAGGTATTATAGACTTTGAAAGGCAAAACTACCTCTACTCTAAATACCAAAGAGAAAGGGGTAGTGCCCATATAGGTTTGAATGCTAGTGTGATAGGCCCATAAAGCAAAAGGGATGTTCAAGTGCCAATCTTGACTAGAATCATTAACAAATTTGGTTAACATCTTGTTGAGGGTTTTGTTAGAGGATTCCACCTATCTATTTTTGTGGATGATAAGGTAAGGAAAAGCTTAACTTGATGCCAATTGCATTGTAAATACCTTAGACTTTTTTATTCTTGAAAGATTTACCATTATCAATGATGATCTTATGGGGAACACAAAAATGATAGATGATATGGTGATTGTTGAAGTAAACTATATTTTTGGATTTGGTCAAGATGAGAGGAATGGACTTCACTCATTTGGTGAAATACTCGATGGTGGTGATGATGGATTAGTGCCACCATGAGGAATGAGGATTGATTTCCCTAATGAGATCTAGTCCCCATTGTGAGAAAGGCCAAAAGTCCTTGGATACTTGGAGACCATGGTCCTACATGTGATGTAAATTAACATGTTAAAATTTAACACACTTATTTACATAATCATAGTAATATTGATTAAGGGTGGGCCAATAGTAACCAAGGCTAAGGATATGTTTAGTGATAGTTAGACCACTAAAGTGTCCCCTACATATTCTATCATGCATATCCTTGATAGCATGGGAAGCTTCATGATTACATAGGCAATAGAGAAGGATGTTGTCAAAACCACATTTGTAAAGGATTCCCCCTAGTATGGTATAAAAAGAGGTACTTTTAACAAAGGCTCTATAGGCATTCTTAGAGAGGTTGGGAGGAATGATGATGAGGTTAAGGTAGTTAAAGGTTTGTTCATACTAAGTGTTTGATGGAGATTCCTCCACACTAGAAATGGTAGGTAGGTCAGATTGGATATAAGAGGGTGTGATAAAATGATGGATGGTGACAATTTTTTTGGAATTGGATGGTTGGGATGGGATTTGAGAAGTAAGGGAAGCCATTGTATCCACAAATTTATGGTAGATCATAGAATATATTGGATAAAGTAATGATCAAATTATTCTAAGAGTACATCTACTAATTATTTGTACTTTTGTAAGACATCATTATTACATTTTTAGGATCCATTGACCTGGTTGACCACAAGTTGGGAATCACCAAAGACATTAATCATCTTAACTCCCAAGGCTAATTTAATTTAGAGACCCATTACTAGGAATTCATACTCAACCATGTTGTTGGTACACTCAAAATCAAGTTTAAAAGAAAGAGGAAGAGGTTTGACATAGAGGGTAATGAGAAAAACTCAGGTACCCCCACCACACTAGCATTTTGAGCCATAAAAAACATGGTCATTTGGTAGGTGATGTCCTTTTGATAAAGAGTCTTAATGGACTCATGTGGAAACACAAGAGGAAGAGGTTGGTTGTATGGTAAAGGAGTCTTGGCCAATTTATCAAAAATAACTTGCCCTTTAATCGACTTCTACTAGAAGAACTCAAGGTCAAACTCAACTAGGAGCATGAGCCACTTAGCCATACACTAGTTTTGGTATGGTTTAGAGTGCATGTACTTCAATGGGTTGATGTTGGTGATGATGAAAGTTTTATGATTGAGGAGGTAATGATGAAATTTTATAGCCACAAATACTAAGTTGAGGCAAAGTTTCTCAGTATGGGTGTACTAAGTCTCATACTCTATAAGTGTTTGACTTATATAATAGATAATTTACTCTTTGATTTGTTATTTGTGGTGAGTGGGCATTGCCCCTAATGAATGGTAAGTGGTGGAAATATAAAGGTAGAAGGGTTGGTCTTCTTTAGAAGGGGTAAGAATAGGTGGAGAAAGAAGATATTCTTTATGTGAATTAAAGGCTTGTTGACATTCTTTAGTCTACTTAAAGGATGTATCTTTCTTAAAGAGATGGTGAAAAGGTTGACATCTATTTGATAATTGAGAGATGAAGTGATAGATGGAATGGAGCTTCCCCTGTAGACTACAAAGTTGTTTAAGGTGGGTTGGAGGTGGCATGTCGAGGATTACTCTACCTTTGGTAGGGTCTACTTTGATTCCTTGAAGAGAGATGATAAAGCCAAGAAAATTTATAGATAAGACCCCAAAAACACATTTTTTGGGATTGAGTCAAACATGGAAATGGATTAAGCACTCAAAAATAATTTTTAGAACTTCAAGATGATCTTTGTGATAGTTGGATTTCCCAAGGAGGTCATCTACATAGTCCTCAATGGTTTTGTGGATGAGACCATGGAAGATATAGGTCATAACACATTAGTATGTTACTCCAACGTTCTTAGACTAAGTGGCATGACCCTGTAGCAAAAGGTTCCCTAAAGAGTGATGAAAGAAGTCTTATGTTGATCCTCAAGGGAAATCAATATCTAATTATATCTTGAGAAACCATCTATGAGAGACAACATCTCATGTCCAGCTATAAGATCAATAAGTTAGTTGATGCTAGATAAAGGGAAGTCATTATTTAGATAAACAAGATTAAGGTCATGAAATTTAATACAAAGACAAATTCCCCTTATGGGTTTGGTAATGGGGATGATATCAAAAACCCATTATGGATAATCAATGGGTTGGATGAAGTTGATAGATAAGAGGCACTAAAGTTCTTATTTGACTAGAAGGGTGATACAAGGGTACATCTTACAAAGCTTTTGCCTAATAAGCTTAGCATTGAGATGGATGATAATGTTGTGGAAGGCTATAAAAGGGTCGATCTTGGGCATTTCTTGATAGGACCAAGTAAATGCTATGCTTCAGTCATGAAAGAAGGAAGGATAATCCTGTTGCTATGAGGAATATATAGATTGACCAATATTTATATAGTAGGGGTTATTCTAAGTACCTAAGTTGACATTGATAGTGGATTCATTCAACATGGTTTGGTTTTTAGGAGGAAGGGATTTATGGATAGAAGAATTCCTTGCACTAAGATAAGTGATAATGGAATCATCGTCCTAACATTATTGATGATAGGAGAATCATTTTATACCATTTTAGTATGAATTAGAGGAAAGGTTTTAGTTTTTCAGTATGTTTGATAGGTTAGGGGATCCAAACTAATGATATTAACTAAAAAATGTTAGGAAGAATGATTATGAAATCCTTAGATTTTTAAAGAGGTAGGGTTGGTGAGGATGGGATGTCTTCCTTAATGGTTGTGATAGGTTTGGGTGAGTCAATGGGTTCTTCTAGTGGTATGAACCCAAAGCCAAATAGTTCTTGAGGTTTTTTGGTTTTGATGGAAGGAAACTCATGGGGTCTATATTCGTAATGGCTGAGGCTAAATCCTTTTTGGGCACAACTATGAAGTTATAATTTGGCAAATTTTGGTTTGTCTAAATAGGAAAACTTAGAGATGAATGGTTAGATAGAAGAGGTGATGGAGGAAGTTGGAAACAAATTATTAATTCCCCTATAGATGAAATTGGTTTGGTGATTAGGAAGTCTAAAAGGAATGATGGTTCTGATAGTAGGGTTGTAATCAGGATCCTGGTCAAGGTTCCCATACTCTTGAGGAGTAGGGAAGAAATCCAAGGCCAAAAGATGATATTATCCTAGTGAGAGATGTTGTAACATTGGTTCTAATGGTTCCTTTATAGGGATCTGAGAAGAAGGGATATATGAGATAGGTGAAGCTTCATCGATGGTAGGGTTGGATTTGTTATTGGTTAATGGTGAGGTGGTATTATTATTTGTGGTGAGGTGTTATTATTATTTGTGGTGAGGTGTTATTATTATTTGTGGTGAGGTGGATGAGCAAGGAAGAAGAACATCATTAGGTCAATGTGTCATGTTATAAGATGCAAAAAGACTAGGATCAAATTGTATGGTGATGACCTAAACCTCATGTTCAAACTTGACACATCAATGCAAGGTAGAAGGGACACAACTCATGGAGTGGATCCAAAGTTGTCCAAGTAAGATGTTGTATTAGAACTCACCTTATACAATGTATAATATCTATAAAAATGTGCAAGGTCCCAAGTGAATGTGGAGGAGGATAGTTCCCAAGGTTATGGCCATGGTATCATTAAAGGAATAGAGGATCATTGAGGTTTTTTACATGATATTCTTTATCAACTAGAGTTGGTCATAAGTATGAGAGGAGATAATATTAATACTATCTCCTCCATCAATCATCACCCTTTTGATATAGGTTTGATTGATCTATGTAGTGATGAAATGGGGGGGATCATGATCTTTAGGATGAATAAAAGGTATTTTTGAACCCTTGAATATGACAAAGGATGCAAGAGGTTGAGGTTCTTTAGGTTGGACCTCTATAGATTATAGGGCCTCTATCAATGCTTGGTGGTGATGGGGTGAAGTTTTGATTAGCTCATATAGGCTCATATTCATCAGTGTCTAGTGAAGTTATTTTAGAACTACTCATTAAATAGATTTAGATAAATTGGATGGAAAGGCACCCAAAATGGATATTTTGTTTAGTGAAGGTGTTTGAATTTAATTGAAAGGTTGAGGGGTATAAGTATATGTCCATGGAATGGACACTTTGGCCTTCCCCTTATCATTTTATTGGGC
The DNA here is from genome assembly GCA_037957365.1 of Torreya grandis. Lineage (NCBI taxonomy): Eukaryota > Viridiplantae > Streptophyta > Pinopsida > Cupressales > Taxaceae > Torreya > Torreya grandis. The sequence goes on along the minus strand of JARHVA010002531.1, from coordinate 615,415 downwards.
CTGAGATTGGGTAACCATATGGATAGTGTGGATGAGGGGAAGTGCTAGGCTAAAAGGATATTTTGATTCTTCCTCACTCTTGGGTGAGAGTGTGGGAGTGGGTAAATGTTGGGTAGGTTCATTTGGTGGTTAGTTTGGTAATGGGATTAAGAGAGGTTCATCTGATAATAGATCACACTTATCCCATAATTTGTGGATAAGTGCTTGGAGAGCTTTGTAATTCTTCATGTCATGTATAGGCATCCTATGGTATGAACATATTAAACTATCATTAAACCAAGATGGTTTAGGTTTTTAAGGGTTAAAGGGTCTAATAGGTGGTAGGATTAAAGAATAAGTTTGAAACAACATTTTTAAAATGGTCAAATAAGATTCAAGCAAAGGTGTTGAGGGTGATTGGTTTTTGGTTTTAGGGGGGAGCCTGCTTAGAAGTAAGATTCATCATAGGAGTTGTGGGTGGTAATATGGTTTTGGTTGGTAGGTTTCATTGAGGTTGTTTAGTGTTGGATGGTTTCAAGGTGGATGATTGAGATGATGAAGGTTTGGAGATAGGTGGGAAGGTGGAGGTAGATATTTTGGTTAAAAATGATGGGGAGGTTGATGTTTTGGAGGGGATAGGTAAAGGTAGAATGAAAGGAGGAAGTTTATTTTGGGTAGTTTTTGGAGGGTTGTACTTATTTATATATGTATGAGCTCTTAGTATGGAATAGGGATGAGGACCGAAGATAGAAGGCAAGAGGGAAGAAGATGGTATGGTTCTAGTTCTAGGTGGGAGTTTGGGTGGTTCCATCTTCTTGGTTGGTTTGGTTAAAGTTTTTTTTAGTGGAATAGATGGGTTTAAATCCAACTTCAAAGATGGGTGGGTAAGGCTAGGATTAGGGATTATCCCTAAGTTATTTATAGGTTTGATTAGAGAGGTGTAAGGTGTTTTGATATTTTATGATGGAGATGGTTTAGATGGTTCCCCCATGGTTTTGTAGGGAGAGGTGTTTGATGAGGGGATGGAGGTGATGATAGGTTTAATGGTGGATGCAAGTTAGGTTTATGTTTCATGCTTATTTTGATAAGGGAACCCAATATGGTGCCAAAATGTGACTTCATCCAAATTAGGTTAAGAGGAGAATTCTAGGATTTGGACTAGTCTAGAGAAGGGTTTGTAAATTGGTTTGGTTCTTTGGGCACCATATTCAAACATTAAGTCCATAGGTAGAGGTGAGGGAATGGTTTATTCAACCTTGTTACTGATGAAAGGTTCCAAGGTTTGGGAAGATGTTTCTTGCATAGAGGGACTAGATAAAGTGATCTCTCCTTATGGAATGGTTTCCAAAGAGAGAGAGGGTGATTACATGATGGGGGAGGAAGATGGGATGGAAATGGTTTCTTCCTTTGGTATTTATATCAAAGGAGAAGTGGGTAAGTCTGTTGTTTCATCAAGTGAAGGAAAAGAGGTCATTTCTTCCTTTGTTTGGGTATCTAATGGAATGGAGGGTGATTCTATCACTTCAATAAGGGGAGTGGGGGAAGAGGTAGTTGAGGGAATGGTTTCCTTAATGATAGGTTCATTAATAAAAACATTGAATATATGGACCTCATGAACATGAGATGAAAGATGTAGAGAGACTAATTTGGGGGTGCATTGGGATTTTCCAATGTGAGTTCTTCCTTATCGATCAAGTTTTAGATGATGTTTTTGAAGGTGTTACACCTAATAACATCATATACAATGACATGGTGGAAGGCACTTAGATCATTCTCATTATAAAAACTAAGCACATGGAGAGAAGTATCAAATTATAGAGGAGGTTTAATGGGGGGAAATTATATGATGTTGTCTTTGAGAAACTTATCCAAAACTAAAGCATATGAATCCCTTAATAGAGTGTATTATTTTGGGGTAGCCTAGTTTTGATTTTGGGTTTATTTATTAGAGGTGTTAAAGGGGTTGGTTTAGTTGGGTTGGTTGATGATTGGAGGTGGAGTGGTTTTAAGGACCATTGTGTTTGTGATTACCTTTGGTTTGGTATTGGGGTAGTTGGATTGGTTGGTGGTTTTATATTGGGAAGGGTAGTTGGATTTGAAGGTAGGGTTTTTATTTCTTAGTTTCAACTTCCCCTCATTTATGGATCTAATTTATAGTTTTGATGCCATGGTGAAAGCCTTGTCAAAGGCTTTGAAAGTCTAAACCTATAGAGTAGGGGCAATGTGTTTGGCACAAGCTTGAGAGAAAATTTAAATCAACTCAGGTTGGGGCAAAGAGAAAGAGAGTTGGTTAATAAGACCTCTCCATTGAGCTATAAAATCAGTGATTGATTCATCATCAAACTACATGATGGAGTAGAGGTCGGTAATGGAGACATTCTTAGATATGTTGATTAAGAAGTGGTCTAAAAAGGTCTGGGAAAATTGGGAAAAGGAAAATATGGAGTGCTTGGTGAGAGAACTACACCCATCCAATGCTAGTCTAGATAAAGACATAGGAAAGGTGTGGAGGAGAAGAGCATCATCGTAGGCAATCAAGTAGCAAGAATTCCAAAATGATCTTAAATGTTGTTTGGGGTCTTATTTGCTTTGAAACTTAGAAAATTTGCTTAGTTATCATTGAGGAGGGTAAGGTTAGATAGCGATAGATGGGTAAATAGGTTCATTATAGATTTAGTCATAAGATAGGAGGTTGAGCCCTAAAGATAAATGACTCTAGGTTTTTCATTTTGTACATCAACATTTTGACCAAATCTGTTTAGGTTTGGGGAGCTCCATAATTATATGGTAAGTTTTTTTGGGGTTGGGTGGATTCCATGTATGGATAGCTATTATAAGGTTGTTAAGATGCCACATATTGGTATATGGTCATTAAGGGTTGGGATGATGCCACATAAGGGTTAATGGGCACACAAGATTGGGTAGAAGGTGCAACTATGTATCTTTGTGGATTAGGAATATAACGTGGGTAAGGTGTCACAGGTATTTTTTGAAGGGTTCATGTGGTTTAATTGAGAGGTATGAATGAATTGGTAGATTAGGTAATTAAAATGGATTGGATTGGAGGTATAGTATGGTTAGTTGGTTAGGGGTGAGTGGTAGCCCTAGTACTAATAGGTGGAAGGGTAGAAGGTATGGAAAGCACCACATTTTGAAGTGGGGTGGAAATTGGTGGATTGGTAGTGATGAGGGGAATAGTGGCAATATGGGTAGAATGTATCCCCGTGGTGGATGTGGTTTGGGTAACTAAAGGTAAGGTTGCCCCTATGTTAGAGGAGTTTTTAGCTGGTGCAGGGGGTGTTTGGTTATTGGTTGGGATATTTTATTGAGTTTGGGAGAAGGTAGTGGATGGGATATTAGTGGAAGAGGATGCTTGAGTGGTCATAGGCTAGGTAGAGGTAGTGAAAATCATAAGGTGGGAAGGCATCCCATAAGGTGGATCACTAGGAGGAACTAAAGTAGTAGGGGTGTGGAGAGATAAGGTTTTGAGGTGATGTTGGAGGGACATAGTGTTATTGTCAATGAAAGTGGTGAAATCTGCATCACCTTGGGCAACCATCCAAGACATGGTAGGGGGAGTAGAAAGATGGGGAGAACCCTTAACATTTTAAGTATACTCCATGGAGGAGGAAGAAGAGGAAGGTGGTTCTTGGTTGGTTTTATTTCTCAACTGTTGTGTAGTAAAAGCCATATGAGAAACAAAGAGGAATAAAGGAAATCTCACAAATCAAACATAAAGCAAATGAAAGGAAAAGATCTCAAGGTAATTAAAAAATACACTATAGTACATTTACAATTTTAGGATATCTTTTATCTTGCTTTTGGCTTATGCCTTAGTTGAAAAGTGTGAAGAAGAAGTTGGTTTGTAGAATAGGTACTAGAAAAGAATTCCATGGTTGGTTTTGGGTGTTCAAAGCTCTTAAAAGGATTTGTATTAGAAATCAATACATAGCTTGGTATTGGGGCTTACCTCCTCACTTCACACACCACAATGATAAGGGTGTCAGGTGCTTAGCCAATATATACTAATTTCTAGAGTTTAGACTCAACCAAAGAGTCAAGTTTTGGTTTTCTTCTTGGTAATGACCTCCAAGTAAGATAGCCAAAGGGTGAAGGTGATACACTAGGAGATGTAACCCTAATTGTGCCTTATGTAAATTATTTTGATGTTTAATTGATTTAAGTGTTTTGGTATAGTGTGTGATAAAGAAGTGAAGCTATGATTTATTGCTTTGCTTTTAATTTAACTAATTGAGCTAAACATGCAAGCAATCAATGTATGCAAGGTTTATTTTATACTAAAAAATAAATTTTGATTTATTTATATGAGCATAAAATAAGGAAGAAAAGGGATCCTAGATGATACTAGGTCCAACCAAGTGTGCCATAATGTTTCTCTCAATTTTTGTTATTTCTTATTTAAAGAAGTAAGAAACTAGTAATAAGGTTCTGGTAGAAGAAATTATTTGTTTGTGAACACGTGATATAGATGAGTGTGAAGAGATCCTCTTTACTTGGGAAGAATGATCTGTAGATAAAAAATCACTCGTGTAAAGGGGTTGTTAGATTGGTAATAAGGTGGATTGCCTAGCGTGAGCTAGATTTGAGAAGCATGAGCTTACTAGGAGGATGTCAATCCACTCTATGATAATAGTTAAGTTAAAAGAGATAAAGATAAAATACTTGCATCAAATGATAGAATATACCAAAATAAAATTCAAAAATAAATAAATGCTTGATAAATAAATAGACTAAATATAGCAATAACAGGTTAATACTAGTGCTAAAGTAGGTCAGGTCAGATTCAAAAAATAGGTGAGGTCTCTATAAACAGGCAGGAACATAGAAAGTTAGGTTTGGTTAGGGGTAAGTAGGTAGAAATAACTTTCTATTATTTCTTACCATAGTAAACATTGGTGGTTATGCTGACCAACAATGGTTGGGTGACTGTCAATGGTTGAAGGTGACCATCAGTGGTTAGGGTGACCATCAACAGTTGTAGAATGGGTCAGTAAGTGGTTTAAGGATATAGTTGAGATCTGAGGGTTATGCGATAATATACAAATAGGTCTTATTCAAGTACTGAAGTAAAAAACCAAATAAATAAAACCTAAAACATAAAATGTACCTAGTTTATTGCTTGATGGTTGATGGATGATCTTGGAGCAATTTTGGAAATGTAATGATAATTTACATCGAGAGAAATTTTGGTATAGGTTCAAGTATTTATTCTAGTTATTTAATTTATGAAAGGAAGACCTATTAGTTGCTAGCTTGATCAGCTGTGTGCTAGAATGCTTGATTATGGGTCTCTATTCACCTCTTACTCCCCTCCTTTTATAGGCAAAGAGAGATGGAGGTAGAAGGTTCCATAGGAGGTTATGATTATCATTTTGATGCATCATGATGTGTCAAAAATGGGTAAGATGAATATATTAAATTATGCTATGTAAGCTTGTACACAATTGGTGTTATATTTAGGAGGTGGGGACCAACTATTGATGGTCAGCCTAACCATCGATAGTCATGCTGACCATCAGTGGTCAAGTGTTGAAAGGTAAAGGGGTCAAATTAGGTTAAAATTTTTAGTTAGTGGGTTAGTGAGTTAGTTATCTAACTTGACTCAAGGTTTGATGGGTGAGTTTAGGTCAAGAAGGTTTAGGTGGTCCCTGAGGCATTTTTGACATCTAGAATTGTTGTGTGTGGCTTTATAGTGTCTATACTTACATATAACTCAATGAAAGATCATTATCTAAATAAGTGCATACCTTACCCAACTTTAAGATCTTAGTAGGTACAACTTCCACATTGGCATAGTGTTCTTCCTTTATTGACAAAGAGGACTTTTCTTTCCTCACCTCATCATCACCACTAAATATATTCTCAAGTGTGACCAATCCCTTCGGAAAATTATTTATTTTTAGTTTTAAAATCTAATCATCATACTATTGTAAGTACTTTGACTAATTTCTTGAGGAAAACTTAGCCTCTTCTTGCAAGAATTTGAAAATTTGATTATCATCTTCAAACTCTTGCAAATTATCATTATTATTTGGGATAGAAGGACTTAAAATCACCTTAATGTGTGACTATACCTATTCATTTATTACATTAGTTGGGATACTAAATTGTGCCCCAATGGCTGCCAACCTATCTACATATTTGTTCTCATCTCTTGGTATTGCCTAAATGTTAGTCTTGAATTATTCAATTAAGTCCCACACCCTATACTTATTATATTTAAGCAATGGGTTTTTGCATACATTAATAACTACTAATTTGTGAACTAAAAGTTAAATATCACCAAAGATTTATAAGGTATTGACTTTCATCTTTCTAGCCCATTGCAAACCATGAACTAGTGCTTCATATTCTGTAGCATTGTTTGAAAAACTAAATTGAAACTTAATAGATGAGAAGTACCTTTGATTTAATGGAGAAATAAACATAATTATATCCTTAATATCATGCTTATTTCTTGACCCATTGAATTATAATTTCCAAAGATCATCACTAGGCTCATCATCCTTCATCAAGGCTAGGATTGGTGCATCTTTCTCATTAAAGCAATAAACACCAAGTCCTTCTTTGATTATCTTATAAGGATCATATTCATGAAATATAGAGGCCTAATCATCAAGTAATAAATCTATAATCCCATCTAAATGTGATTTAGTTTCCTCTACACTATCTTCTATTACCTCATCTGAGATCAGGTAATTATTGTTCATAATACTTAACATATATGGTTCTAAATGGAACCATGCAATAAGTTCAGAATGTATGGTTAACTTGGTACCATAATTATTCTTTAACATCAAATATGTCTAATTAGATGATAAGTAACCTCCAATATTTGAGAAAGTCCCTTGATAAACACATGGCAAAATAGGGAGGCAAGTCCATCATAACTACATCCTACTAAATGGTAACATTGGGACAATCATGTAGTGTCAACTTTAAAATTTTAATTATTCTTACTTATTTTTTTTGTGAACCATAAAATTGAAATACTCATTTTGCATTTGGTTCATAGGCAAGACCAATCTTGTCTGTAATTTTCTTAGGCATGCTAGTGCTACTAGCTCCACTTTCCACCATACAATTATGAACTAAATAGTCACCAACTATCAAAGATAGGTAGAAGGGAGGAGTTTTGCTTGAATTTTCCTTATGTTTTCCCCCTTTACCAACTTGTGTACCTACTATACTTGATGCTTTACTGGTTGGTCTGAACTAGTTAAGACAACTCCTTGTTTCTCTACTGGTTCTGGAGACACCTTGAGAGTTAAAATCTCTTCGATAAACATATCTTTTTAATTGGAATGGAAAGGGAATCCAATATGATAATGATATCATTATATTTCTTCATCTGAGCCACTATATTTAATGAAGCTCCAGTAAACTTTGGTTGCACCTTTTGAACCACTGGTTGTTCACAGATCAAAGGTATTTGAGGGACATTCTTAGCCTCTGCATGATGATTTTTATATGTTGTAAGGGCATCAAGTTGATAATTGGTACTTTTGGAAAAAAAATTAGGAATAATTGAATCATTAGTCACATTTTGAGCCTCATCAGTGGCTCTTCTTTTATCTCTAGTTACACCTACAACTTGACCACTTGAACTACTAGTCTCATCACCATGATTGAAAGTAACATAATCATCCATTTTATAATTCACATTAATGGCATTAGGCTTCCCTTGACATTTTTGAGCCTCTCCTTCGGGTACCAAACTTGTCTTTTGATACTTACCTCCTTAAAGAGAAAACTCTTCTTATGTCATTTATGGCATAGTAAAGTTTTATGATACCAAGGCTTAGTGTTGAGCATCATTAAGTTTGGAGGGTTTCCAATTTAAGTCATGTAATAAATTATTTTGAGTTGGTGTGGAAATAATATATTTTAAACTTGTTGGTACATTAAGGTCAAGATCTACATATGGCTTAGATGGAAATATGACTCCTTGTGCCTGGTAAGGTGGTCTATTTTATCTAAAACCTTGATAAGGAGACTTTTGATCTCTTAAACATTGATAAGAGGTTTGATTTAATTTTTGATAAGGCCCACCCTGGTATTTCTATCTTTTGAGATAAACTATTTCATTCTTAAAGGATTGTAAAAAAATTTTAAAATCTCTAATTTCATTAGCCTGATTAGAAGGGGATACAATTTGGGTTTTAGGAGATGGGATAGGGGCTACCAATGGAATATAAGGAACTTAAGGGGGTGGAATAGATTGTAACTCTAGGAATATAGGCATTGGGGGCCTTGGAAAAAATTTACCAACTTGTATCAAGATATTCTCTACTCTTATTACAACCCCATAGGCATCTAGCAAGGCTATGCCACCCTAGACTGTATCATCACACCAATATCAAAATTAAGGGCTCTTAAATAATACAAAAAGTCATATTTAGGGGATGGTGTGATCACTGCAAGAATCCTAGTCCATGTCTTTTTGAATTTGAGGTTAAAATCAAATATGAACTCAAGGGAAACTCTTTGAATGGTGGTTAATTACTCAACTAATGATAGGTGATTAGATTTATATTCATATTATTTAACTAATGCTACAACTAACTCATCATAGGTAGAAATGGAATTCAAAGGAATATTTATATACCACTATAATGTTTTTCCTTTAAAGGAAGCAACAAGCAGTCTGATACCACATTATCTTGAACAACATTATGAATGAAGAAAAGGTTGGCAACATCTTGGATGTGCTCAATAGAATTTGTTTGATGTTCTCCAAAAAATAATGGGATGATTTAAGATTAGACATGAAAATTTCATCATACTGGGCTAAGTTCAATGGATTACCTATATTGAATGGAATAAAGACTTGATTTTTGATGGCCATTTAAATAGGGGGGACTACACTACTTGAAATAATAGGATGACCAAGAAATGAATATTGATTTTGGGGATAAGGTCTTATCCTATTAAATATTGATATATTATATGACATATAAGGTAGCTCAATGAATTCAAGGGGAACACATTTAATATTTGACCTTATAGTGACCATTGGCATGAGAATGTTATCTAGATGGTGCTATGAAATTTACAACTTTAAAGATATTTGGCTCCTAATGATGATGGATCTCCTTTTCTACTATAGATGATTCTATTTAGATATAAATTTCAACTCCTTAAGGATAATGGTACCACCAAATGTGCCAAAACTATTGGTATTCCTAAGTTACACCCGAGCTGAGCAAAGGGATTATTTAGGTCCTCTTCCTCAAACCTAGTCCAACATGGGATTGACCCTAGGCTATGGGTCACCTAATATTGGGTTAAACCTTCAAATAATGTTGACTTAATTTTGGATTTATCACATAAACTAGACCTAATACTAACTCTTTCTTGGGAAAGGGAGAGATATTGACAATAATTCATTAAAGCATGAAAAAATGATGTGATGCACCAAACGTTTTGATCCTTATACTTACATAAGACACATTTAAGACTGCTTAAGATTAATTCACTCACTCTCTAATCAACCCTCACATAATTATTTTCACACAAAGGCATGGAATATCTATCAACCTAATATGGGAGGGAAATTTTCCACTTCCAAACTGATTGATAGACTATATGTGCACTTAGAATGACCTATGAGGACTACCAAAACAATATATGAAGGTGAGTAAACTTAAAAAAGGAAAGGAAAACATATATTAACTTAATCACATCAATTAATTATTGAGACACACTTCAGCCCAACTTACAAATAGAGGAATTCAATATTTATTACATCAAACAAGTGTTACAGTACAAATCTTGGTAGAGTCTAGTCATGTCAAAGAGAAGGATCCTCTTCAAGGCTTAGAAGCCTATATATATAATAGGATGGGATGAGAGAGATAGGTAAGGATGCATGAAATAATGGAGAAGGAATCATTATGATCAAGATTTTCAATCCTCTAACATTGATTCAATTCGAAAAAATCATCATGCTAAGACTACTTCTAGAAAATGGCCATAACAACTGTATCGGTCCCTTTCAATATATTTTTAGTTTGCATTGATTCTACTTATAGTTTTAATGGTGGGATAAAATCATTATCAATCTTATTCTAGCATTAATGTAGTTATAATAGCTTAATCAATCTATTTTGCTCTTGGTGGCATTGATTGCTCCTTATTGACTTGCTACTAGTTCATCTTTGGCATGTAAGAATGGAGGAAAGGGTTCATAATCATGCTACTAGCTTTGGTGATGAACCCATAAAAATTGACATGTATGCCTTCATGTCATCCCTTTGAAATATTGGATTTGGTTAAACTTTGACTAAATTGGCTTTAACCTTTGATATTGCCCCTTGATCTTGATTTGAGCTTCTCACATTAAAATACTTGGTAATTTTGCATCATTCTTTAGGATCCTACTATCAGTCTATCTACTTCACATTCTCATGCCATGTGGTGGAATTATATTCGATCTATGATCCTTGTCTTATGCACTATTGATATTCCTTTGGTATGAATGAATGCATATCATTGATCTTATTCTAGTTAACATGGTTGAGACACTTGGTATGAGCTTGTTCATCCTTGAGATCGTTTAAATCTTTGACCCTTTTTCACCATCAATCTACTTGATATGATTAAACACATATCATTGATATATTTGTGCCTATCAGCCTTGTTAGTTGATGTTCACTATTTGATCTCTATACAGGCACCTAAGATCTTGATACTTGTTATCTCTATGTTCATGCTAACCTTTTGAATCAATGCTCATCATTAATCTTTGATATATGATCAAATGCTCACCGTTAGATCTTTGGGACCCACTAACATTGAATATTACCTACTTGCCATTGGATCTAATCTTAACTCTTGAGATTTGGATACTTGTTAGCTTCATGTTTAATTTAAGAATATTTGAGCTTAAATGGCTATTTACCATAGCTCTAGCTTGATGTCCACATGATTGTCTCACTCTACTTGCTTAACTTTGAAGGCTTATATCTATAGATAAAAATCACACCAAGGCACCAAACTTGTAGAGTGTGTTTTAAACATGAAGAAATTCATGTACATGTGATCTTTTGGCTCTAAGAGGCTTCCTAAGCATATTTACAAAATGCACAAGCAAATTGGTCTATTCATTTTTATGTGATGTGCTTGTGATGGTTTGGTTCTTTAAAATCACCAAGTTCACACTTTAATATTACTTAAAGTGTTTCAAAATCTTACAAATGCTATGTGATCTCCTCTTAAAGTTCATATGCTCCTTGTGAAATTGAATCACTCTTCAAATTAGGACCCTGCTCAGCTTCTTATTCTGGATTAGACATATGTAGGCCAAAATTGGCTAAAAATTATAAGAAAATCAAATAATGTGTTAAACACATTAAAGACACACTAAAAATTAAGATAGTGATTTTACACACTGAAGGCACATTACACATTAATCAAACACATAAAAAAGTGAAGGCATAATAAAAACAATGCAAATAAATCAACCATGTGGCCAAACACAAAGTAACCACTTATAATGTGGATATAATAGGCATAAAATCCATATAAATATATATGAGAGATTCAAGAATACAAAGATACATCTCAAAAATAAGGTACACTAAAGAGAATAAAATCACTTGATATCCTAATATGATAGAGTAATTAATGAAGATAGACCTTAAAATGGAACCAAAAGATTCCTCTATAATTTCTCCAAATTTCCCCTAAGCAAACATGGGATGTGATAATAACCTACTATGAATTCTAAAAACACTTAATTTTCTTACATGAATAGTTTTTGATATGGTAATAGTGTGTTTTTTGGTATATGGTTCATTTGTTTAGATTAGATTCTTATTGGAATGTTTTACATTGGATTTTAATGATATTCAACCCACCTCCCTTCTATTTATGTCTCCTATATTGATGGCCTATATATCTATTCTATATGGGGGTATATTTGTGTCAAATTTAACCAATGAGCCTAACAATCATTTCATTTTACCATCATCTTGCCACCATAAAAGTGATGGGTGATGGTTGGTGATGTGATTAATTAGAAACATAAGTTAATAGGGCATGATGATGGAATAGAGAGGATGATATCTACTATAAAACACACACACACACACACACACACACACACACACACACACACACACACACACATATATATATATATATATATATATAGGTCCATGATACACCTTGATATACATTATCCACATAAATTCCCCCCATCAAATTTATCTCCTCATATAAACACACCTACATAGATTGATCCCTCAATTTAACCTAGACATAGATATGACAATCGAGTGTTGGACCCCCTATTTCCTTCCTTTATTTTATGTTATCCTTAAATATTTATTTTCATTTCACTTTATATTTGTGATAATACAACCATTCAATCTATAAATCGTGGAAACCTATAAATTGTCTATATGTTTGCCATGGCATGACCCCTGATGCTCTTGGAATGTCTAAATCACTATTTTAGGGTTTTAGGTTGACCTAACCAAGATCTAATTATATGACCTTGGTCATGATCAAGATTGAGCAATTTGATCTTGATAATTTTTAATTATGGGTCCCATGACCCTTATTTTTGGTATTTTCTGCCTTGATTATTAGCGTCCCACTTTTTGATTATCATCTTGTACACCAATAAGGTCTTAATTTGAATTTAAGAAGTCTATATATACACAAGCATACTAGTACACTTAGGAGAAGAATCCAAAAAAAAATAAAAATTAAAGTCTAAGGGAAGCTCCCATGAGGTATTACACTACTTTTTACTATGATTGATGTTTATTAAAGAATAAGCACCCCTTATACCAAACGTTGAAGGATTAGTGAAAAAACATATACAATATCTAGTTTCTTGAATCTCATTAATATTGATAAGGGTTATGATATTCATATTACATTAGACTAATTTCTAGACTACATGAGGTTTTATTGACAACATATATAATAACATGGGTCTGACTGAGGCAAGCCCCTCATAACTACACCCAATGTTATGATTTTGTAAGCTCTCTTGAAGTGGGTTAGGGTTTTGAGAAAGGAGATGAAAATTTGGAATTATTTTAAATCGACTTAAAAATCTAAGAGAGGATTCTAATCAACACACAGATTAAAACACTCATAAAGTTTTAGCAGAATGTGGCATTATCTAACCAAGATTGAACTTTGAGATTGAAATCAAATCTTAGCATACCAATATTGAATGTACTATTTTAGTTAGAACCAAAATAGAGCCATTTAATTTTTAATTATTTTAGTTCCTTGATCTATAACTCAAATGTTGGATTTACTTCAAAATTTCTTCTAGACCTATTTTCAATCACTTTCAGCCTCCAATAGTGTACAATTAAATCATTATCCAAGTATTTCTATATAGACTCTCTTGTTAATTCTAATCATATATCAATATATAAAGTTACACACTTAATATTTATTTATGGTGTTGTATTGATTTATTAAACCTTATTTGAATTCACCCTTCCATTTTGATGATTAGTGTAGAATCATTGACATAAAACACTTTTCATCAGTTTTTTTAGTTAACCTACCTTCTTTAGTGTCTCATATTTTGGTAAACTTGCTCCCTCTTACACATCATTGGATTATAATAATATTATTACATATTAGATCATATTATGCATATGGTTTCCATAATCCCTCTTTATTTACATACTTACTTCCCTTCTAGGGTTAGCCCTTACTAGTATAGATCTAATTTTTTAATGGTTGATGTTGACCAAATTTGACCCCAAATCAAATTTTGATCAAACCCTACTATTTTTGAACTTTTAAGAAGGTTACCATGTGTCTTATAGGGTGTTATTTTGGTATATTGTCTTACTCATCCTCTCCCTAGTCCTTGTTAAAGTCCACCCTCTATGTACTAGGCTAGTCAACTAAAGTCAAAGGTTGGTCAACCTTGGTCAAAGGTAGTCAAAGGGTAAAATTATGTTGAAAGTGTCTTAAGGTGGTCCTTAATATGTTTACAAGTCATATATTGGTTATAGGTTATGTCTCATGTGGAAAAATTATCCTTTTGGTCATATTTTAGCCCATTTAATGACTTGTATAGATTTTAATTCAAGAAAATTTGACACCAAGGTGTATTTCAACATGGATCATGTTAGGATCATGTCAATAATAGTTATTTATAAGATAAGAAGTAGTTATGATTAGTGGATGGTAGTTTTCCCTTAGAAATAGGATCTTTTGGGCACTTGTACAGATTTATAAAGTCTATCATCAACTAAAAATGTGGTACGAGTAACTATTCAGCTCCCATCATCCATTTTAATGCCTAGTTTTCAATAAGAATGCAAAAAGTTTTATCTACAACTTGTTTTCCTCCCTTTCAAATTGGAAAGAAAAGGAGAAACTTTATGCACTTGGCATAGGCCATACAGGTGGAATTGGTAATATTGCTTCTAAGGGTGGATATTAATCTAAGTCCACTTCATTTTCATAACAAAAAATTGAGATTTGGTGCATGATCCTTTATGAACAATCAGTTTGATTCTAGGTAGCCTTTTATGCATGTTCAACCATGAAGGGGTCACTATTTGAACTTGTCTCAGAGTTTATTATTTTGGATTGATGGATTTGTGTGTTTTAGGTGTTTTTATATGATTTTCAAGATGTTTCCATGATTTTCATTAATTTGGAGAGTTCAAGCACTTGGGAAATCCTTTTCTAGGCTTATATATGCTCCCACCTAATCTTTTTACACTCTCAGCTATCTTAGGTGCCATTGAAGAGTTTTATCATGTTTAAAAAGGGAAGAAGATGTTATTTAATTTTTTTTGATATTTAAAAATGCATTTTAAGGTGTTAAAACAAGTCTCCAACATATAAAATGACAAAACAAGGCTCAAATGTGTTGTCCTTCTATGACTATCAACCCTCACATAGATATACTCATATATATGTGCCATTTAAAGTGTTATGAAATTGATATTAAGATGTAATTAATGGATATTGTCTTTTTGAAAGACTAATAGTTGTAATTGAAGAGGTTTTGAAAACTTCTTGCTTAACTTTCTTGCTCAATTTCATTCCCCTTACTAGCATATTCAGTCCAATGACACCTACAACAACCTGATGACATCATATTGACCATATCCAAGAGGGTTAGAAGGGATTACCAAGCACCAATTGGATAGAGGATATCATTCTAAACCATTTGATGTGATGATCTAACAATAGGAAGTGTTAAATTCTCTCAAGTACCAAGTGACTGAGTTTTGAGAACTTTATCCTTTAAAATACTAAACAGGGGCCCAAAGGGTTTTTGAAATACCTCATACTTTTCTTGGAAAGCAAACCACAATACCTAATTATATTAACTTTCTAGGCCTTGGTGTAGACATGGATTATGCAAAGTTTGGGTGAGAATAGATAATTGTAAAAGCATCTTTTAGAGGTCTAAACATACCCTTTAACACACTGAAATGAGCTAGTGAAGTCTACAAGATTTTGAGAAGAGGTCCACCTTGATCTCCACATTGAAGACCTTATTTTAGACACCTAAATTTGGCCACCAATAACCTCCAATCAAGCTTTTGGCCAATTTCTACCCAAAATGCACAATTTGGCCTAAAAACACCAAAACATACTAAATGATGTGAAACTAACATATTCAAGTGCCAATTTTGGCCATGGTATCCCTAAATGGAGAAATGTAATTTATGGGCTAGCTAACTTTGATCAGATCATTGTGAGTCACAATGCTAATTTTGCACCTAAGTGCTCTGGATTGCTCTTTCCTATCAAATATTCTACACAAGACACATGCCTCTGTTATTTGTTGTTGATAACATCCTAAATAAGAATATGGATCCAATGCATCTAACATTGTATAATGATTCAAATCCAGTCAAATTTTGGACTAACAACAAGACATTCTAATCAATTTAAGTAATTTATGCACAAAGTGCTTAATCATGCTTAAGAGCTAATTAAACCAAATTAGAGCCTAATCAAGAATTCAATGGAAACTTGTTGAAAAGTTATTTTTGAAAATGAATATTAAATATCTACATCATTATGTGGCTTCATTTCTTGGGAAGACATCTCTAGGCCATAAATGCCATAAATATCAGGATTCATGCCCTCCATGCCTCATCAATGCCTTCTATGATGCCCTCCATGCCTCTTAATTACCCCTTCTTCCAATGTCATTATGAGGATAATTAAAAACTTAATTCCAAAAATTAAATTAATCTTCAACCACACATCTCAATCTCAAGATGGATAGTTCAGGTTGATTCTAGATATTTACAAAAATCTATAAATAGGAGGCCTTACCACATCATTTCAAAGACTTGAGAATGCAAAGTTATAATGCAAGATTGGTTCTGAAAGCTTCATGAAACTAGTATTACCATACCAAATTGATTCCAAGCCAAGCCAATCTACAAGCCAAAAGGTGCCAAGGAGAGATGGAGGTAGCCAAGCTTCCATTACCAAGGACTTCATGAGCACAAAACCAAACAAGCCACTTCTACAAAGGCATTTAGATCATCGAAAGAAGATTAAGTAATTCTTGTGTTTTATTCCTTACTTTTTAGTTGTGTTTGTCATTTGCTTTTGTTAACTAAGCTCTCCCTTGTGTCTAGGCCTAGATATGTTACGATAGTTAATGTGTTTCTTTCATTTTGTTTTCATTTTGGAACTAACCCCATACTAAGCATCCTCTCTTGAGTCAAATTCCTAGATCACATAATGGCATGCCTAGTGGGATGGGACACATCTCACACCTAAAGAAGATCATTTTACAACTTTGAAATATTCATTTGGACCCTTAAAAATCTTGCAAATTAATTTTTTAACTTTATTTTTCTATTTTTATTTGTCACAATTTTACATAGTAATTGATGTCAATAAGTAAGATCGACATCAGTTTCATATCTTAACCAACATCACTTAGTAAAACTAACATTGGTTGGATACCTGTCATCGGTCACATTGGTATAACTGATGTTGGTTGGATAATTAACATCGATTAGAAAATGTAATCATCATCATTTATATAAACTGACATCGACCACTATGTTTTTCTTAAAACATAGACCCAAGAGCTATTTTTTTAAAGTCTATTATTTCAAACCAAAAAGAGCTTCAAGGCTAAAGGACATTCTAACATTTTTGTTGTAGTACCAAGCTTGATATTTGCTTAAAACATGTTTAGATCACCTTTTACATGCTTAAAAATCAATTAGGAACCTTGCTTTGGTGTTTAAGAAAAGACTTTAGATGTTTATGGTGAATGTTTTTCAACGTTTACAACTAAGACCAAAGGTGACGTCAAATGACCACCACCTCACTTTCCCTTTGGGCTTAAAAATGAACTCACCTTTTCAAAGATTTTTGTATTTAATTAGTTGTTTAGATTAAATTTTGTTTTGAAAAAAGAGGGATGCCATGTATATGATCTTCCATTTGTCCCCTTTAAGTAACCCTTGGAATTAAAAGTGCCATTCTTATTACAAAAAGCCTAGTCCAAAGATTAGAAATAAAGTCATCTAAAACACTCCCCAAAAACTCATCAAAGTTTGGGCGACCTTAAAAATGACCCTAGAGTCTTTCTACTTTCATGCTTTCTTTATTTTTATGCAAACTTGACTTACAAAGGGGACTTCACCACCTCCCATGATTTCTTTAGGGAAGATTTGACCCAGGGTTTTACCTCCCAGTATTGACTTCATTTGGCTCCTAATTGGAGTTGCACATGACATGTAGTGGCACTTTGGACATCACACTACATTAAGTGAATAGTAGGATGTAGTAGTTGAAAAAAGGACTAGAAATTTTTGAAATAAGCCAAGTAATACGGACCCAAAATCCATGCTTTTATTTTGCATTGTTTGGCATGAAAGTCATTGTGTAATTGATTCCCATAGATCATTTAGAAACTTGTTAGATCTTAGACAAATCTCCACTTACCACATAAGTATTGTTGGTGTAAGGTGCACCTCAAGGTCTATGTCATAATACTATCATTTGAGAGAAGGGGGGTGTAAAAACCCTACTATATAATGCACATTTACTTTTCGATGAACACTTAAAATCCTCTCAAATGATGTATATTGATCGATTCCAACAATACCAAGAAACCTTGTCAGTTTAAGATTTAAGAGAGATTAACTAGTTGGTATTATCTTAGATTAAAGTCTTGTTTGAAGTCAAAACTTGGTGTAAATAATAAATTCAAACCAAATACATGGTCCTAATTTTCCTTTGAATAAGAGGCATTATGATGCCCACTTAAGATCATCAATTTGCCTTGTTCAAAGCTCATCAAAAGCTTGGGAGTCATTTCATCCACTATGGTATAGTTATGCTACCCAATTGAGTCTAGAACCTTACCAAAGTTGTTTTAAATCCTTCACTTTAAATTTATAATTACACATTTATAAGTTCATAGGGTTGATGTGTTAAGTGGGTTTGCCATTTGCACTAAACTTGAGGGAACTTAGGTTTAATTTCCAATTTGGGTTAAAGGCCGTTTAAGACTCATAATCATTGTCATCACTTGATATACTTAAGCCATTTTGTGCTAAACACTTTCACTTTGAGTCTATGCACCACAACATTTTGAATCAATAAAAGTAGTGTTATGCTATCAAAATTGTGGGAAATTATTTTTACCTTAGAGAGTTTTTAAAAAAAACTTTTTTTGTCACACCTTTTGGGTAGTATAGTGTCATTATGATACCCAAAACATTTTGAATATTATTTCATAGACCCTCTTTCATGGAGTTTCAAATTTGTTCCTACATTTTTAGACTAATTTAAGTGTACTTTTGTGATATTTTGTCTGAAACAGTTATACTGATCACTTTTATCTAGCTTGTTTGTCAAAAGAACTAAGTTTTATACCATTTTTTGTTATAAAATAAACTATTTCTAAAAGTGCCTTTTGTTTCATACCTTATACCTAGTTAATCAAGTTCATATCCAAAAATCAAATGCCTAGTGTTTGTTAGAAGTGTTTCAAATTTGTTAGATTAAAACTTTCATCTATTTCAAAGTCTATATTTTGACACCATTTGGCCAAGAGTCATAGTGCATGCCTTGTTTGAGCCTAGATTTTGACACCATGTTTGGTCAAAAGACCTAACAACTTTTAAATTCCTATATTAGACTAATTTAAAACACTTTGACCTTAGAGTTTGGCATTTTGATTCTTAGTCCATTTACTTGCTTATATTTGTGTGAATAGTGAAACATTAGATACTTCATGCTAGCTTGTTTCCTCACAAATATTTTCATAAACATTTTGAACCTTTTGAAATATCTAGACCAAGTTCGAACATCATCTATTTTAGACATTGTCCTTTTTAGAGTTTGCATAGATCTTTGACCTTTTATCACAAAACATTGACTATGGATCCCAACATGTATTCCTAAACTCATAGTGGACTCATGTATAATCTAGGGATTAGTAATGTAGTTGTGTAGAAAGAAATGGTGCAAGACCCCTATGAGGATAATATTTCTTATGAAATGGATTCTTATCCCTCTTATAATACTCAATCAGGGACACAAAGCCAAGATCCATTGGCTAACTATTTGGTTAACACACCACATTATTTATAACAAGATCAAGAACAAACCACACAATACCTAGCTACAATATCCATAGTGGATGAGCCAGTTCTTCAATCATCATATTATACTAATATGGCTTCCACGTATGATCCATTCTTGTTTGAATGACATTTTTTAGAGAACAAAGATAAGATTTTGGTTAGAGCCATAGAGGTAGGGGCCAAGTTTCCAATAGACTTCCCCCCATAAAAATTTACCAATTATAGTAAGAGTGCCCCACAATATCATTTACGATCAACAAGCTTCTTCTAGAAATCCTATGGCTCTAGTCCAAACAACGTATCAACACCCTAATATAACTAATCAAGGCAAAAACATCATGGAAGATCACTTTAAACAAATGTAGATAGCATATCAAACCTATCTAAATCTAGCACATGATTTCAATTAGATGAAAATGGTAAGTAAGCCTCTTATTTACCTAGTTTCTTCAACAAGAGTATTGATAGAATTAAATGGACAAGAGAATCCAAGTTCTAACCCATTCATACAAACTACTTCAGTAGATAAATTGATGTATATTCCCATTATTGATGAAGTGTCTTCAACCTCTATATAGAATAATGAGCCAAATGTAGTGGATAATGTGCAAATAACATCCAATCTCGATAAAATTGGTACTAACACATAAACAACTAGCCAACAACATGTGCCTATAGTTAATCCCATGGGTAGATCATCATACTAGGGAATAAGAGTTTCTACACCCCAACCACAAATGACTGCTATGCCAAGTATACAACCTATGGGACTAGGTAATAAAAAAAACTAATGTCATGCCTCAATGATAGAATGTGACAAATCCTACTCCTGATCAATAAGTAATGAGTGGTATTCCATGATAGTAGACATAATCTAGTGTATCAACACAAAAGAAGATAAATATATTTCCACCTCAATTAGGGGTGACAAATATTCCACCTTACTAGGTAATGACAAACATACCTCTTTAGTCACAAACTAATATGTCAATTCAAAACCAAGCAAGGACTAGTCAACACTGTGCAAATATTAGTCAGTGACAGATGTCAAATCTATAACATGTTTTCACTTTTCCATAGGGATTGATGAAATAAGGAGGTCCCCATGTTTCTCAAGTACCTACTAGACAACTCTTGGTTTAAAATGTGTCACAAATTTAGAGACAAGGTCTTGGACCATAAGTTTACACTCAACAATAAGGTTTAATTAGTCACTAGTATGTCCCTTTTCAACCATAACATGCACAATATAGTTATACCCCTCCATCCTAACCAAAAATCCTCCAATTCAAACCTTTATCACCAACCCAAACTAGAATATTGCATAACCAAATGTGCAATTTCAAATACATCCTAATCCACGTATGCGTATTCCTGTTTCATTCCCCAACCAAACCAATATACCCAAATAGGTATCTCCATCATACCATAGTCAAAGTGTCCACTTATGACCTCCTAACCATCTATAAAAACTAATATTCTCCCTCAAACCAATATTCCTTCTAGTTTCCTATCCTAAGAATTGCAACAAATAAAGGGTGCAATTGTTACCATTCAAGTTGGTAAATAGATTAGAAGGTTCAAATTGGATGACATGTGTTCCTACCCATTTAACATGGAGTATTTGAAGATACCATTTCCTCTAGGATACGAACCACCAAAATTTGACAAATACAAAGGGAAAGGTGACCCTAAAGCTCATTTGACTGAATTCTTTGTCGCATGTCAACCAATCATATAGTAACATTTAATTTTTGATTTTGTTTCTAAGTAGATTGGCTAGATAATACTTGGAGTGGTTTTTAAAGTTACACAAAAATTTAGTAATAGATTTTGATGATCTTTTTGATAATTTATGTAGCACTTTTCCTATAATCTTGAGCATGAGATTTCATTAGTAGACTTAACGCAAGCAAATAAAAAAGATGGTGAGAGTTTTGTAAGTTATTTATAGTGATGGAAAGCCCTTATAAGCTATTTCACCCACAATTTATTAGATAAATAATTGGATACTATATTTACCAAAAATTTGCATAGTGAGGTAGATTATCATTTAGAACTACAATGTATGCATACTTTTAAGGAAATAATTGACAAAGACTTGTTGATTAAGCAAGAAATCATCAATAAAAGAGTTATAAATATTAATTTAACTAATATAAGTTAAGGTACAAATCAGGGAAATGACCAACATCCCATTCAAGTGCCAGCATCGCAATCGGCATAAGCCAATAACCAAGAAAGACTAAAGCAATTCAACTATAATAGGAATGTTGTGGGAAATGGAGTAACTAAATCCCATCATATCCAAATGGTGAAAACATCATATGCACTACCTTTTTTATCTTACTCCTATCAAGAAATGTCTTCAACCAATGCTACAAGCACAATAACCAAAACCTACACAATAAATACCGTAGCCTTTACCATTGCAAACCCCTCATCCTAAGAGAATTATACCTACACATCGTATCTTTAATGACCTAAGAGAACCTATTGATTCAATATTTCACAAGATTGCTTCTTTTAATTTGATTAGTTAGCCTATACCAAAGCATTATTCACAAGGCATTCTCTATGCTGATTGGTATCATGAAAATGAATTTTGTGACTATCATTGGGTCAATGGGCATAATCTACGAAGATGTGTCAAAATATATCATTTAATTGAGAATATATTGGAGAATGGGGAGATAAAATGGGATAATGGTACTTCTACTTCTAATAAAACTCTTGGGATTTATCAAAACCCCTTTCCCTGACATAACAATTAATACTAGTAAAATAATTTGCAACAATCACAACAATGGCTAGTGTAGCAGCAAAATCAAAGGCCAAACTAATAGAATCAACATAATTAGTAGTATAACCCATAACAATAGAGCAATGGACAAAACCAAGGTTAGAATAGTAACAAACAATAAACCTACCATGTAGTTTCAAATGACTATAATAGGGTTATAGGTCATGTTGCAGGGGGTAGCGTTAATACCATCTCTATTAATCCTAGACCAATCACTAATTAGCCTAGACCCTTGATAAACAACAACATTCAACCAAATTACATGGATTATACTTATTTGACCTAGGAATGCATACAAACAAACTAAAAAAATAGGACTTCCCCTTTTAGACCTCATATCGACAACTCATCCTTATCACATGACCACATGTGAGTGCACCAACAACTGAGACTTGTCCTGTCTGGTCCCACACCATTCCCAACATTGATTATAAATAATGGTCTAGTATTTAATCTCAATTATTTAATCACAACTTAAAGGTCAAAGATTACTATCCCAGGCCCACAACCATCCACCACTTTGCCTGTCATCCAACCAACCATTCAGCCTTGGAATAAACCATTCAATATTGACCAAGATAAGAAGTTTATTATTATGGAATAATTACAAAAGAAACCAACACAAATTTCTATTTTAGATTTTCTGTGAACATCAATAATCCACAAGAACATCTTGAATGAGTTTTTGACCCAATCTACTATTTCTAGTGGCATATCCCCTAATAAATTTCAAGCTTTGGTTGGACACCTAGCTCTAGCTCAACAAGTCACATTTAACTAAAGTGATTTATTTTCCCTTGACCTGCTCCATAATAATCCATTATACATAGAATTTTATATAAGATATCATAAAGTGAAATGCATCCTTATAGACAATAAATATGGCCTCAACATAGTGTCTCAAAATCTCATCAAGCTTCTTAGGTACATAATGACAAATCTCTAGCTAAAAATAATAACCATCAAAGCCTATGATAATCAGGAAAGAGAATCATAAGGCACCATTAGTTTACCAGTTATCATTTAGCCTTTGACCCATGATACATTTTGCCATGTGATTGATCTTGAATTATCATACAATATGCTTCTAGGTAGGCCTTGGTTACATGAGATTCGTGCAGTCTCATCAAAACTACAATGTATAAAGTTTTCCCACTCAGGGATGGAAGTGAATATTCTAGGATATTTACACCCATATGACCACTGCAAGCATCTTGAGGCTAAATTTCAAAGCTATAATTATTAGTATGACATGAATCTAAGTTCCAATTAGGAGAAAGGAAGGGCTATACTTATTGATCCTTTACCAAATAATTGTATAGATCCTAATACCTTAGATTCCCTCTCCCACATGCTATCTCCTAAAGCTTCTAAACATTTCATCATTCTAGATAATGTACTAGGAGAGTATGTGACCTATGATACATTTCATATTTCCAATATTCCTCAGAATCCAAAAACCTTGGGGTGACCTAAAGTCACCCCACATATGCATTGGTAACAAAGGAAAAAAAATAAGGGACATCTCATATTTGTACTAACATCTGGCCTAGAACCTGACCCTCTTAAAGGAGATGAATAATGGTCATACAATGATAACTAAGCTAATTTCTATAAAAATGCAAAGTATCCTTTTCCCAATAGGATCATGGAGTGCCACAATTATGAAGGAAGAGGCCTTGGACTAAATCAACAAGGAACCATTGAGCTAATTTTCACGACTAAATATGAAAGACCTTATGGACTTAGATTTAAACTACCTAGTGGTGACCCCACATATCTTATTCAAACTCCATCACCAATGAATAGTGATGACGATGCTGACAGTGAATCAGAGTTTTATCATTATCCCACCTTTGATGACCTAACTAAAATCAACCTATTTGATGATAGTTCCATTTGTACCCTTACCTTGACCATTCATCATAACCCATTACCATCATATTATCCCCAACTGATAGATTGGGACCAACAAGAATCCAATCTATCAATTGATGAGTTCTAGAATGATGAGGCATTCTATGAATTTTTAGGCCTTAGAGATAATGTTCCATTGGGAGATCATAAATCAAGATTCTCAATCACATTAGATCTTGTAACCTATTTTGGAGAGTGAGTGAACACCCTTAGCCAAAAATAAATAAGTAAAACACTGAGGTCCCAAAGTGAAAACCTATTTAAGGCACTTTATAACTAGGGAAAAAGTAAAGATAAAGGCTAGTCTAGTGGTGAAAACCTATTTTAGACACCATTGGATGGGGGTCTTCATTTTTCTTGAAATTTAGACCATAAGACCACCAATAATGAACTTGCATGTGGATCTAAGTTTATCTTTGAGCAACAACAAGTATTTTATCAAAATTTTCAAGAATTTTTGACTATTTTTGTCACATGGATAGATATCCCATTAGGGGTCTCAGATTCATCATGCTTAGGAGAAGTTGAAGAGCAAATCCTAATAGAGGACCCTAGCATAATTCAATAGTTCAAGTCATTACCTACTATTCTAGAAGATAGTTTGAACCTTCTAGTTGAATATACAACAAAGGTAAATATTGAGACTCCATCAGACCTAAAATGAATAAAATTAGGTGCATCCCTCACTGAGGAGGAACATGACATCTTTACAGCTCTGTTAAGAGAATTTGCAGATATCTTTGCATGGGCCTATTTTGACATGCCATGTTTAGACCCCACCTTGGTTTTTCAACACCTTGTTATTGATCTTGATGTCAAACTAGTAAAACAAAAGCTATGTAAGAGGCATACTCTCATTGTTGTATTGGTAAAGAAAGATTTGGGAAAACTCTTAGAAGACAGAGGTATCTAAACCATTAACTACTCAGAATGGATCATTAATATGGTACCTATTAGTAAAAATCTTGAAGGGATCATAATTTGTACTAATTTTCAAGACATCAACAAAGCTTATCCTAAAAATGATTTTCCCTTCCCTAATATTGACAAGATCATCAACTCCATGATAGGTTATGAAATGCTTTCACTCATGGATAGCTTTTCAGGATACAACCATATCAGAATAACACTAGAAGACCAACATAAAATAATGTTCACCACTCTATGGGGAACATTTTTTTATCAAGTAATGCCATTTAGACTTAAGAATGATAGAGATAAATATCAAAGGGCCATGAATATCATATTCCATGATATGATGCATGATATTGTTGAAGACTATGTTGATGACATACTAGGAAAATCCAAAACCAGGACCGACCATCTAGCAATACTACATAAGATATTTAAAAGATTACAAGAGCACAAAGTTAGAATGAATCCAAAGAAATTTGTGTTTGGTGTAACTTTAGGCAAACTACTTGGCTTCATCATGTCTCATAGAGGTATTGAAGTTGATCTGGCTAAAGTCTATGCTATAATCAAAGTGCTACCACTAACCAATTTAAAGCAACTCTATAATTTGTAGGGTAAGATCTAGTCAATTTGATGCTTCATCTCTTAGTTAGCAAATAAGTGACATCCATTTACACACCTTTTGAAGAAAGGCATTGTATTTCACTGGGATGATCACTACCAAACAAATTTTCAACAACTCAAAGACTATCTTATTAATTCACCTATTTTATTACCTCTTATGCCAAGAAATCCATTCTTTTTATACCTATCAGCTACTAACCATGGTATATGGGCACTCTTGGCTCAACATGATGATAATGGTAAGGATCACACCATATACTACCTAAGTCATACCTTGGTTACATATGAACATAACTATGTACTTATTAAAAAATCTTGTCTGGCCATGGTCTTCATAGTGTAAAAACTGCACCATTACATGTTGAATAATAAGACCATGGTCATTTCAAAGGCAGATCCACTCAAGTATCTACTATCTAAAATATATTTGAAAAGTAGAATGGATAAGTGGATCATGCTTCTCAGTGAGTTTGATATAGACTATGTCAATCAGAAGATAATCAAAGGACAAGTTCTTATAGATCAACTTGTTGAAGCACCTCTCATAGATAGACAACCACTCATATTTCAATTTCTTGATGAATCCATAATGACCATCATTGACAAACCCATTGAGGAGCAGCCTTGGAAGATGTATTTTGATGGTTCATTTACTACACATGGATCAAGGGTAGGCCTATTATTTATTACACCATAAGGGGGATCTAATCCCTAAATCATTCAGAATCAACTTTCCTTATACAAACAACATGGTTGAGTATGAAGCACTTACTATAGGACTTCAACAAGCCATTCATTGGGAAATATCTCATCTCCAAGTTTATGGTGATTCTTAGTTAATCATCAATCAAGTCACAGATCATTTTTAGAACAAAGATGACAATCTGGTTCCATATAAAGCCATGGTCGACACTCTTAAACAACAAATTGCCAACATTTAGTTTAAGCACATAACAAAGGCTGGTAATAGAGCTATAGATGCCATGGCTACTATTGGCTCTTTGATTTGAAAAATAGATAAAGCTAGAGAGTATTAATTCCTCATCAAGAATTTGTCAACACCAGTGCATGAACCTTTAACTATTTCCATGATTTGTGATATTGTTGGTCCTAATTCTATCTGGTAATTAGAACTTTAAAAATACCTTCATGACCAAGTTCTACCACCTAGCCTATCTCAAAAATAAACCAAAGCCTTTATTCATCATTCCACTCATTATACTCTCCTTGGATCCACCGTTTACCATCATAGTTTTGATGGAACTCTGCTTCATTTTTTAACTTTGGTAGAGTCTACACTTGTATTAAGAGAAGTTCATGGAGTATATGGAGTTCATTCTAGCAGGGTAGTCCTATCTAAAAAGCTCTTACATACTGGTTATTATTGGCCCATAATGGGCATAGATGCCACTACATATGTAAAAGGATGTGACAAATGTCAATGGCATGCTAATCTGATTCATACCCCATAAAAAAATCTAAAATTGATCTTGACACCATGGCCATTTTCAACATGGGGGCTTGAACTTATTGGGAAGATCAACCCCACTTCATCTAATGGCCATAAATAATGCTTACCACCATCGAGTATTTCACTAAGTGGGTTGAAGCTATACCCTTCACTTACATGATTGGAAAGCAAATTTTCAAATTTATTTTCAACCATCTCATTCACCGCTATGGTATCCCTTCTGCTATTATATTTGATAATGGAGGATCATTCAAAAACAAAGATGTAAACTAGCTATGTATTGAATATAACATCACAAAATATTTTTATATAGTATATTACCCTCAAGGTAATGGCAAAGATGAGGCATCCAACAAAACCATTATCAATATTCTCAAAAATATTGTCAATGATGCTAGTCATGATTGACACTTGTATATATTCCCTACCCTTTGGACATACCATACCAATCATCATACCCCTATAAGATCCACTCCATACTCAATTATTTATGGTGTTGAAGCCATCCTTCCCATTGAGGTTGAGTTACCTTCACTATGCATATATTTTAAGCATGTCTTAGATGATCATGACTATCAAGTAGCCCACTTATAAGAGCTAGACCTACTTGATGAGAAACATACAACCACACTCAACAATCTTCAAGCATATCAGAATGGACTCAAAGGCCACTATAATTGACATGTTAACTATAGAACATTTGAACTTGGTGATCTTATTCTTAAAGAAAACTAAAAGAATACCATGACTGAGAAGAAGCATAAATGGAAATTTAAACCAAACTAGATAGGGCCTTTCATCATTACTACAAATTATAGATCAGGAGCATACAAGCTTGCCACATTAGATGGAGATGAACTTCCTAAGTTGATGAATATTATTAATCTCAAGTAATACTATGCTTAAAATCTAGGGTGTATAGTCTATAAGGACCATTTTATTTATTCCATTTTATCACTATTCTTATTTGTACAAATACCATCCTTATCCATCCTCTTCACCGTATCCACTTTCTACTTTCGTTCTATCGACCCAGTGTGTTTTAAAGCCTAGCCTGTTTGACCTTAGTTTTTGCCATTCGTTAGACAGTTTTAACATCAAGGTATCTGATCAGTTTCATCAATTAGTTCAAGTAATTCAAATATAGATTGTATTTTGGGATAGTGTGGGAGAAGTTTTAGTAGTTTCATCCTTTGTTTGTTATTGTTTTCTTACCATTAGTCTTGCTATTAATTATAACTTCCTTTGGGAAAATTAGTACCATTGATCTATACCATTATGTCCTAGTTATGAATGTCTATGGGCAAACTAGGGGAAACATTAAGCCTTGACATATCAACTTTCCACTTCTTATGTTGTACTTTGCCTTTTTACCAACTATGCCTATTTTGTTTGAATTGACTACTACACTAGTCAAATTCCTCCATTGTAAGGATGGAACTACAATGAATTGAGGTCCTACTCCAGGACTATGTAGGTAGTAATTGATACTTATTGAGGTCATCTCAGTCACCGTAATCAATGCTATCACAATTTTTTGAGAAACCTAAGCCATTCTCTCGCCATTTTATGAGTAACTTAAGCCAAGGTCTCACCATTTTATGAGTAACCTAAGCCACACTCTCACAATTTTATGAGTAACTTAAGCCATACTCTTATGATTTTGTGAGAAACATAAGCCACACTCACTATTTTATGAGAAACCTAAGTTTGAATGCTCTTGTCATTTTGTAAGCTTGAACCATTTAGTGTCTCATCATTCTCGATTGAGTTGAGACACTCCAAAATAACTCTAAAAACATTTGAAAATCTGTTAGAAAAGAACAAAAACATTGACCATTTCTTTGCTTTAAGGATTATGGGAACCCTTACTAAGTAATAATAAAATCACTTGTCATTTAGTTTCCCCATCCTTTTTGGCCTTTTTTCTCATGTACTTGCCATTTTGTAAGACCATTCCTATTCTTCTCCCACATCTGTTCTATTTGTTTTCATTAGTTATCACATTCTTCCTATTCCTTGGGAGAATTACATTAGCATGCTTTTTTTTATTGGATATTATATACATGGAACTATGTAGGTAGCATCCACTTGCATAATGCATATGGAGATAGCTCGACCACCCCTTTCCTTTTTTATATTCCCTCATTTTGTTTTTTTGTTAAGTTGTCACCTATTTTCTAGGGGCAATGTTCTATGGTTTCTATTGCATTATTTCTACTTAATTTTTTTTGTTTATCTACCTTTTTGTTTGATTTCAACACTATTGCCTTGATTCAGTTTATGTGTGTTCATTGGGTGATTCTTTGTCCACACTTACACTTGAATCCATTCCTATTCATATGTTTACATTATCATCATGGTTTATATCATTGGTGCATTGTTTTCTATTCAGTATTGGATTATGGGAGTCAATCCTCATGAATATTTTGGTTAAGTCCTCATGATGTTATACCATGATGCCTACTGACATGTGCTAAAACAAACCTTAGCTTCAAGAAGTCTATTCATAAATGGTAGCATCTCTTCAACATTGACATCTCGATTCCATCCTAATCATATCCCAAATATAGTAATTAAACATGAAATAATTTCAATCTTCATTAGTTTATATGAGAATCTCCCTACTAATAGGTTGTTTCAATTCATCATTACCCTTTGTGTTAAGTTGTCATCATCCTCGACCAAGTTTATCATGTTTTCCATAATTAGGGTCCAATGATTATAACTTCCATTATGGGAAAATCATTGCACATCATCCCACCTACATTTCTTAATGATTATAACCAAATTTGGAAAAATCATTATGTTTTCACAAATTTATTTTTTTTGCCCATACAGGGGCATGCTATTATCTTGTTTGTCTATCCTAACCATGGCAGCTCCATCTTCTCAATAATTATAACCACCTTTGGGAAAATCATTGTGTTATCATACCACGTTACCATTATCAAGGTAAAATCCTTATAACCATCTTTGGGCAAACCATTATACACCATCCCACTTGCATTCTCAATGATTTTGACTACTTTTTCAATATCACCCCATCATCTTTCCTTTCTTTGGTCCCCTCATTTCACTTCTTTCTTTTCGAGGGACTATTTACCGACTTACTTGTGCTAACCATTCCCTCAAGGGGGTGTTATATAATTAGTTTATCATCATTACAATTGTAAGTATACAAGACCTTTTCATTCTTTGAGAAGATGTTACTGTGCTTATATCTTGAAATGCCTTCCAAAACAAGGGCAAACTATAGACACCTAAAATTGTCCACCAATAATCTCCAATCAAGTTTTTGGCCAATTTCCACCTAAAATGCACAATTTAGCCTAAAATAACTAAAACATTATAAATGATGTGAAACCAAAATATTCAAGTGCTAATTTTAACTAGGGTATCCCTAAATGGGGCAATGTAATCTATGGGCCAACTAACTTTGATCAAATCATTTTGTGTCAAAATGCCAAATTTGCACTTAGGTGCTATGGATTACTCTTTCCTATCAAATCTTTTGCACAAGACACATTCCTTTGTTATTTTTTGTTGGTAACATCTTAAATGGGAATACGGATCTAATGCATCTAAAATTACCTTCCAATTCCAATCTAGTCAAATTTTGGACCAATAACAAGACATTCTGATCAATTTGAGTAATTTTTGCATAAAGTGCTTAATCATGCTTAAGAAATAATTAAACCAAATTATAGTTTAATAAATAATTCCATGGAAAATTGTTGAAAACTTATTTTTGGAATTGAATATTTAATATCTGCATCATCAGGTGACCTTATTTCTTGGGAAGACATCCCTAGGCTATAAATTCCATAAATATCAAGATTCATGCCCTCCATGCCTCATCAATGCCTTCCATGCATCTTAATTTCCCCTTCTTCCAATTTCATGATGATTATAATTACAAAATTAATTCCAAAAATTAAATTAATCCTCAACCACACATCTCAATCTCAAGATGGATAGTTCAGGTTGATTCTAGACATTTACAAAAATCTATAAATAGGAGGCATTACCACATCATTTCAAAGATATGAAAATGCAATGTTATAATTTAGGATTGGTTCTAAAATATTCATGAAACTATTGTTATCATTCCAAATTGATTCTAATCCAATCTAAGCCACAAGCCAAAAGGTGCCAAGGAGAGATGGAGGTAGCCAAGCTTCCATTGCCAAGGACTTCATGAGCACAAAATTGAGCAAGCCACTACTACAAAGGAATTTGGAGCATCCAAGGAAGGTGAAGGAATTATTATGTTTTATTCCATAATTCTTTGTTTTGTTTATCATTTTTTTGGTTAACTAATCTCTACATAGTGTCTAGGCCTAGAGATGTTATGCTAGTTAGTGTGTCTCTCTCATTTTGTCTTCATTTTGGAAATAACCCCATACTAACCATCTTCTCTTAAGTCAAATTCCTAGATCACACTTATACTATGAAAAATTATGGGAAAAAATTCTAACTGGTCCAAGAAAAATTCTTGAGAAAAATGTTATGAGAGATGGTTATTTATGAATTAGATGATCTTTTAGGCTTTCCCCCTATCTGTACATAGGCTTGGAAGTGAAACTCAGTCAGGTAGTGAGTTGAATGTTCAAGGTTTTGAACTTATCTTAAAGTTTTAAGGTGAAATAAGAGAATAAAGGGGCATTGGTGATTCCAAAACCTTCAAATGAGAATCAAACACCATCAATACTAACCCAAGCATCTCCAAAATACCTACTCAGGCAAGAAAAAGTGAACCTACAGCTAGACAAGGGCAGACCTTGAACATTTTGATGTTGTAAGAGTATTCAACCTTTGAAATGATATAAGAGGATAAATTAAAGTGATAAATGGATATTAAGGTTTAAAAATAATATGTTAGAGAGTTCACAAGCTCCAAATAGATATTAAAGCATCACGTACATGTTGGGGCTTTGATAATGTCTTAATCCACAATAAACAGTGGTCTAGTCATGATAATGAGGGATGAAATAGTGCAAGAGATTGAACATAAACTTGGAAAAATAATATATGATCACTAAGGTGAAGTTAAATAACAAAATATAGTTCATTTTTTATCTTTAATTCCCAAAAATATGCCCATATAGCTATAGGCCTGATGGAGGAATTGCTGTAAATAGAGGTACTGGCATGAGTCATGGTTTTTCCTTGATGATGTCAGAGGAATATAGGTGATTAGATCTCATGATCATCTTGACTAGATATCATGACATAATGAAAATAATGGTATTAGATCTCATGATCATCTTGAATATTCCTCCAAAATGACATATCCCTAATCATCTTGAAACTCCCTATGCCTTTCATCTTGAAGGTATATTGGGAATATAGTGAGAAGGTGATTAAATCTCATGATCATCTTGAATATTCCCTGTTGGGCCATTCACCTTGACTAGCCTCCAAAATGACATAGTGAAAATAATGAAAACTTAAGTTTGGAGGTTTTTAAGATGTTTTTGATGAAGCCAATCATATGAGGTGTACTAATATGTGTCATAAGACAAATGGTATAGATTAGTTAGGAAGGATGCAAATATTCTTGTGCCAAGTGTCAGGAGTACCTATTGGAGAGTGATCTTGATGATAGGTGATGATTGAGTTTTGTAAAATAATATCATGATTAAAAAAAAATCCTAATTCATTTGAAGGATTCTTTGTAAAACCCTCTCCTCATCACGCATAAGACACTTTTCCTAACTTGATTTGGAATGCTCAAAAGGAATTCCATCATGAAGGTAATTTCATAAGAAAGAATGATTAAGAAGATTGCTACACCACATTTGGAGAAGAGTCTTATTTGGAAATACAATGATGTGTAAATCAATTCAATAACTCCTTTTCTATCTCATCCACATGAATTTTAACTAATTTTCACCTTTAGATACTTGTCCTTGTGCCTCTTCAACTTATCTCCTCTCTCTCTTCTTCCAAGTTCTATAAATGAATCCATTTGGGCTATTGTAGAGAGATACATAGTTGGTATGGAAAAGACCTGCTAATATGACATTATATTTGACCTTTGAACATTGAATACAAGTCTAATTATGAGTTTTGAACATTTTGTATAAGTGTGTAAGTGATGTAAAGTGGAGCTAAGTGATAGTATCATACTTACTCCCTTTATCCTTCTTATTTAGGCAAGAATTATGATTTTAATAGATCATGTGAAGTGTGATAAATGTACTAAGCTCCTTTTCAAGTATGTTATTATCTCTATGGTGAGAAATCTACCCTAGGTTAGTTATCTTTCTAATTATCTGAAGTATGCTACCTTCACATTGAAACACTATGTTAAGATCCTTTAATGCATAAAATTGGTCTTGGAATTTTTTTTGGTTTAGTAAGAGTGTGATAGTCTATGGGATTTATCTTGGTGGATCACCTTCTTAGTATAATTTCCCTTTTATGCAAATTTCTAACTCTTTCCCTATAATCAAGCATTAGATTAGTTTACAAGCTTTTCAAATAAGATCTAGGGAGCTATCCCTCATAATACTAGAGATTCATCTATTTTACAAGTTTCCACATACTTGAGAGATGAATCCATGTTGCATCAAATTTTTGGAGCTAAATAAAGAGTCCTATGGTGCACAATTTGATGACGACAATTATATCATGCTCGGTGGGACTGTTGGTCCTAATTGTTTACATGTCAAGGTGAATGCTAGTATTAACAAGCTCAAAGTTGAAGAAGTGTTTCTAATCCAACATTTGGTGACTCCAAAAGGTGAGAATATCTAGTTTTAAATCAAGTTCTTCACATTATAATTCATGGTATTCACTAGATCATCTTCTAGTAGAGCCTTCAATCAATTCCCTCTACCTGAAACTCCTTTTGAAGAACAACATCTTCAACCATTTTTAGCATTTAGAGATCTTAAACAAGAAGGTTTTGAAGAAGAAGAATTTGAGGAGATAGGATATCAAGAAGACGAATTTTAGGAGATAGGGGATCAAAAAGAGGAAGAAGAGATGGCTAGAAGACATCCTTTTCTATACTTCAACACCCAAAATCCAATTATCCTTCTTACATATGATCCTATTCCTCCCAATGCTACCAAAAGTCTCCCTAATTTCAATGGAGAAGGTTTTATTACCTCATCTAATCATATTAGGGACATTTCAAAATTTTACAATTTCTACAATATCACCCAAGCAAACATAGCTATTAGACTACTTGCCATGTCTCTAAAGGGTAAGGTACTTGATTGGTATAAGACATTGGAAGGTGGTTGTATTACTAATTGGGATGGATTTGGAGAATTTTTGGTAAATAGGTTTGAGAATAAGAGTGACCATACTTCAATAATTAACCAATTGAATATGATAAAGAGGTCTTAATGAGTCCATGGGAGATTTCAATGAAAGGTTTTAAAGGACATGGCATAGGCTACCACCTATTATGAGGCCTCTTCCAAGCTTTTGTATTCTCCTCCTATCTCAAGGCTATTAGCACTGATGTGATTATAATATTGCAATTAATGAGAGGGTTTACTTTACCCAAGGTATATGAGATAAACATTGAAGTTGAGAATAGTTTGATACAAGCTAGGAAATTACCTCTAAGAGTATCATGCCTTTATTGTCTCATAATTAAGTTGAATCCCCAAGCATAACACAAGTTATAAATACTAATGTCAAACCTAAAACAACTCCTAAGAAGGTGGATAATTCCATAGATAAGGATGAGATGATTCATTCTTTGCACACCCTACTCAAATAAGCACAAATGTATGCAAGTGCTCCACCCAATCCTCAATAATATCTTCAACAAGGCTATAGAACTCTACCTAAATAGAATAACCAAGGAATATGCCAAGGTCAACATGGTTTCAATAGGCCACCCAATGTCTATAATCCTACTTTTACTCCCTCCATAAAGGTTATTGTTCTAGTCCATAATAATTGAGTCCAAGGAGAGGAACATTTAGATCATTGGGGACAATCTCAAAGTCAATTTGTGTATTCTAGTGGAGAAAATTTCCAAGCTTTGGTAGCTCAAAAAGGAGATACTCCTTATGTTACAATAGAAGAAGAAAATCATGTGTAAAGGGATGTTCATGGAGAGGGTAGCAACCAAAGTACTGGTCTTATGAACTTTCAAGAGGAAGAAAATTATGTGTTGAATCAAAATACATTAATTTCAACCAATACAAGGGATAAAAATAGGGCTTTAGGAGATATTCTAGAAACATAGGTTACTCCAAATAGTGCCTCTCCAAGGCCACAAAGTATAAGTACCAATGTAATAAATCTTACTAGTCACACTACTCCTCAAAGTTAGAACATGAGCAAGGCTACAAAACTTCCAATACAATAAGTTTAAGCTCCCTCATAGCCTTCAAGAATGCAAGACAAGGTGAATACTTCCTCTCTAAACATTATTGATTCTTTGAAGAATACCAAGACAAGAATTTATCTTTGGGAAGTCTTGCATATGCCTAGCCAAAAGGAACTTCTACATGAATAACTCTCAAGTATTCATGTAGCCCCTCAAGCTCCAAGACATAATGGTGTAGCCCTTACCAACACACCTAATTGTGTCCTAGAATCATCCACCAAATCTGAAAATCCCCCACCTTTATACCTCACACTCATTATGGGAGACAAATTAGTTCACAAATGCATTATGGATAGTGCAGCTAGTACTATGATTATGCCTAAGGTGGTTGATGATAAGTTAGGACTGAAGTATGAACCTCATAGTAAGGGTGTGTTACAACTTGATAAAACTCCAACCAAGATGGTGGGGTTGGTTAAAGGTTTGAAATTTTTCTTGTATGATTGTCCAAGTTTCCCTATCTTACAAGACATTGTATTGGTTGATCTTCCAGCTCATTTTCATATTCACTAATCAAGAGACTTCACATCTAAGATTGGAGGGTACCTTATAACTGATTGGTCTTTTCTAGCTTTCAAAAAAAAAAATGGAGCTAAAGTAACTATAATAACATAGCCCTTGGCAAGGTTCCATATTGAACCATATGTGGAGACAAATTCAAATCAGAATTATGCAATTAGTGAAGAAGGAGAAGAAGGTGTCATTGGTGGTGAAGCATCCTCCCACATTGAAGGTATTTCTAACTTTTTCCTTGATGAGTATGGTACCAAAACATATGAGCATGATCCTTATGCATTCATAGAAGAAACTGATTTGGGAGTTTATTAAATGCATGAGGAAAATACTCCTATACCCTCACTCACTAATGAAGATCATGAACTTGAAGGGATATGGTAAATTTTTTTTGATGGTTCAAGAAGCAAAGTAGGTGCATGGGATAGTGTTATGTTAGTATCTCCATCAAAGAACCAATACTATTCTTCATATAGATTCCATTTTAGTTATAATTGTAATGTATTAGAATATGAAGGCTTAGTTCATGGCCTTCAATGGGAAAATAAAAAGGGGAATCAAAAATTTGAAGGTCTATGGGGATAGTGAATTGGTCATACACCAAGTAAGGAACCAAGATAAAACTAAGAATCCTTTGATTAAGTCCTACAAGCATAGGGTGTGGGATCTAATTAAGGACTTTGATGCTTTCAACATATAACCTATACCAAGAGATTCAAATAAGCATGCTGATAGGTTGGCTATTATAGGAGCACACTTTGATATAGTTGATAATGTAAGTATAAAGAAAGATCAGTCTCATATCAAATATAGTGTGAGACAATCTATTATAGATAATGAACTATCATGTCAAGTGTTTGAAAATGATAAACACATTGCCCATTTCTTTCAAAATGAGGCAGAATTCTCTTCAAAAAATCAAAATAAAATTCAAAATCAATGTAAGGAGCAAGTCATCCAACTGAAGACAAATA
The DNA here is from genome assembly GCA_037957365.1 of Torreya grandis. Taxonomy (NCBI): domain Eukaryota; kingdom Viridiplantae; phylum Streptophyta; class Pinopsida; order Cupressales; family Taxaceae; genus Torreya; species Torreya grandis. Next base: position 578,250 of record JARHVA010002531.1, on the reverse strand, counting down.
AGATACCTAGAGGCTTGGTTACTTTGGAGAGTGTTTTCAGTAAGGATGATCAAAAGAGGAAGGAAAGGGTGAGCATGTACATAAAGGAAGAGAACTATGAAAGAGTCATGATCTTTAAGGACACACTTATAAAAATTGGTAAGATATGTTCTCCATCTTAAAGGCAAGCCTTTATTGAATTATGTAAAGAGTTTCATGATGTATTTGCTTGAGAATACAAGGATTTGAAATGGTTTGATCCAAGTCTAGCTCATCACACCATTGAGTTAAAATCTAGAACTAAACTAGCTAGGAAAAAACAAAGGCCAAACAATCCTAAGATAGAGGAACTCGTGAAGAAGGAACTTACCAAATTGATTGAGTCTAGGTTTATCATTCCTATCAAGCACTCAACTTGGGTAGCTAATCTTGTACCTGTCCAAAAGAAGAGTGAAGAAATCAAACTTTGCATGGATTTTAGAGACCTTAATAAGGTCTCTCTCAAGGATCATTATCCACTACCTTCTATGGATCAAATTTTACAAGTTGTTTTAGGTTCTCAACAATTTTCACTTCTTGATGGTTATTCAAGCTACAACCAAATATTGGTGATTGAAGAGGATCAATCTAAGACAACCTTTACTACAAAATGGCTAACCTTTGCCTATAAGAAGATGCCTTTTGGTTTGTCTAATGCTAGAGCTACCTCCTAAATGGTAATGGACATGGATTTTAAAGGTGTGATCAATGACATATTGCTTGTGTACCTTGATGATATATCCATTTTTTTAAAAGATGATAATGATCATATGAAACATCTAAGGCAAGTGTTTGAGAAGTGTAGAGAATATAGAGTATCTCCTAATCTAAAGAAGTGCATCTTTGTTGTCAATGAAGGTAAGCTATTAGGTCATATTTTTTCAAAATAAGGTTTATTTATTGACCCTGAAACGATTGAGGCCATCTTAGGATTGTATTTGCCTCTACACAAGAAAGGAATACAAATTTTTTTGGTTAAACTTTGTAAGAAGGTTTATTCTAGGTTCTATAACTTTGGTGAAACCTATCACAACCATGCTCAAGAAGAACCAAGATTTTGCTTGGATAAAATAAGGTAAGAGTAGTTATGAGGAAATCAAACAAGAAATTACACAATCTCCTACTCTCTTAAATCCAAAATTTACCAAAGATTTAATACTCTATACCTTTGCTAATCTTGATACAATCTCAGTTATGCTCATGCAAGAGAATGATGAGGAAATAAACAACCAATTGTATTCTTTAGCCAAAGATTGGAGGAATATGAGGTCAAGTATACATTTGTTGAGAAACAAGCCCTAAATATGATAAGCAGATTGAAAAAATTTAGACACATGATTTCAAATAACAAGATACATGTCATGGTCTCTCATCCTAGCACCAAGGATTTTCTTCTAAGAAAAGATCTCAATGAAAAGAGAGCTGGATCGATTACAAAGGTAATGGATTATGATGTTGATATCAAGATAACAAATTTGGTGAGAGGGAAAGGGTTATGTGAAAATTTAGCCTCATATCTTCAAAGTCCAAAAGGGGAAGTCTTGGTCAATCAATCTCATCCCCAATCAACTAATCACATACCAACTCAAAGTTGGACACAAGATATCATTGACTTCCTCCAAAATGGCAAGTATCCTAATGGCTTGAACAAGTCTCAAAGAAGATATTTTAGATTTAAAACCATTACTTATTTTCTTGTAGATGGTATTCTCTTTCGAAAGGATGTGAATGGTGTGTTATTGAGGTATGTTAACAATGATTAGTTTGGTATGTTGCTAGAAAAGTTTCATGATGGTGTAGATGGAGGTCATTTCTCCCCTAAAAAAATAACAACAAAGATAATGAGGGATGGCTATTATTGGCCTATCCTTTTCAAGGATTGCTACAATTGGGATAAGATGTGTCCTCAATGTGCCTTCTTTATAGGAAAACAAAAGCTTTCAGCCTTTCCATTGAATCCTATCCAAGTAGACCAGCCTTTCATGCAATGGGGCCTTGATTTCATTGGTATGATCAATCCTCCATCAAGTTTTAGACACAAATGGATATTGACTGCAACTGACTACTTCACAAGATTGGTATAAGCTTTTGCATTGAATGAGGCAAGTGAAATGATATCTTGAAATTCTATGAGAGCATCATAACAAGGTTTAGAGTTCCCTATACCATCATTTCTGATAATGCACTTACTTTTATGAGTTCTAAACATTTTGATTAGGAAAATAGGAATGGTGTTTACTTGAGCACCTCATCAAAATATTACCCTTAAGGTAATGGTTCACTGAGTCTACCAATAAGAATATCATCAAGATTATCAATAGAACATTGAAAAATAATCAAAGGGCATGGCAAACCAATTTGAATATAGCCTTATGGGATAATATGATCACTCCCAAGAGGTTAATTGAAAATTATACTTTTGTACTTATTTATGGAAAAGAATCTAGATTGTCCATATCTCAAGAACTACCTACTTTATATCTTGCACATAAGTTGGAACTACTTGAGAATACTCTAATGGAAATCAGATTGATAGAACTAATGCAACTGTAGGAAGCAAAGGATAATGCACATAAGAGTATGGAACACCATCAAGTACTCATGAAGAATTATTTTGACAAGAGATCAAATACAATAGTGTTTAAATAAGGTGACTTATTTCTAAAATGGGATACAGATAGTGCAAAACTAGGTAGACATACAAAATTTGATGTCTTATGGAGTGGACCTTACACATCAACAAATGCAAGCAAAGAAATATTTTTCAATTATCCAAGATGAATGGAGAAGAGTTACCTATCCCTATGAATGGGGTACATTTGAAGTTTTGATATTAGTCCTTGTAAGGTAGTTTTTGTAAATAGTATCATAGGTGTGTGTTTTCCTTTGGTTATGTTGCCTAAGTGCTCTAGTTGAGCACATGTGTGTTTCCCTTGAGTGTGTCTTGTGGTGTGTGTTTTCCTTTAGTTTAGTGTGTTTTTAAAAGGCATTTGAGTGTTGAATAAGTATTATAAATACTCTATGGACCAATGGAAAGACTAGGTAACTGGTCTTAGCCATAACTGGCATGCTGCCCTTATGAATCACTAAGAATGTTGACCAAATTCGACCCCAAGTCAAATTTGGAAAAACCCCTACTATTTTTGAACTTTTAAGAAGGCTCCAATGTGTATCATAGGGTGTTATGTTAGTCTATTTTCTTACTCATCCTCTCCCTAGTCATTGTTGAAGTCCACCCTCTATGTACTAGGCTAGTCAAGTAAAGTCAAAGGTTGGTCAACCCTAGTCAAAGGTAGTCAAAGGGTTGAATTGTGTTAAAAGTGTCTTAAGGTGGTCCTTAATATGTTTAAAATTCATAAATTCATTATAGGTTATGTATCATGTGGAAAAAGGGTCCTTTTGGTCATATTTTAGCCCATTTAATGACTTGTATGAATTTTCATATAAGCAAATTTGACACAAAGGTGAATTTCAATGTGGATCATGTCAAGAACAATTATTTTTTAGACAAGTAGTTATGATCAGTGGATGGTAGTTTTTTATAAAAAATAGGAGATTTTTGGAATTTTTACAAACTTCTTAAGTCCATCATCAACTAAAAATGTGGGAAGATTAACTCTTCACCTCCCATCATACATTTCAATTCCTAGTTTTCAAGAAAAATGCAAAAAGTTTCATTTGCAACTTGTTTTCCTCCATTTTCACTTGGCAAGCAAATATGGAGCAACTTCATGCACTTGGCATAAGATATACAGGTGGAATTTTTAGGAGTGATTTTTGGGTGGATATTACACTGAGTGCACTTCATTTTCATAACAACTTCAGATTTGGTGCATCCTCCTTTATGAACAATCAGTTTGATTCCAGGTAGCCTTTTATGCATGTTCAACCATGAAGGGGTCATTATTTGAACTTGTCTTAAAGTTTATTGTTTTGGATAGACGTATTTGTGTGTTTTAGGTGTCTCTATATGATTTTCAATATATTTCCATGATTCTTCTTGTTTTGGAAAACTCAAGTACTTGGGAAAGCCTTTTTTAGGCTTATATATGCTCCCAATTACTCTTTTTGCACTCTCAATTGTCTCAAGTGCCATTTAAGAGTTTTATAATGTTGAAAAAGGGAAAAATATTTTATTTCAAAAGTTTGTATCTTTTAATATGCATTTGAAGGTGTTAAAACAAGTTTCCAACTCATAAAATGATAAAACAAGGCTCAAATGTGTTGTCCTTCCATGACTATCAACCCTCATATAGATATATTCATCTATAGGTGCCATTTAATGTGTTGTGAAATTTATATAAATATGTCATTAATGGATATTTTCCTTGTGAAATACTAATAGTTTCATTTGAAGAGGTTTTGAAAACTTCTCACTTACCTTTCTTACTCAATTTCATTCCCTTTACTAGCATACTCAGTCCACTGACATCTATAGTAGCCTAATGACATCATAATAACCATAGGAAAGAGGGTTATAAGGAATTTACAAGCACCAATTAGATATAGGATAACATTATCTCAAGTACCAAGTGAATGAGATTTGAGAACTTTGTCCTTTAAAAGATTAATGAGGGGCCCAGGGATTTTTTGAAATACCTCATACTTTGATTGGAAAGCAAACCATAATACCTAATTATATTATATTTATAGCCCTTGGTGTAAAAATGGATTTTGAAAATTTTGGGTGAGAAGAGACAATTGTAAGAGCATCTTTTAGAGGTCTCAACAGACCCTCTAGTAAATTGAAATGAGCTAGTGAATTCTATAGGATTTTTAGAGGTCCACCTTGCTCTCCACATTAAAGACCTTAGACTATGAAAAATCAGGGGAAAAAATTATAACTGGTACAAGAAAAATTCTTGATTAAAATTTTATGAGAGATGGTGATTTATGGATTAGATGATCTTTTAGGCTTTTCCCCTATCTGTACATAGGCTTGGAAGTGAAACTCAGTTAGGTAGTGAGTTGAATGTTCAAGATTTTGACCTTATATTGAAGTTGTAAGGTGAAATAGGATAATAAATTGGTATTGGAAATTCCAAAACATTCAAAGGAGAATCAAACACCATCAATTCTAACCTAAGCATCTCCAAAATACCTACTTAGGCAAGAAAAAGTGAACCTACAACTAGACAAGGGTAGACCTTGAACATTTTGATGTTGTAAGAGTATTTAACCTTTGAAATGATATAAGAGGATACATTAAAGTTATAAATGGATATTAAGGTTTAAAAATAATATTTTAGAGAGTTCACAAGCTCCAAATAGAGCTTAGACCATCACCTATAGGTTGGGGCTTTGAGAATGTCTCAATCCACAATAAATAATGGTCTAGTCATGATAATGAGGGATGAAATAGCACAAGAGATTGAACGTAAACTTTAAAAAATAATATATGATCACTAAGTTGAAGTCACATAATAATATATATTTCATTTTTTGTCTTTAATGCCCAAGAATATGCCCATACACCTACAGGCCTGATGGAGGAACTAATGTAAACAGAGGCATTGACATGAGTCATGGTATTTCCTTGATGATCTAAGAGGAATAGAGGTGACCTAAAGTGTTGAAGGATATAAAAAGGGAAAAAAAGATAATTTTTTCATCACTAATCACTTTTTTAAATCCCATGAAACAACATTAAGGCCTTAAAACATCACTAGTTCAGCCAAGACAATATATTAGTAAGTGAAAATTGAGGAGGGTTTTGGAGTCTTCAAGAAAATTAAAGGTTGAAAAGAGTGGTAGTTGGAATTAAAAACCTAAAAATTTAGGTTTAAACCTTTAATATACATTTGATTTTACAAATAAATCACCAATGAGGGACCTAAAGGTACAAACACAGTCTTAACTCCATAACCCTAAAGATAGTCATCCCCTAAAAAGTTTGCATAAGGTTTCTTGAGAGTTGGAAGGGAAAATAGAGGATTTAAGGCATGAAATTTGTAAAATATTTCCTCATGACAAATAAAGACTCACATATCTTAAAAAATCCTTAATTAATGGTGCTATTACTCTCTATTTTTTCTCAGAGAAGAGGCCATTTTTCCATGCACAAGACTATCAGTTTGGAGAAAAAGTCATATATAGGTGACCAAAAGGAAAAGAGATCTTAATTAAAGATTTTTATAGCTATATAAAACCTAGGGAAACAATAAAAAAAATTAGAGGGTCTGAAATTAGGCAAGATGTTCCACACAAGGAGATTTACAACCATCAAGGTAAAGAAGAGAATAGGCCTAGTCTCAAATGAAGGGTCATTTTTAATTTGGGCCTTAGGGAGACATATAATTTGAATTGTATCACCTTAATTAAGGTTAAAATGAAGATTTAAAAACATTTATAGGTAGGGAAATCCATTTGAGACTTATTTTTGAGTCTAAGGTTCAGATAGACCTATTGGCAAGGTCTAGGCATGGTTCCAAAGCAAGGGTCTATTTTGTTTCTATCTTGAAGGAGATATTCTAATGATTAAGAGGATGTTGAAAATTTTTATTTTATGAGAAAGTATCCAAGAAGCCACTTTGTTCTTAGGAAGCAATCAAACCCTACAAGGAAGCAAAAATGGAGTTTGAATGTCAAATTTAAGTGCTTGGAACTTCCACCAAGATTTTCATGGGACATTGAGCCATTAAAAAAAGTTGAAGGAGGTTGATGAGGATCCAAAAGTGGAATTTGATCATATTTCCAACATTTATCCTTCATGAACAAATGATAAGAGGGATAGTGACTTCAAAACCCTTGAAAACTTTATTTTAAGACATGATGGTGGGATTAAAGCCAAAAGTACATCTAAATGGATGAATTTACCATGAGTGTTGAAGATGAGTTATTGTCAACTCCATAAGGATCAAATCCATGGAATTAGATTGTATATAATCCATATATGTGATGCAATAAATAGGTTTTCTTAACATTTTATTTTTTTTAAAGTCTTGAAGATGATCATGAGATTAAATCACTTGAGGGGATATTAGGAATTAAACCAACTCCCTATGACATTTTAAGATCTTGGAAATGTTCACAAGTGCCCCTATTGTGCCATTCACCTTGAATAGTCTCCAAAATGACATAGTGAAAAGAATGTAAACTTAATTTTGGAGGTTTTAATGATGTTTCTAATGAATCAAAGCATATGAGGTGTCCCAACTTGTGTCAAAAGACCCTTCGTATAGATCAGTTAGGAAGGATGGAAAGATTCTTATGCCAAGTGTCAGGAGTGACTATTGGAGAGTGATCTTGATGATAGGTGATGATTGAGTTTTGAAAAAGAATATCATGATAAAAAAAAACTCCTAATTCATGTGAAGGATTCTCTGTAACACCCTCTCCTCATCAAACATAAGACACTTGTCCTAACTTGCTTTGAAATCCTCAAAATGAAGTCCATCATGAAGGCAATTTCATAAGAAAGAATGATTAAGAAGATTTCTATGCCTCATCTAGATAAGATGCTTATTTGGGAATACAATGATGTGTAAATTAGTTTCATAACTCCTTTTATATCTCATCCACATGAATTTTTAACTAATATTCACATTTGGATAGTTATCCTTGTGCCTCTTCAACTTATCTCCTCTCTCTTTTTCCAAGTTCTATTAATTAAGCCATTAGGGCTATTGTAGAGAGATATACAGTTGGTATGGTGAATCCCTAATAATATGAAATTAATATTTTCCTTTGAACATTGAATACAACTCTAATTCAGAGTTGTGAACATTTTATATAAGTGTGAGTGATGTATAGTGGAGCTAAGTGATAGTATCATCCTTAGTCCCTTTATCTTTCATGTTTAAGTAAGAGTTATAATTTTAACAGGGCATGTGAAGTGTGATAAATGTACTATAATCCTTTTCAATTGTGCTATTGTCTCTATGGTGTGCAATCTTCCCTTAGGTCAGTTATCTTGTTGATTGTCCCAAGTATGTTACCTTCACATTGAAACACTATGTTGAGGTGCTTTAATGCATAGAATTGGTCTTGGAAAGTTTTTTTGTTTAGTAAGAGTGTGATATTTTATGGGATTTATCTTGGTGGATCACCTTCTTAGTATAATTTCCCTTTTATGCAAATTGTTAACTCTTTCCCTATAAGCAAGCATTAGAGTATTTTACAAGATTTTCAAATAAGATATAGGGAGACAACCCTCATAATAATAGAGATTCATCTCTTTTATAAGTTTCCACAAACTTGAGATATGACTCCATGTTGCATCAAATTGTAGGAGCTGAACAAAGAGTCCTAGGGTACACAATTTGATGACAATAATTGAGCTTACATGATTTTCCATCACTATTTATATCTCCTTGTGTATTTTTGCAAGCCCTTGTTTGCATGATATATATTCTTACATATTATGCCACTAAGGAGGATTATCTATAATTACTCTATTATGTGAAGTGATATATTGAATAGAAAACCACTTAATTGGTTAAGCTTATTTTGACTTGTATTTATGTTAATTCAAATAAATAAATGACAAATTTTAAATGAGGTTAATGATTATTTTGTTGATATACATGCGAATGATAATAAAAATGATAAAAATATGAATGATATGAATGATGATAATGCAAATCATTTAAATTCTAGTCTTATGATTGATACTCATATGGATTTATATTGAGAATATATTTCAAAATATCTTAGAGAAATAGTTTCAAATGGTATAACTATGAATAATATGAATTATGAAAATACAAATCATATAAATTCCAATGCTATGGTTGATACTCATATGTATTTATTTTGAGAATATATTTCAAAATATCTTAGAGAAATAGTTGTAATGATATTTATGATTTAGAGACAAGCAAAACAAAACCCTAGATGAAGAGACTGTAGCTAAGGAAACACCTTTTAAAGTTGATTATGGATGTTTGAATACTTATAATATTATCCCACCTTTTATAATTTCTCCTTATTTATAAAATAATGTGCATGTGTCTTATATTACTCATGCTATTATGCCTCTTCATATTTCTACTAATCAGATTTTTATATATTTACCTTCTTAGATTGGTCTTAATACTTATTTATATGCTAATAAAACTATTAACCATCTCAATTGGTTTTTCAACCTTCCCTTCATATAAATAATCTATCTCAATCACATAATGTTTGTATTCATACCTATGTTACTATTCCTTCAGTTCCAACTCCTAAAGCTATACTCCTTCAAAAAATTATACAAACCATGAAATATTTACAAAATCATAGTCAATTTCTTTATCAAGGGTCTCAAAATCCAAGTCACAATGTAAATTTTCATGATATACTAGAATAAATCCTTTAACACATGATATCCTTGCATATTATTTTCCTACTAGCATTGTAGCTCATAATTTTGAATTTTTAAATGGAAAAGGTTGATCCTTCTCATCATATCAATTATTTATGTGTCATGTCTCAAATTTGTGCATAATGATAAAATATTAATAAAACTCTTTATTGTAATCCTTAAATATTATGCTCTTGATTGCTTTAATCATTTTATATCTCGATCTATATGATTTTTTAATTCTTTGGTTCATAATTGCTTAGATCATTTTTTTTATCAACATTAACATTCAGAGGTCACATTTCTATATATTTTCCAATTTAAATTAGGATGCAATGAGGACTTTAGTGATTATGTGCTTAGTTTCAAAACTATGTTTATCAAGATGAGTCTCTAATAACCTAATAGTGATCTACTAAGTATATTTTCTTATACTTTACTCCAAATCATTAAAAATAAAGTGGTCTTCAACTCTTACCACTAATTTGATAAAAAATTATCATTTTATTATAAAAATGAGAACAATATTTTAGAGGATAATGTGCTCAAATATAGGACTATATCCTCTACCTCTAGTGGAGCTAGATATCAAGGTAAATCAACATTAAATTTAAGGCTATTAATAGTGCTTTCCAACCTAAGAATAAGACCAAGAATATAGTAATGTGATAAAAAAAAATCATATAAGGTAGTCATTTCCAAATAAAAAGAGTAAAAAAAAATTTACACAATTAAGTGAGAGTCTTCAAAATGTGCATAAATGTTTGATTAAATTTAATATGATATATTTACCTCCCTAGAGAGAATGACACTCATCAATACCATTTTATAAAATCCATGGCATTAATTCATATCATGACTATCATAAAATCTTTGGACATATACAAAGATATGCATAAGTTTAAAGCATAAGATTAAAGACTTTACAAACATCAACAAAATCTAAGTAAAAAGTAACAATAGTATTTTGAAAAAAATAGTTTCCCAACCCAATTAACATTTGAAAAACATTACCAAATCTATGTCAAATCATTCTACTCAACCTAAAAACAAAGGTGATGTTCATATAATACCTCAAAATATATATCCATAAGTTTATATAGTGGTTATAGTGTTGATGGATTCATAAGTGTGGTCAATGACACACATAAGGAGCCTCCTCCAATCTATGATCAAAAAATTTCAAAATATGATTCTAATAATATCTATTCTTAATTTTATATTTCACAAATATGCATTTGGGTTTAAAAAATGAAACACTGTAGATAATTTTTCAAGCATTAATGTGTGTATAAAAAATTCTATTGATATTATTAGATATACACAGAGATTCAGCTGGTATAACCATGATCATTAGGAGATACATAACCAAGATGCTTCTTGGTAGCATTAATTTACCTATCACCATTACTACTAAGAATGTGCTATTCTAGTTACATGTATTTGAAGAAGTTTTATGTAATGCTAGATAATGGGATATATGATGCATTACTCAAAAAACCTTGGCTTAATCTTAAAATAAATTCCCTTAACTCTTCACCAATGTTTCAAATTTATCTATGACAATAAATTAATTACTATACAAGGCACTAATTATGAAACTCATATATAAGTGCAATGTGATGTGTTACGCAAATAGTAATGAAAAAGTTTAACTATATGACCTCAATTGAGAGAACCTAAGGTGTAAACACCTAGTCATCCATGGACAAAGTTCATATTATTGAAACCCTATGTTATTTTTTATTCAATTTAGGTGATAAACATAAGATAAAAATATTGATTATAAATTGTGTAAAATATGGCATAAACCATATAAATCTAAATTCTAAAGAGAGTTTGAATGTGGTTCTTAAATATATAAATAACCAAGCAAAGAAGGAAGGAGATATACTTACCTAATTTTTTGATATGTATTATTTAGTGGTTGTATCATAGTACTCAAAATAGCTTTGTGTTAGCTTTGTAATTACTCACATTAGGAAATAAGATCTCAAAATTTGTGAGGATGTTGCAAGTGAAGCTTAAACCCCTACAAAAATCAATACTATATTTTATCTACTAGTATTATCTATATTGAATGTGTTATTTTTTAATCACAAATCATTAAATTTACATTTATATATGATTGTGTGTGTTTATTTGTCCTTAACCTTGTGTGCATATTATGATTTTGCTTATCCATGCCTTGAAACCCTAGCTTCAATTTTGACACTAGATCAACTTTGAAATAGGGTTAGAAATATAGGTTGGATAACAATAATAACTCTTTGTTGTGTGATTGAGTGTTTTATATATTCCCATACTCTGAAGAGAGCTCAAATTGTACATATTTCTCTCACATAAGTGTGTGTGCATATCATCATGATCATGCTATAATGTAATGCATTATTTAGATTTTGACATATGTCAACATGTAACTTTGACCTCGTGTTAGTGTTCAAAATTAGCTATAGGGATGCTCCTTTGAGGGGTTTTTAGATGTGAATCATTGTGGTAATGTATTAATAAATTATTAATGAATTTATCCATATTAATATTACTTAAAAATATGAGTGGTACAAAATATTTTAAAAAAACTTTATCAATTATTAATGTTTTCTCTTATAGAAACCCATGAAGTCTCAACCTATCCTAGTGCATGTCTTAAAGGGTACAATAAGAAAGGGATGGGTAGGCATTTGGTGTTTCTCAATATTGTTGTTCCCTATACCTCCACCCAAAACCAATATAGACCCTTCTTATAAATTTCCCTAAGCTTTGACGCCTCCCTTACAATATTCTCCAAATAATTCACTACCTCAAATAGCCCCTATCTAAGCCAAAATCCATTTTCACCACATTAACAAATGTAGTTGATTAGGTCAAATTAGTTACAGTAATTAAGCATGTTATATGACTGGGTCAACCCAATTGACTTAGTCTAGGACATAACTACTCTATTTTCTAACTAACTAGGTTGACTGGGCCAATTGTGTTAACTAAAATCTTGAAAGAATTTAGGGTCAAATTAGGATATATATACATACACATCCTTCACCCCATTTCTAATATAGATAATCATTCATTTATTCTTCTTTATTTTCTTATCTACCATTACACTTGAGAAGTCATTTCTTAGGGTTTCATACTACTTATAGAAGAATATTATCTTATGGAAGTGTTTTGGATGCATAAGAGAAGTCTTGTAGCCTATATCTAACCTATATTTGTGATCCTTATGAAACACAACAACCTATTTCAAAGCACCATTAGCTAAGGGAGAGGTTGAGGATCAACAATTTTATCTTGAAGGTAAGCATTCCTAACTCTTACTTTTCTATTGTTAGTAGATATATTTGCATGTATAATGTCTAATAAATGTATTATCTCTCCTTTCATAGGATTACATCTACATTGATTTGAATAAATTTTTCCTTTGCATGTTTATTTTTTATGTTTATCCCCCATTTGTGCCATAAGATTTAGTGAACACTAGATTAGATTTAATTTAATTATTATTGCATTGAAACATCAATACCTAGCTAGGGTTATTGTGTGGTGTTACTTAACAATAGGATTTAAAACCCTGTCTAGCCATGCTATATGATAAGAGATACCATAGGTAGGTTTGGCATATCCATATTGGTCATGACCCTAATTATCTATGTATTGCTAGTGGTATAGTTAAATGATTTATCTTCTCTGAGTTAGGATTGATTTGTAGACCAAATTCAATTTCTCTTGCATAAATTATGGTGAACCCAATGTGAACTAACCCTTGTAGGTTTTCAACCTTCATTTTTATAATACTAGATCAACTCTATCAACTCAGTATAATAGTTTTTGCATATGTCTCAATACTCAATCAATACAATCAACTTAGTTTAACTCTGTGTGTAGGTCTTTCTCTTCTACATGAAATTGGATCGATATAATCGACCCAATTCTATGTTTTTTTAGGTCATATTCTACTTCATTAATCTAATCAACATAGTTAGGGCATCATCTTATAAGTTTTTCAACTAAGGTAAACTTGTCAATATTGTACAACATAACTTGGATAACAATTAAATAAAATTAGTATATGTAGTCATATAAAATGTGAAAATTGGTAACTTGAGTGTGGCTAGTGACACCCAATCCATAAGTCCCTCTTGATTACTCCCTTGACCCTCTTAGGCACCTTTTCACTGATTCACAGTCATCTGTAGCCTTCTAGATAGTGATTCCACTTCCTGTAGGCAAAATTTCTAGTGATGATTCCAACCCCTTGGGTCTTATTCCCTTAGGATAATAACACCCAACTTGGACTATAGCACCAGGCCCTAGGGTGTCCATTTTTGGTAGTCTTATCCAGGTGCATTTTTACCATCAACAATCATTAGCCTAACATGAATACATTTGACCCATGACCAATAGATCCCTATAAAATTCCATTTAAATTTCATTTAGAAAGGGTTGGAAAATAACATAAAACAAGCAAGAATACAAGTAAGACTACTAAGGCATATTTCCTTATTCTCTATATACAACCATCCAATATAGCTACAAGCACATCCAAATCCTTACACCAATCCCTAGCCACCTCAAGCACACCCAAATTTATTATTTTTCATCTTCATACACACTATTGCATAAACCACATCAAGTGGGAAAACTCATATGGCTTATTCCCTTTTCAGAGTATTGGTATGTAGGCAATGTGCCCACATAAGAGGTATGGATACATGTTTAATACATATTACATAGACTAACCCCCCTCTTTTTCTCAAATTTCATCAAAACATAATGGAGTCTAGGGTTTGAAGACTAAATTAGTTCTACAGGGAGTTCCATAGACATCCAATAGTCAAAATTTCATAGGCAGGCTCACATAGACATAGTGAATAAAACCCAAAATGCTTAGGCCTCCTAAACAAAAATGACAAAAGAGGACTATAGCATTGGACCCCAAGGTGTCTTATTTTAACACTCCTATCCTTTCACAAAATGAAAGATAGAACCTAATTTGTGACACTATCCCAATCTTTCACAGTGAATTTTAGACTCTGTCTCAATTGTCTCAATCCTTTTCTAGCTAAGTCTTATTTTTTCCACATCTATTACTATTTATAGAAAGGTTTAAAGTACAATTAAATTATAAAAATCAATAGATTAATTATTGTAATATTATTTTCTAATTTAATTAACTTAGACCCTTAACTAAAATAGGAATAAGACTCCAATATTCCTAAAATTATTAAATCATTTGATAAACCTGAATTACTTTCTTTATGCATAAAAATCCTAGACAACCTAGGGTAAATTCCTTGCTAATTTCTATAATATTTTTTTTTGATTTTCTACTTGCTTATTTAAATCAAAAATTCAATTTAAATTTTAAAATTCCATAGTAATTTAAAAAATATATTTTTCTTCCAAACCCTAATTGCATACACTAGGTCCTTTCAAATCAAGAGTTTCCAACAATTTTTTGATTTTTTACCTACATATTTAAATTAGAAATTAACATCAAAATTTAAAATTCCATAGTAATTTTAAAAAATTATTTTCTTCCAAACCCTAGTTGCATATACTAGGTCCCTTTTAATCAAGCATTTTCTAATAATTTTGTGATTTTTTACTTGCATATTTAAATCAAAAATTCACTTTAAATTTTAAAATTCCATAGTAATTTTAAAAATATCAATTTTCAAAACCCTAGTTACATATACTAGGTCCCATTACTTTTGAGGTATCACCTTACATGTTTGTGAGCTTTGTATCCTTTTTATGCACTTTCTAGTTTGCTATTTTTAGGACTTTACATCTCCTAAATTTAGTACTTTCCTTTCATAGAACTTTGCCTATAACAAATTATTACAAAAAATTAAATCAAATTTTAATTTGTTTTTTTACTTTAACAATGGTCCAATACACTAGTTTTGATGAAATTGATAAAAGGGAACTTCAACAACTCTTAACCAAACACCCTGACATGATTAAAATACTACAAGAAGAGTAACAAAAAATGAATAATGGTCAATCTTCTCAAACTAAAGAGAAACTAATTGCACATGACACTATGGGGGTAACTATGTCTTAACAACCCCTTATAACAACCCAACTTTCCTTTGAGGCACCACCATTTATGGCTAGTATAGTTTTGTCTCCTGATGCTGTAGCCCTTATGCAAGAGATAAAATCTCTTCAATCCAAGGTGTTACATATTAATCAAGGTACCTCTAGACCTACACAAGCCTTGGATTCTTTTTCTTTACTTCATACACTATTGGCATGACATATTACTTCTACACCCTTGCCATAAGGTTTTGTTCAACCCAAGCTCACTCTATATGACAGCAAGGGTGATCCAGAGACACACTAAGAGATTTTCATAAAGCATTCTTGGACTA
This sequence comes from Torreya grandis, assembly GCA_037957365.1. NCBI lineage: Eukaryota > Viridiplantae > Streptophyta > Pinopsida > Cupressales > Taxaceae > Torreya > Torreya grandis. The sequence goes on along the minus strand of JARHVA010002531.1, from coordinate 562,569 downwards.
TATGCCAATTGAATAGTTACTTACCAAGCTATTTGTAGACACCAAAATTACATCACACACATGTGCATAACTCCTTGTGTCAAAACCCCCCTTAAGCCCCTTTCAATAATAACAATTAATATCCCTAACCCATACCTTTACCTATCACACATTTATTTAATTTAAAATAATTAATTAAGTTAATTAAAAACCTCCTTTGCCACCTTACCTAGCCACCTCACCCTATGACTAATTCCCACCTGATGAGTCACCTCAAAACTTGGTCCCCTCATCCTAACTACCCAAGACTTATTCCCACTTCTAAACTAAATTCCTAGTCAACTACCTCCTTCCTAACCTCTTATTTTTACCATTTTATAATAGGTGTCACATTTGGCATGAAAAATAATAGAAAACATGTCAAAAATAGTAAGGTTTACCTATTATAGGGTTTCCAACATTAGTCAACCCATGGTAGACATCGGTGGGATCACCGATGTTGGCAATATAAGCCAAACTCCAACTTGAAGTTCAGGTAAAAAAAATTAAGAAAATTGATTCGTATTTGCATTTAAGCTTTCAACATTATATTTTTTGACATCCTATCTTAGAGTCATCTTGCATAAGTCAATCACGATCAAAAACTGAGCTCTTGAAGACCAATAACACATGCTTATTCTCTCTATTTAGGCATTTAGGTTTAGACTCCCTAATAGGGACCATCAATCTGACACTTATCATTTAATGACCACTTTAGCTAAGTACATAACTTATCCTATAGGTCTTTCAAATATTTATTCTACGATCACTTTATAACTATTATGCATTGCTTTATGAACTTTTGACCAAACCTGGTGAGGGAGTTAAAAAGATTCCTTGCTTGTTTCCCCTTAACCTAAAACACCAAACCTTTGACCAGATCCACCCAAACCATAATCTCTCTCTCATAACTCTCCGAACCTCTTGGACCTAATCCAAACCATTTCCCAGACTTGAAAAAACCTTCTATAAGCTCTCAGACAATTATTTCCCCTACTTACCTCATTAGCCTAACCGACATCATCCACCTTACTACCAAACTTAGTGGTATAGCTGATATCAGTCACTCCCCTATCGATGTCAGTGACTATGGGTTCCCTAACCTCTTTAGAACCTACCCAAACAACTTTTAAAATACAAATAGAGTACATCACCTACACCCTATCACTCTCTACTATATACAGGTTGTTAATAATGGTAATCTTATCTCTATTTCACTCTCTCTTTACCTCTCTTTTAGTTATTTATTATTCTTTTGTCTCTCAAAAGTAGAATTTCATCTCTAAGGAAGTTTCACACTTCTTAGAACAAGCATGTAGCTTGGTATCCCACTCATTTATCTGCCAACAAACATCTTGTGGTAGTGTTTTCTTACTTGTAGGTAGTCCTCCCTAGCCAAAGAGGAGTGGTCACAACATCTAGATATGACATGCAAACCAATCCAAGTTCATTATAATCACTTATTCCTATCATTATTTATATTTTACTTTAGACTTGAAATAGACAAAATTTATCAAAACATTTCTGGCATGCTCAATGGGACTCGGGAGTATTCCTTCATTTCATTTCTTATTTTAATCATTCATATAGGTGCATTGTAGTGTAAATATCATTTCTTGCACTTCCTCCTCTTTTCCCTTAAAAATAAAAAAAATACATTTTATTTTCTATTTAAAAGCATTAAACTAAAATTTTATTTCTTTCATCTTTTCCTCTAAAAGCGATTTATCATTTTCTTTTACAAAGTTAAAAAAGGGAAAGATAATCTCTTTTTTACTTCTTCTTTCATGCACATTAGGATAGTGAAATTTATACTCTATTCCTATTTCATCTCTATTTTCATTAGAATCTAAACATTTTAGATTTGGATTTAAAACTTACTGCATTTCATATTTTGTTTGCTACATATTAACTCACCTAGTTAATTACAAGTATTTTGAATAAAGTGCAGTGCACCAATGTTACACAACCAAATCACATTCACATATATAAACGTCTAAACTAACCTGAGAAAAGGCCCATTAGAATTTCATCACCTCTTAGATCACCTTAACCTACCTAGCTATCCTACTTGGATTTCACTACCAAGGGGAGAACCCACTCCATTCTCTAGCAGAGTATAAACTCTAGACAGAAGGTATATTTTGACTAAGTAGGCTAGCTCAACTCCAGGTTCATGAAGTGTGAAGAGCAAGATCCTATAACAAGCCATGTACCTAGTCTAACAAAAATTTACACTTAAACACTAAAACTAACTTGAAACCAATTCTAGATTGATTTCTAGTACCTTCGATAACCAAATTCTCTTCTCACTATCTGATTAAGGCCTAAGCCAACATGAGACTAAAAATTAATCTCTAGGAATTAATAGTTGCTGGTTGTATGTTCTTTTTCTACTTTTTTGTTGCCTTTTATATTTTGAAGTTGGTAAGGATGTTTTCCTATTGATTTTCAAAATCAATATTATTTCTAATACTTAGTTTGTATAACTTGTTATCTCAAGTTTTCTGAGTGTTCTTCCTTCTTACACAAACATTTTACATCCACTATTTTACCTAGTTTTAACTTCTAGTTTCTTAAAACATCATATTTTCATCTCCTAGGATATTACAGTGACTAAAATTGGTTAACCCTATAGACATCGGTATATTTTACATACCAACATCTATTAATCCACCAACATTAAGCAACATTTTCTATCAACATTGGTCAAGCGACCAACATCGATGACTGTGTAATTTCATCTGCTCATAACAAGCTAAAATAACCCATTATCTACACTCAAACTTGATTTTTCCTTATTCCAATTTTAATAAAGGGTAATAAGACTATTTATACTTCCTCTTACATGGTATTGACATGAGATCAAGAAAAAATTCTTATTGATTACACAAGCCAATAGCCACTTCCACCTTCCCCTCTCACTTTTGATTTTATCATGGGGCATACTTTAGATACAGAGTATACTCCTAGCCCCAACCAAATTATCATTGTGCCTAAGTGAAATCAATATTTTTCTAAATTTCTTGATCATAATGTGGTATTCCTTCAACATTACCTTACTATGAACCAAACCCATAATTCTTTGAGTGACCCAATCTATGGTATGCCAACTTCTCTAATGTCGACAACCTCAGTTTCAATTGCTTCCATTATTTTCCCCATGGTTACCCAAACCACCACTTCGATAAGTAACCCAACTATAAATAATGTCCAAAGTGTAGCATCTCTAATTTCCCAATCCCTCCTAAGCCCTAGTGTGACTTCCCTACTTTCACAATCACAACTAGTTCAGTCAAGTCACACCCCATTCCAAAATTTAGTGGTACCTATTCCATCTACCCTCATGCCTATAATTACTCAAGTTATGACTCACCCTTCATCCAATCTAACCATGCCAATAATCCAACCTATAATAACAACAACCAACCAAGGCATAGTCTCCAACCCAATAGGATAAGCCCCTTTTCTTTTCACACCCCAGCCTATGACTCACTATCCTTATGTTTCTCCAACACAACCTCAACAAGATATGTCATACACTCCCTCTGATTCTTATCAGCTTACTTACAATTTAAGAGGTATCCCCCAAACTAAACCCATTTCAGACCTCATTAAGATGCTGATGGATAAGATGTCTAATCTATAGACATCCATTTTTGGTTCAAAGAATATGTTATCTTATGATCAGATATGAAATGAACCAATCCACCCTTCTATGCCTATTCACCCTTGTCCAATCCAATGGGAGATTCCTAAATTTACTTATTTCTATAGTAAAGAGGACCCACAACAACACTTACAAGCATTTAGACATGTTTGTAATTTAATAGGGCATGATGATGCATTACTACTTCACACTTTCCCTATGTCTCTTTTAGGTGCTACCTTAGATTGGTATAGATATGTACCTCAACATTCCATTTTCTCATTTACCCAACTTGCACAAATATTCCTAGACTATTTCTCTATTAACATTTCTAAGAAGGTTTCTATAACAGACCTTTATTCTATTAGACAATTTGATGACAAGTCTATTGCATATTTTGTCACTCATTGGAGAAGCTTGATTAATCAAATCTCCTTCTCCTTACCCCAACCTGAGCTTATTGAGCTCTTATCAAGGGCATGTGCTAAGCACATCTCATCCACACTCCAAGTACAAAATTTTTGCACATTTGATGAGGCCTTTACAATGGCACAAAAACTCAAGGATCATGTTATAGATGAAGGCAAACTCAAGTTGTGCAGTAAGAATCCCAATTCCAAATCAAATGACTCCTCCTCCTCTAAAACTTCTTCCTCTAACAAAAAATCTAAAGACTCCACCAATATAATGGTTTTTAAGTTAGCCTCTTCCACAACCACAAACTAATCAAATTCCTTGACTTCTCAAAATCTGACCAAGCAATTCCAACAATAATATAAACAAAGACAATACACTCCCATTGGGGAGTCATATACATCCATCTTAGAGAAACTATTAAAACAAGGTGTCATAAACCTTCTTCAGATCAAACCTCCTATATAGTTTAACCCTTCCCATCCTATCCCAACCTGGTACAAGGAAGATGAATTTTGTGGCTACCATCACATCAAAAGCCATAATTCTAATATTGTAAGACATTCAAAAACATTGTTCAAGATATGCTTGATAGAGGTGATCTCATCTTGGATATTCTTAATGCACCTCCTAATCAAAGTATGGATGTGTTCAAACACCCTTTTCTTAACCATTCACCAAATTAAAATATTGTCAAGTCCATAACTAACTCAGGTGATCATAATATCCATACAGTTAATATGGTCTTTCATTTACCTATAGTTCAACCTTCCCTTCAATAAGAGACATCTATTTCATTGACTCCTCCCCCACATTCAGTAGCATTTGTTTTACCCATTCTTCCTTCTCAAGTAGAAGATCCTATTTCACCCATTCCACACCCTCAAGAGGAAGAGCCTCCTTTACCACTTCTTTTACCTCCTGAAGAACTTATAATGCCAATTATTTTGCACCAATATTACCTATCCTCTTACCACTTAAAGACCACACCCTACCCTTTTCTCAACCACATGTTAAATGGAACATCATTCCTGCATTATACCCTCTTGAGGAACCTTCTTCACCTACCTCCCCTCTACCTATGGAAGACCATGTATATTCTTTTGTCTCTGTTGAAGAGGAACCCATTATGTTTTTTTTTTTTTTTTTGGCCCAAAGTAGCAAAAACCAACAATTTCCCCCTTTCCCAAACATTTTAGCCTTCTAAAGACAAAACTATAAGGCCTACATCAACTTCATCTAAACCCTTCTCATAGTTGGTGAAAAGTTTAGAATTTTTTGACTCCATGAAGCTAGATCATGTGGCATTTTGGGATAGGCTTAAAACTCCGTATCCAACACAATGAAAGTCAAACTTCACTGCCAATCCCCTTACTACCCTTTACCCCAAGGTCTTTAACAAAGCTAGAGCTTCTTCACTAAAATCACTTGAAGTTAAACCATCTATGTCAGAATGCTCACCTTCATAGGAATATACCACATTGAAGTAGATTAGACCCTTAGATGTATGACCCATTTCTAATTTAATTCATCCATAGATGAAATTTGATTTAACTCATCAACCACAAGTTGGAGTTTCATGACCTAAATTATAGAATAATGTTAAGCCCCCTAGATCCTATTGATCCCTTCTTCAACCTTCAACTTTACCATCCATTTTAGGACCACACCCATCTACTTTAGTTGGAATATCACTTAACCAAACCAAATAAAAGGTTAAGCTACCTCCACTCTTGCCTTTGCCATCTGATAGGCCTCTTACATCTGACACTAAGAAAGTGATAGCAAAACATGTAACTCTACCATCACCAAACAAAGCACCACATAAAATTACCTTTTCAGCATTGAAACACAAGAAAGTGTCCACTCCTATTATCACAACAAGTGTGAGCCCACTTGCAGAATCTCAAAGATTTTTATTATGTAAGTTATTGAAATATTTCATAATAAATCTTCCTCCCATTAAGCCTTATAGTCCTATTGGAAAGAACCCATCTTGGTTTAATGATACACAACTTTGTTTATATCATCATTCACCTAGACATGATACTCAGATTTGTAAATCCCTCACAATAGTCATTTAAAAACACTTTGATGTTGATACTCTCTTTGATGATACTACTGTTAACCTTCATGTTATTCCACCTTTGGCATCCATAGTGCCTCCTACTATTCCACCTAAATTCAAACCTAAAGATGTCATCGTAACCCCTTTACCACCTCCTTCACCAACATTTCAAATCAACACAATTAATGTGGCCACGTAGTCACAAAACCAAAAAGATAAAGCTAAGGAAAAGGTCACTACTCCTTAGGCTCATCCTTTCACCAAAGACACTCCACCTCCTAATCCTAATATTTCCATCTCGGGTGTTCCTAAAATAACATCTTCGAATGTTATTCAAAGTTTAATGGTGAAATAATTTCACCAACTCTTGTGAAAATGTCTTTGTATGAGTTATTCCAAAACTTATCTTAACATCATCAAGCTTTTATTAGTGCTTTACAAGTGATTGAGGTACAATTGGATGATCCCCAACCTCTTGTAGCTTTGGTTGGCTCCCTTAATTTTGTCTCCTTAATTTCTTCTAATGATTTAGAAATTACACTTAAACACCCTGAAGATCATGACTTTACCCTTTTTATTATCACATATATTGATCAAAATCATGTTAAAAGAGTCATGATTGATGGGGGAGCTATTATTAATATTATTTATACCCATGCCTACAAACAACTATCCCTTCCCAATAATTGCATGTCTCAAACCAATGCAATACTCCACTCCTTTAATGATACTACAATGACTATGGTGGGTACTATTGTCTTACATATCCATGTAGGTCCCTACACTATTCTTGATATCTTATACATTATGGAAGGATAATTTCAATATAACATACTACTTGGATGACCTTGGATATCTGGTATGGCATGTGTACCCTTAACTTTGCACTGCTGTGTCAAGTTTGAATATGATGGACAAGTACATGTTATACCTATTGACCCATAAAACATGTAACATGCCATATAGTCCCAATGATGTTCTCATTCCATTTAAAAACATCATCTTCCTTACACAATACTTCTAAAGCTTCTATAGCCTCCAATCTTATGGTTGCACAAATTATGATAACACAAATTTCTGACAAAGATCCCATGGAGGAGACCTTTCAATGTTTGTCACTCAATGAATATCATTTTTTGACACTCGACATGTTATTTACTCCAAAAAAGTATGGAAAACATCAAATGCACTCAAATTATGATCCCCATATTGGGATGGTCATCCCTTATGGGCCCCCTAACCTTCAAACCAATTTCACATATAGGGAAATTGATAAAGCTCCTACTATAAGTAATTCTTCTTCTTCACCACAACCATTTACCTAGGACTTCTCTTTCCTAAGTAACCCTAGATTCACTCACACCTATCTCTATAGGTGTTCCTAGAAAGAATTTGTTTTAGGTCATTATGATCAAGGTGTCCATATGCCTATTGAATATCCTACTAGCAACACCATTGAAAATGCCAAAAAGAGGCATGGAGTGGGATATGACAAACCAATTAAAATCACTAAAACCTCCCATGATCCAATTATGGAAGAACCAGTCTCCCCTTCTCCACCATCTTCTCCACCATCACCTACCAAATTAGAGGTATTATACCTCCTAATTGTTTTTCAATAAATGTCATCCATTTGGGGCCTCTCACCTATCATCAGGGTAAGGAAACAAGGTCCCTTCCTCTCATTCATCTTGAAATAATTGATGAAGACTCTCCCATTATTAACACTATCTAATGTCAATATGATGATGCAATCGTCACCTACATGGGTGCAGATGATTCCTATATCCAATGCTCACTTCCATTTGAAACACAAGCTATGTTAAATGAATCTACCATTGACATCAACCTTCCCTCTCACGATAACCCTTACATCCTCAAGACTAGCCAATATTTAGATTCTATTGAGCAATTTGATTATGCCATATTTCTTAATAACCATAACAAATCCTTTACTTGGTCTTATAATGACATGCCTAGTATTGACCCCTCTATTGTCACCCATAACATTGTAACCAATCGAGATGATAAACCTATTAAGTATAAGCCTCACAAGATGCATCCTATTATTGCTTTCCTTGTCAAAGAAGAGCTCTAACGCCTCCTTTCTATAAAATTTATCCAACCCATCAACTACCCACATTGGATTTACAATATTGTTCCTATCATAGAAATAACTAAGGGAATCTAAATTTACACTGACTATCGTGATTTGAACCTCACTTTTCCAAAAGATGATTTCCCATTGCCAAGTATCGACCAAATTGTTGAACTAACAACTAATCATGAGATGCTATCACTTATGAATGGATTCTCTAGATATAACCAAATTTTGGTCACTTCTAAAGATCAACACAAGACAACCTTTATCACCCCATGGGGGACTTTCTATTATCAGGTCATGCCTTTTAGCCTAAAGAATGCTAGTATAACTTACCAACGTGCCATGACTTACATTTTCCGATCTCCTACACAAGATTATGGAAGATTACATGGATGACTTACTTGGTAAGTCTAAACTTCACCAAAATCACTTAACAATTCTTGAAATTATATTTTCTCATCTCCTTTAATATAATGCTTGACTAAACCCAAAGAAATGTGTCTTTGGTGTTCTTTCTAATAAGCTCTTAGGTTTTATCATTTCTCTCTGTGGTATCTAGGTTAATCTTGCTAAGGTTAGATCAATCCTAGAGATGACTCCAACTACTAATATCAAGCAACTCCATATCTTACAAGGCAAACTTTAGTTAATCTATCAATTCATTTCCTAGTCAGATCACTGCCAACCCTTTCACCATATCCTCAAAAAGTATGTCTCCTTCCATTGGAATACAGATTACCAGGAGGCTTTTGATGCACTTAAACAATATCTCCTTTCCCCACTAGTTCTTATTCCATCTAAATAAAATTAGCCTTTCTACCTATACATTTTTGCAACAGACCATTCTCTAGGTGCTATGATTGTACACCAAGATGACCAACATCAGGATTAGGCAATTTATTACATAAGCCACACACTTATTGATTAAGAGACTTGATATACCCATACTAAAAAACTTTGCCTAGCATTGGTTTTTTCAACCTCTAAGCTTCACCATTATCTCTTAAATCACAAAACCTATGTGGTCACCCATACTGATCCCCTCAAATACATGCATTCTAAACCATATCACAACCAACGTGTAGCTTGGTGGCTCATGCTTCTTGCTAAATTTGACTTAGAATTCATTCAACAAAAGTATATTAAAGGGAAAACAATCATTGACCACTTAGCTACTACCCCTTTACCTGACAATCAACCTTCAAACCTTGAATTCCATGATGAATCCATTACAATGCTCTCCATCGATGACATCTCCCATCAAATGATAATGTTATTTGACAGATCTAAATTCCAACATGGTGGGGGTGTGGGGGTCATTATTATTCCTCTAGATGGTGAGCCTATGCCTTTATCATTTAAACTAGATTTTGAATGCACTAACAATATGCCCAAATATGAGGCTTTGATTTTAGGACTTCAAATAACTCTCTTCTTGGGTATCAAATCCATAACCACTTTTAGTGATTTTCAGCTAGTGGTTAACCAAGTTAATGGTTTTTAACTATGTAAAAACAAAATTTTGTAGTGGTATAAACATCATATAGATACACTCTTGGGATCATTTGACTCTTATCTCTTACAAACTATTCCTTGATATACAAACAAATATGCTGACATGATGACTTCACTTGATTCACACATACCCTCTTCATCCTTTTCCTCAAGAATATATGTCACCATCTATTGCTTAACATTACCCTCCTATGTCTCAGCTAACATATTCTTTGTCAAAAATGTAACAACCAACCTATATAACTCATGGTACAAACAACTCACTAATTATCTTTCCTTCTCTATTACCCCTTTTGATCTCTTTAATAATTAGAAATGGGCCTTTATAAAAAGTGTCACTCATTACACTATACTAGGGGGACTTCTCTACAAATGAGGCTTTGACGGTCTTCTCCTTAGATGCCTCACTAGTATTAAGACTCCCTTCACTATTAAGGAAGTCTATGATGGGATTTATGGTGGGAATTTCAATGGTCACATAGTTGCCAAACATATCTTTCTACATGGTTATTATTGGTCAACACTTCATCAAGACTATGCTGATTACATTCAACGTTACATCAAGTCTCAACAATACACTAACCTCCTTCACATTCCTAGTCATGCATTACACGTCACCAAATATTTTTGGCCCTTCTCCTAATGGGGCTTAGATCTAATCGAAGAGATTAACCCTCATTCATCCCTCTATCATCATTCTATCATTATTGCCATTGAATACTTCACCAAGTGGGTCGAGCCCATCCTTCTCATCTCCACTAAAGCTAAAAAAATTATTGACTTCATCAACCATCACATCATCTATCATTTTGGTGTCCCTCATAAGATTATAACAGATAATGGCAATTCTTTTAAAAACAAGATTGTTCAAAGTCTTTGTGATACATTTGGAATCAAAATAATATTATCATCACCATACCATCCACAAGCTAATGGATAGGTAGAAGCTTATAAATAAACATTGACCAAAATTATAATAAAGGTAGTCACTTATATGGGCAAGGATTGGCACACACACATTCATTTTTCTTTATGGGCTTACCACACTAGCATTCAAACCCCTACATGTGCTACACATTTTTCATTGGTATATGGGACAAAGGCTATTTTGCCTCTTGAGGTCCAAATTTCTTCTCTTCACATTTCTCTACAAGACATACTTACTAATGATGAATTTTTCCAAGAACATTTGGCTCAACTTTAATTTCTTGATGAGCACCGTCTCATAGCTATTAACCACCTCCAAATCTATTAAGAGCGTATCAAACATGATTATTAAAAAACCCTCAAAGAACTAGATTTCAATATAGGATATCTCATCTTAAAATAAAATCAACATGTGACAAACATGAAGAAAAGCAAATGAGGTAATTTTTATCCTAATTGGCTTGGACCTTATATCATAACTCACAAGTATGGCTCAAGAAATTATTGCTTGTCTTCACTTGAAGGAAGGCCAAAACCAGAGCCTTTAAATGCTTTACACCTACAACCATTCTTTTGTTAAATGAATGTAATTTTACCTCATGTTTAAATTGATCTCATCCCTTGAGCATCCCTATACATTCATTTCCCTTCCTCTACACCCTTACTCCTATACACTTAGATAACTTACACAGTGGTAAGGTTTTGCCCTCAAAGTGGAAAAATCCTAAGCCTATATAGTCTTGTACATGACTAAATAAAAAATAAAAAAATGGGATATTTGAAAGATTTATAGTCTTAGGTCATACTTCTCAATGTAGACTACTCCTTTGAAGGATAGATATGTAACTTCCCTTTGCTACTATCAATAGACTTCTCCTTTGAAGGACAACTATTTAAAATTAAAAACAAACACTTAGACCACTCCCTTAAAGGATGACTAAGCCAAGCTTTGTTCTCAAATGAAAAAGGCTTATCATAGCTTTATACGACCTTAATCTATACAAAATACCATTGTAGGCTTCCCGCATTGATCAACTTACACACAAAAAAAAGCCTTAAGTCATGGACTTGCCTATATTAGCTCTCAAGTCACCCAAAAAAGGGGCATATCATCTCTACTTTGTAGGTTATGCTACCCAAACAATTTCCCTCATTTTACCCTTTTTCCCCTCATACTCTTTTAAGGGATTGTGAAGCTCACTTAACATAAGGTAAGCATGATGCTTCTCTAACAAACATAATGGTTCAAAGATATAAGGCATGAAAGAGGCTTATCTTCCTGAGCCTATTTATGTTCTAATTATGGTCTTTGCCAATGCATGAGCATTTTTCCTCTTTATTTTCCCATCCACATCACATGTCAATCTCTCTATTTGAGATGAAGAAACAATGTCATGCCAACACTAACAAAGGCTATTCAATTTATTTTATGCATACACCATCACAAATATGGAAAAATGTTGAAATAAACTAACATAACCAATTTATTTGTTTTAAGCATACACCATCATGAAATATGGAAAAATTATAAGATGAAACTAACCAAACAACTATGCATATACCATCACATATATGGGAAAGGGTAGTCTAACTCAAATAACATGATCAACATTAACATCAAATTAACATAGCATAAAATAATAATTATCCATATCATCATCATAATCACAATAAACACATCTCAACATAGTAATAAATAAACATCTCATGTATATATATGTGATCAAAATAATCATCATCATCTACATCATCATAAAATCATATCTGTCTCTCAAAATATACATCTCACATCTTTGACTCACAGGCCAATATACATATAACATATATAATCAAAATTGACAAACTCTAACACTCAGGGTCCTTGAGGCTCTCTGCATGGTCATGATGAAGTGTTATCATCTCTACTCTTTGCTTGTCTACATATATATGAGCTAGAAGCTAAGGCATGTGACATACCTCTCTTTCTCTTTGAACTATGAATATCTTTGAATCTATGGAAACTCTCTAATTGCCCTCTCATAATAGGCAATCTCATTTAGGGCAGTCAAATATCTCAATAGAGATATAGTCTATGGAGGTCCCATAGCACCTGATGATGTCCCAGCCTATACTAGTCCTTATGGTGGTGAAGGAGGAATAGCCTGACCTATTACTCTTAGACTATCTCTCTTTATTGTCATTACAATCACCTGACCCTATAAAACTATAACCTAGCCCTGTAGTGCCCCAATCTAACCCTACAACATCACCACCTACCCTTATAAGGCTAAAACCTATGCCTAGGTTGTACTTGAGCTTACACTACTGCATCTTTGGCCTATACCATTACATCCCTCTCTCTCACTAACCCTTGTAAATTTGGTGGTGGCCTCCTAACTTCCACCATTAGATGTAACCCTACCCACCAAGCTATATAGACAACTATGCACCCTGGGTCTCCAACATTTGGCCATACTGGTAGCTCCTCAAAATCTAGCCCATCTATCTCTAGGGGCAATGGTAGGGGTGCCTCTATGTCATCCTTCTTATATCAAGGGAAGGAAGGTAGAATATATTGTATTAGACCAAACTTCCCCCTGCCTGTGTCATAGGTACCATCTCTAACTCACTAGCTCATCTACCCTTGACCCATAGTGAGCTCTACAAACACACAAGGTACTGTGCCTATCCTCTAAAAACTAAGTATGTCAGATATGGTCTTAACAAAATATCTATAGAGATAAATCCCTCAAATATGCACCTATAATAGGCAATGTCTCACACTACACCATCGACTCAAGTTTGTACCATACCCTCTCTCTACCATCTAAACCCAACCCTAGAGATGGCTAGGATCATGGTAGGTAACCTCAATGATCATGTCACCATGATGTGCTCATATGCCTAATAGTGTACTAGATGGCTGACACATAAACTATATCACCATCATAGCCTCAAACCCCACAACTCTCTATATAATCATGCTAAAAATACTAGGCCTCAAGCAAAAATAGTCTACTACTCAACCATTTATACAAACACACCTATCAATGCAATTATAAATCTACTATTATTTTCATCTAGTAATGCATACACCATGATCTTGATCATCATTAAGATGCTCAGATGATGTTACTCCTTAACAGCCATATAGAGTGGCTCATATGCAAAACTTGTAGAATGGTAAGTCACCTCACTAACATGCTCTCCATATAATGTGACTATGTGTATATCATGCTCCTCTCTCAAGCATGCAAAAAGCTCCTCACCTTGGGGTGGTAGTCACAAAATCCTATAAACATCCTCTTGAGTCACTTTGAACTCTCCGTTTAGTAGATGGAAGGTGTTGGAGGTGTGATCCCACCTCTCAATCAATGATATCATTAGGGACACATCTCAGGTCAATCAATAGTATAATCACACTCCTCCTAACCCCATAACCACCATATGCTCCCACTCATTTGGAGTGACACCCATCTTCATATGTGTTAACAACCTTGATAGATGATCTTGTAATGTTAGCTCCATCCTCGCCTACATCTATACACACACAACTCAAGTCACATACATTTTCATATACTCTAACACCACCTTTTTCCCTTCTCTTTGGGAGAACTACATTGATCTGAGGCCCTAAATTGGGCTATGTAGGTAACAATCAGTTGACATGGGGTCTTTTAAGGTTAGTTTAGCCATATACCCACCTCATTAACTACCCTACTCTCTCTCTCTCTCTACCCTAGGCTTCACTATCTCTCCTTTTTCTCTACCCTAGGCCTACCTATGTATCATAAATCTAGGCCTCATAACCTATATCCCTAAATCTTGACACTATGATATATATTTTAAGCCCTAAACTTCTCGACCTTTCTCAACTTACCTTTTTACCCATTTCTCCTATCACACCTTTTTAGATCTTTTTCCTAGGGTTTAGGAGAACTATATTGGCTTGAGGCACTAAATTGGGCTATGTAGGAAGTAAACAATTGACACAAGGTCTTATGAGGCTAGCTCAACCATTAGGCTAGTTGACTACTTCCACTGGGGATCTAAACTCACCCTTTCTCTTATTTTACAACTATTTTTTAGTCATTGACATCGACATTAATGCCAACATCAATGCTTTATAGGCTTAAGTATCAACCAACATTGATAGGTACTTGCTAACCTCAATGCCATGTTGACCAATGTCAGTGGACCTTACGGACATCAACGACTAGTTCAGCCCTAGGGCTGAATGACCCAAACCTAAAGTTACCAAATTTCACCTAAAAACTACCCAAATAACCCCCCAACTTATCCTAACACTAACCTATATTATTTTCTACACCTCTACTAACATTTTCTACACCCTTACCTCTAAATTAGGCTAAAAAATATAAATACCAAAATCAAATTTCAAACCAACTTGTAAAGACTCTTACATCGTCTCTCTATCTCCTCCTGGCTGGCACAATTGGCTCTTATGATGGTACACCTCCTGCTGTGTCTAGTCCTTGCTTTACCATCTTAGTCACTCTCAAACCCTATTTTATCTCTCCAATCACAAAGTTACAAATGAATTTGATTGGTCACCAAACCCCCTTTTGTTAGGTTTGGTCTACCACCAATGTCAACATTATTGACCTAATCTACTGACATTAATGCTTACACCTATCGACATCAGCAACATTACCCTAGTTTGTCGATGTTGACACTTTATATTACTGATATCAGTAATGTCACCAACATTGATACCATTCCAATAATATATCTCCCCAACCATGAAAAATGCCATTGGAGATCACTTACACCTTTACCCATGATGACTTTTGTTTGGAGATCATGAATATCTCCTCGCTCATTGACCCTTTTTTTTAACCTTGCATTGCTTGTCTTGAAGGCTTATGATATTTTACTATAGTTGGATATTATGAACACACATGTATATTAGGTGTTTGGGATGGAAACCAAGTCTGTCCTATCACCTTCAACCCTTTTGTGTTTCTTAGGGGCACTTCCTACCCCAGATACCTAGAAAACATTGACCAATAGAGATATAACTTTGATTGTTTTGACCTATCATCTATCAATTACAAGCTATGTTTTGGTTACTTCTATATAAGTCTTCCTTAACCTTACCTATTATCTAATTTATCAACTATATCTCATTGTATTATATGCATATAGAGCGATACTCAATTTTCCACCATTCACCTAATTACCTTTTTATCAAATTGGTCCCTAGTTTTGGTTTCTCCTCCATCGATTACCATTTTTAGGGGGGATACCTCATCCAATACTTAGACAATATAACTCATATTTTTATCTTACAAACTTGTTAATATAAATTACAAGACAAAAAGAGGCAAATGTAGACATCAAAATTACATCACACACACGTGCGTAACTCCTTGTGTTGAAACCCTCCTTAAGCCCCTTTCAATAATAATAATTAATCTCCCTAACCCATGATTTTACCCCTCACACATTTAATTAATTTAAAATACTTAATTAAGTTAATTAAAAACCCCCTTTTCCACCTTACTTGGCCACCTCACCCTATGACTAATTCCCACCTGATGAGTCACCTCAAGACTTGGTCCCCTCATCCTAACTACCCAAGACTTATTCCCACTTCCAAACTAAATTCCTAATCAACTACCTCCTTCCTAACCTCTTATTTTTACCATTTTATAATGGATGTCACACTTGGTAAGAAAAAAATAAAAAATAGGCTAAAAATAGTAAGGTTTACCTATTCTAGGGCCACTGATGTCGGTTAACCCATGATCGACATTGACAAGATCACTGATGTCGGTAATATAAGACAAACTCTAACCTAAAGTTTAGGTCAGCAAAAATTAATAAAATTGATTCTTACTTACATTAAATCTCTCAACATTCTATTTTTTGACATCCTAGCTTACAGTTATCTTATGTAAGTCAACCATGATTATGAACTAAGATCTTGAGAACCAACAACACCCACTTGTTTTCTTTATTCAGGCATTCAAGTTTGGACTACCTGATAGGGACTGTCAATCTATAATTTATCATTTATCAACCACTACAACTAAGTACATCACTTATCTTGTAGGTCTTTCAAATATTTATTCTACTTTCACTTTATATCTATTGTGCATTGCTTTATTCACTTCTAACCAAACCCTGCGAGGGAGCTACAAAGCTTCTACACTTGTTTTCCCTTACCCTAACAAACCAAACCTTTAACTAGATCTACCTAAACCATAATTTCTCTCTCATAAATCTCCCAACCTATTAGACCTAATCTAAGCCATTTTTTAGACCTAAAAAAGCCTTTTGTAAGATCCTAGACAATTATTTCCCCTATCGACCTCAGTAGCCTAATCAACATCGACCACCTTACTACCGACCTCAATAGTATAACTGATATTGGTTACTCCCATACTAATGTTGATAACTATGGGTTCCCTAGCCTCTTCAAAACCTATCCAAACAACTTATAAAATACAAATAGATTACATCACCTACACCCTATCACTCTCTTATATACAGGTTGTTAATAATGGAAATCTTATCTCTCTTTCACTCTCTCTTTACCTCTCTTTCAGTAATTTATTATTCTTTTGTCTCTCAAAAGTGGACTATCATCTCTAAGGAAGTTTCACACTTCCTAGAACAAGCACGTAGCTTGGCAGCCCACTCATTTATCTACTAACAAACATCTTGTGGTAGTGATTTCTTACTTGCTAAGTAGTCCTCCCTAGCCAAAGAGGAGTGCTCACAATGTTTGGATATGGTGAAAAAACCAATCCAAGTTCATTCTAATCACTTATCCCCATCATTATTTCTCTTTTCCTTTAGACTTGAAATAGACAAAATTTAGTGAAACACCATTTCCATAGAGTCTAAAGGATTATTCTTTACAATGGTTCTATAGTCTACTTAATCAATCGGTCAATGCATTCAATCCTTTAGCCAATATGTTCCTAGCTCATTTTAACATTAAAATTAGTGATAAGGTTTCCTATGCCCTAGTTGCATAACAAAAATAAAGGTCAAATGAGCATCTCATAGATTATATTCTTTGATATAAGACTATCTTGTATAAGATGACTATCCCCATGGTTGATTAAGAGTTATAAGATCTCTTCAAATAGAGTCTTCTACTATATTTGTATAAATCAATAATGTTCAAAAGGTTCTTTTACTTCATTGAGTTATCTCATACACTAAAGAAAAAAGAAGTCAAATTAATTTCAATGGGTAAACTCAAGTAAATGAGCATATCAAAAATAATAAACAAGAGTAACTAAAAAGTCCCATAAAAGGTAAAGGTCAATGACAAAAAGAGTTAGAATTAAGTTACAATCAATGCAACTTCAAAGGACCCTCAATGAGTGGTTTTATTAACACTTGCTTGGTGAAATCTTTCCAATCGACTAGTATCTCTAGCCAGAGTTTTACAATAGATTTTAGAATGTAATATCATATATCTCCCTCTTATTTAGGAAGTTGATCCAACAAAGCCTCTTCTATAGGGATATGATCATAATGAATTTTGTGATTTTCATAGGGCACTAGGCCACACAATAAATAGATACATCAATTTGAAACATAAGATATAAGACTTGATAGATGGTAACATTATTAATTTTGGAACTTTAGTTGAGCCTCCTCAAGCAAAGCAAACATAGGATAAAACATTGAAAATATTCTTAGATAATTTACCACAACATTGTAAATAAGAGATAGGGGATACATTAGGTGTTCACCATGCATATCATGCACATCCTCGACTAGCCACATATAAATAACCTTCAGTTGATCTAAACCCTTTGAGCAACATGATTGGTTAATGCAATTCTAGAGCTTTAGTTAGACCTTATATTTCCTTCTTAGAGTAGTAGATAGTTAAGGATGATTCAGATTATCATGCAATCTTTATCAGAGCCTAGATTCATAATCATCCTATTCATAGTGTTCTAATAGACAATGGATCTAGTATGAACATGTGGACTATGACATTACTATAACATTTGGGATATTTAGAGTAGGAATTACCTTGATAAACATTCTTATCAGTAGATTTAATGGGCACACATAGAGTTTATTGGGTTATATTGGCTGATATTTTACTTCTTCTATAGGTTGGTCCAACACATGTGGGCACACCATTTACTATTGTTCCCAGTGTAAGAGTTTTGGATATGTTACTTGGTCGACCATGGATTTACAAACTTTGAGTAGTACCATTTATAGTTCACATATGTGTGAAATTAATTCACACTAATCAAGTTGTTATAGTTGGTGGAGTTTTGTATGAGTTACCACTCCCCACTTTAGATCCATTTACTACTATGTAGTCCCTAGTTTTAGCTCGGCCACCGGTTTCAGTTTCTCCACTAGTTTTAGTTCCACCTCTAGTTAAAATTCAAACATAGTTGAGACCTTCCTTTCCAACACATAGAGTTCATACACATCTATGGAGGTCTCTTTTAGAATAGCCATAGTTTCAAGATTCTAGACAACTTTCAGCTACAATGTTCACACCCAAGGTAGTATTATTGAGGTTTCATGCCTCTACATATAGAGCATATGTTTAGAGAGCTTCTCCTACTAATAGATGGGTCCCTAAGATCCCTATAGTTGCATCTACTTCTTAGAGTTATAGGAGGGCCCCACAGTTGGTTTTTACTATAGAGAGCATTTATAAAATACACAACTTTCAGAGCCATAGTCTCGACCCTACCATCATGCTTCATAATAATGCATGATCCCTCTCCTTGATATAGGAAACCATATAAAGAGTCTCCCATGAGACTCATCAATTAATATCATCTATTCTCAACCTTGTTTGTACATAATTTCATTTTGCTTACTTGTACTTAGTCCTCTCATGATTGATTGTACATAGCTTATATGTCAAAAATACCAAAAACATTCAAATATGTCAAAATACCAAAAATAATAAACATTTTAAAATAACAAAACATTCAAATAATTCAAAAACACTAAAATATTTCAATTGTATGCATTATCCATGCTTTACATTTCTACTAACATGCTAGATTTACATTTTCTATTCTATGTTATTATTTGTCAGTTTATCTATATTACCATGCTTCACTTGATCTTCTTTGAGTGTATGCAATGACATCCATATCTTTGATTGCTTCACTGTACCCAATGAGGGGGCATAATAATTATACGTTTGAGACATACATCAATATATCTACCCCTTAGGGCCATATTATACATGACTACACCATCCAGGTTATGTCATTCCTACATAATACACTTTATTTATCATGATGATGTAGATTATTTACTAGCTTACATAGATTATTATATCAACACTCACTAGTATATAACACTTGTGTATATCTTAGCATATATCTAGTCTTGTACTACATATCTTACATACTTTCACTTCTTGCTTTGATTAGTTAGATGAAATTGTATTTCTAGTATTTACGTACTTTCCTTTCTTGCTTTGCATATCTAGATGTGATTGTATTTATTAGTTCCTATTTGTCTCCTATATGTGCCTTAGGACATTTGTCAATGTCCTTTGCTTCTTTTCTTGTGTGTGATTTAGGACATTTGCCAATGTCCTTTACTTATACTCTTCTATGTGATTTTGGATTTCATGCCAACCTTGTTTGTTTTTAATTATATGTGTATGTGGCATTTGAACATGCCTTTTATTCTTGATTTCTAGTTTGAGTGACATGTGCCCATGTCCCTTGTTTGATTGGCTCCTTGGCCACTCTTGTATGCTTTTTGCTTCTTATCTTACATGCCTATTAATTGATTTTCTTCTCAATTATTTGCAATGCATGTTCCATATCATGCATTATCTTGCTTTCTTAGATGCCATGATGGACATCATGCTCCATCCCTCCATAAAAACTAACAACTAACAACTAATCAAACTTCTAGTTCTAATTCATTATATTGCACATGCTTTTACATTGTTATATCTATCTAGGCATACCTCTATTGATCTAATAATATCCATTACAAACCATGCTATATCTTGTCGATTATCATTATTATATAATGTATTCTCATAACATAACACACTTGTAGGGTTCTTTCTTCTAAGGATAGTCATAACAGGGTCTTCATTCCTACCCCTAGAAGAGTGGGAAAAAAATAGGGGTTTTTTCATAGATATTAGAGCTCCTACCGATTGAAAAATCAACATTCAAAACACCCAAAACAACTATACTTCAAACCAGGTAGAACATACTAGGTAGATAGTGATGATTACATAACAATCATCATAATCAACTTAGGACAATATCACCAAGATTGGACTACAATGACAAAACAATAGGGTTTTCAATTTTAGTGCTCCTATCTAAATAGAAAAAAAATCAAATTTTCTAGACATAGGCAAAAAGGTAAGCTTAGTTATAGTTTTACACATATAGACTAGTTCAAATTCAATAATTTTAGTTTAGTTTTTCTTAGAGAATAAAAATATAGGGGGCATCATGCACAACATGATGGTTCTCACTTCTATTTTTAGATTAGGTAGTTGGTATAACTTCCAGATTAGAATCCATGCTTTAGACACTAATGATTTTGGGTAATGTACATGACACATTTAACTTCTTTTTGTTCCAATTTTAATTCATTATCTAGGCATTCTCAGTAGTTACGTACCTTATTCCATATGTAGGTGGTTGGTATCATTTTAGAGTGGCTTTCATACAAGCCTAACCTCCACATTTTTGATTGGATTTTACATAAGCTTATTGCCCATTTTTGGAATGGCTTTTATACAATCCTAATCTCCAATTTTTTTTTGAGTTGGCCAAGATTGGCCTAGTTTCCAATGCACATTTAGCTATCCATGCCACATCTTCAAATTATAGAGCATTCATGGGCTTTAGGATACATCTTATATGACACACATTCATATCAGTATCATTCTATAACTTCACTTCATGGGGCAATGATGGAGCCAAAATACTAGCTGGCCTTTGTATTCTTGAGCCACCTATTTAGAGGGATTAGACACATAGTCAAAACATTGATTAACACATGCATGATCACCTATCTTCATTTAGTGGGAAATGATGAATTGAAAGGGATAGCCTTTGCATTCTTGAGCCACTCTCAAGGAATTGAGTACTCAGCTCTATTCATAATATTACTCTTGGTATAACACATATCCAATATTACTCAACATCATCCAACATCACAACAGGTTTTGTATTGGTTTGCATATCCAATGAGGTATATTCATTCCATTTCTCTTCCTCTCTCTATTACCCATATTTTATATGTTCTTATTTTAAATATAGTGTATCTATTAAGAACTAATTACTTTTTGCTTTCTCTTATAGACTTACACTTCACAACATGATCTCTCTATGTACACCTAGCATTACATAACTTAATGAGCTTCACTCTTGTAAGTAAGTTCAGGTATGCTTTCTATTTTTTATTTATCCTAGTATTTCAATTTGTTTCATCACTAAAATAAAGGGGGGGGGGGTAAATGTAATCATATAAAATGTGAAAATTGGTAACTTGAGTGTGGATGGTGACACCCAATCCATAGGTCTCTCTTGCTTGATCTCATGACCCTCCTAGGCACCTTTTCACTAATTCCTAGTCATCTATAGCCTTCCAAATAGTGATTCCACTTCCTCTAGGTAGTATTTCTAGTGATGATTCCATCCCCCTAGGTCCCATTCCTTTAGGAAAATAGCACCCAACTTGGATTATAGAGCTAGACCCTAGGGTATTTATTTCCAACATTCTTATTCAAGTACATTTTTATTGACAATAGTATTTTATTTCTAGTTCATATCCTCCTTATTATTGACCTAACATGAATAAATTCAACCCATGACCAATAGATCCCTATAAAATCTCATTAAAATTTCATTTAAAAAGAGTTAGAAAATATCATAAAGCAAGCAAAAATACAAGCAAGACTACTTAGGTATATTTTTCTATTCTCTACATACAATAATCTACTATAGCTACAAGTACATCCAAATCTTTACACCAATCCCTATCCACCTCAAGCACACCCAATTTTAGTATTTTGCATCTTCATACATACTTTTACAAAAAGCACATCAAGTGGGAGAACTACATATACATTGATCCCTCTTTGGAGTATAGGTATGTAGGCAATGTGCCCGCACAATGGGTGTGGATACATGTTCAGTGCATCTTACACACACTAACCCCCCTCTTTTTCCCAAAGTCAATCAAAGCATAATGGAGTCTAGGGTTTAAATATTAAATCATATCTATAAGGAGTTCTATGAACATCCAATAATTGAAATTTCATACGTAGTCTCACACAAACATAGTGAACAAAACCCATAAAGCTTAGGTCTCTTAGACAATAGTGGTAGAAGAAGACTATAACGCCAGACCCAAGGTGTCCTATTTTGACACTCCTATCTTTTCAAAAAATGAAGGTCAAAACCTAATTTGTGACTTTATCTCAATCCTACACAGTGAATTTTAGACTCTATCTCAGTCATCTCACTCCATTTCTAGCTAAGTCTTATTTTTTCCACATCTATTACTATTTATAGAAAGGTTTAAATTGTAATTAAATTATACAAATTAGTAGCTTAATTATTGCAATATTATTTAATAATTTAATTAACTCAAACCTTTAACTAAAATAGGAATATGACCCTAATATTCTCAAAATTATTAAATCAATATATTATTAAAATCAATCAAAAAATGAATTTATCAAATCAACTTTAGGTTCATTTTAACCAATCTAGTTATTTCATTTTCTCAATATTAGTCAAACTTTAGTTCTATTTTTCCCTTTTTTTAGTTCTATAGAAACTATACCATTAAATTAAACTAAGTCAACTAGCTTGAATTAGTTATATCACTGCTTCTTGCCTAGAAAACATAGTCAACTCGCTCAATTACATTTCTCTAGACTATCTTGCAATAGATAAAGTTGACCAGATCAAATCTATTCTATAATGTTTGCATACTAGATTGATCTAGTAGAATTTCTTTTTCATGCAAAAAAAATTAAATCACATTGGTAGTCATTAATTCACTTTTCATTTATTTGCTTGCTTACTTAGAGTAGTGCACATAGTATAACTAGGAAGGTTAATTTACCGAATTAGACACTTTCTTTTTTCACACACTACCAAATCAAAAAAAATCGAATAAGCATTCAAACACTTATACCTAGGTTTACTTACTTGGATTTCATCACCAAGGGGAAAGCCAACTCAATTTCCTAGCCAAGTATAAATGCATGGTTGATGGTATATATTAGCAAAGCCCCCGACACCCTTATCACTTTGGGATTGTGAAATGAGAGGGTAGGCCCCAATACCAAGATAGTACCATCACCAATACAAATACCTTTTAAATTTAACATACCTAAAACTAGCTTTAAATTACCTCTTTTTAGTTCCTTTGCAAAGCCAAATATGCTATCAAATTTTAAAGGATAATCTAAATTTAAAACATATAGGAATGTCCACTTATTAGATTAACATTTCCATTTTAGTATTATTTCACGTTGTTTTCCAATTATATTTTTATTTCAAAACTTGTATTAACCAACGTTGGTACAAGGTTTGTGTTGTGTGATGCAACTAGATCAACTTAATTGATCTAGTTGAATATGTGTATAACTTATTTCTCTTCAAAATTTATACTAAGTTGTCTAGACTTATAACATTAAAACTTTTTCCCACCTATAGAACACAGTCAACTCAGTTAACCCAATCTCTTATAGACTACTCTATTTATCTTCCTATAGAACACAGTCAACTCAGTCTCTTATAAGATACTCTGTTGACTTTCTTATAGAACATAGTCAACCCATTTGAATTAGTTTCTCACATAGTTATTATATTTATCTTCTCATAGAAAAAAATCAAACCATTTAACTTAGTTTCTAACAAATCTCTTCTATTTGTCTTCTCATAGAACATAGTTGACTTGTTTGACTATGATCACTACTAGCTATTTTATTTATAGAACATAGTTGACCTATTAGACCTAGTATAATAACTAGTTTGTCCTCTTCTTTAGTAAGGGTATAGTTTCCCCATTTCATCATGAAACACTTGTATGATAATTACATGGAAAAAAATCAAACTAACATGTTGAATTTTACAAATCCTAATGAATATTTTAAGACAACATTTTTGATAACTAACCTAGATCAAAGTAATATTCACATCACCAATAGAACCAAAAACTATGAGACTCATCCTTATTTTTTGTCACTTAATATATTATTTATACAAATGGTAAAATATGAAAAGGATATTGAATTCATATCTAAAATGATTATTTTCATCAATGAAAATCCTCAACATAGAGGTGAGGATCCTTTAGTTATATATAACATCATGATGGGACCTCATTTCAAAAATCCCCATTCACCTTCACCTAAATTTTATACAAGGTTTGGGGTAAGTCAATTAATTATTTACGCCACTCCTTTACCCTATATAACATCTCCTTCTAACACTATGATGTCATCCTCCATGTCTTCTTTCACCTCCATGCCATGTATTTCTACTAACATGGCTGGTGTTTTTTTTAGTGGGCCTAACCCAAACATCCACACTAATATTTAACTTCATTTAACTCATAATGGATCTAATATAACTAGTAATTATCATACTACTACTACTTCCCATGCAACTACCAATTCGCATGCCACTACCATTTCTTATGCTACTAGTGCATCTCAATTTATTAACACCTCACAACACATTAATGCTTCCAAATCTACTTCTACTAGTCAAAATATTTCCCAAACTAATAAAATACTATTACAAACTCTCAAATAAATGGATATGTTTCAAACTAATAATGCATACCAAATGATGAAAATGCAAAATCACTTATTACAACTATAAAATCAACCTAAACATATTCAATGGGGAGCACCAAATCCTAATGCCCCCACCTCACTTTAGGGATGCACTTGGTAACCTTATGCCTCAACCACCACTTATTAATAAAATTATTAAACACTTACAAAATGAACTTCTTGTACCTCAAATCACAAACATTGACATAGGAGGTATAATTCTCACTATCACTTAAAATGGATCTATAGATTCCACCTTACACTTAAAAAACCTTTATAAACTTATAGAAAGATTGGGTTAAACTTAATACCTTCACTACAACCAAAATTTTATCTAAAAATCTCTTCAGAGATGCTCTAGATTGGTATAATCAACTTAAAACCCAATCCATCACTAGTTTAGAGGACAATGTATTTGTTTAATAATTCCAAACTAATGATCTTCTTAAAAACACTTTATCCCATTTTATCAACTACAAACAAAAAAAGTATGAAATGTACAAGTTTTCATTAAATGATGGAAAGCTTTGTCTAAAAAAGCTGAGCATAATATGGTGGATGAGAACCTCTTCTACTTATTCACTAATGTTTTTCATCCTATATTATAATACCACATTAGGAATCTTTTCTCAAAACCTTTGGAAGAGGCCATTAATCAAGCTACATACCAATTTTCCTTATATTCCAATTCAAACCTTCCCATCCTCCAATGAGAACTCACATGCTTATAAAAGATAAGAAATGACATGAACCAAAAGATGTTGTTATAGACACTCATGATTCCATACACACCATCGAAGCCATTACTCCAAACATTATAATGGAGCATGCTAATTCATTTCCACCTAATAATAACTCTCATCCTAGTTCCTTATTGCCTCACCAACATAACACAAATGCACAAAAACCTCTTTCCTAGTATAAATTAAAATACATACTCCATGACACTCATCATAAGATCTTGACCCTACACCTATTATGAAAAACTAGTATGATCCCAATAAATTTTGGTGGTTTTGTTGGTTGAATATTTTGTCGATCAGCGTACTAATAAACAAAATAGGTCTAATCAACTAAAGTGGGAAGATTAGTCATCCAAATGTGTAGGTTTACCACATCAGAAGGGGACTGATCTCTCCTCTCATCAAGGGGAGGTTCCCTATATATATACATATATGTATATATATATATATATACATATATGTATATGTATATATATATACATATATGTATATATATATACATATATGTATATATATATACATATATGTATATATATATGTATATATATATATATATATATATATAGAAAATAATACTCAGGGGTAGGACAAACCATCCATCTCTCTCTTTTCAAAGATGATGCATGCGGATCAAAGGAAAAACTCAAGGGAAATGATAGACAGTACTCCTCTTCTTTTAGAAGTATTATTCAGCAAACCATAAGAATACTCCTGGTAGTAACAGCAAAATGTAGCAAAGGATGTAATAACCAACAAATCAAGATGCAGCACAAAGTCTCCACCTGAATTTCTCAAGAGTAAGATATAAAAGAAAATGAGGGCACAAAGTCATCCCAAAGTCCTTTACATAGAAATGAAAAGAAAACACACTAAAGGTAATTATGGGGGCACAAAGTCTCTCTACACTTGACTCTTTAGGACACCTTCCTGACTGCTGTCACTAATTTTGCTTGTTGAATTAAAGGAACATAAGATATATTAAGGAAAAAGACATAAGAATAGTTTCCCCAACAACAAAGATATCACAACACAAAGTCTAAAAAATCACTTGGTTTCTTATTCCAATAACAAAATATGATCAACAAACTGAGCTCAAAGTCTCAAAAAATGCCTTTCAATTTGGGTAGAGTTTCGTTCTGATTGTCAAAAAGAGATCCATTTACAATAGAAGAGAGTCCCTTATATAACCTCTTCAAGGAGGACTTGAGAATAGTAACACATCATATTACATTGGAATCTATTAAGAAGACAGGGTGGAACTTAGGGGCATTTACCCATTTGATTTTATCAATGCAGAGAAATAAGTCATGCTTATTGAAAGTTTGTAACTTTCAATGTCCACCTAGCAATCTGATCTTACCTTCATCATTCCTCCTTTTCTAGTTGATTGAATCAGGTCTTAGATTTAGTTTTCTGTTATGTTCCTTCCTTGCTTTCTGTTGATCTTGGCCTTGAAGTCTGTGAATGCATTCTAGTCTGTAGGTTTAAAGGATCAACGACTATTTTGTTGTCTTGAATTTGACGTCTTCAAGCACGTCACCCCTTGGTCCTCTTTCAGATTTTTTGTTTGGTGCTTTCCCAGATTGAACTTGCCCCTTCGGGCCTTAAGAAATGACCCACTTTAGGTCAAGAATATCCTCCCACAAGGGTATCTACCCTTCAAGTGGTCTTTGAATAGCCTTTGGGCTTCTTTAGGTGACCCTTTGGCTTTAGGGAAGTATTCTTCAAATTGTCAGCTGAGAGTCCCCTGCAAGGGCACCTACCCTTCAGGGTCCTTCGATGGCCTTTCACAAATTCCCATGGGCATTTTCTCAGTATTTTCCCTAGGCAAATTTTTGCAGACAATTCCTGCAGACAAATTGTTCGTAGAAATTTCTCGCAGATAAAAAGTTCATAGAAATTGTTTTGTTTACTATATACGTGAATTCCTTCAGGATTTACTCTCGTGACTTCTTTCAGACTTTTTGTTTGAAGGAATTCCTTCAGAAAAAAAGTTTGAAGGAATTGTACCTTAGACTCGCCTTAGTATTTTTGAAAATGACCCTTCTAAAGGGTATTTTTGTTGACCAAGTGCCCTCTGCAAGGGCACTTGTCCTTCAAGAGGATCTTTGAACTTTTACATTGGATCACTCCTTTTAAACCAAGGTATTGAACCACTCTATTAAACCAAGTCTTTGAACCCCTTCGTTGAACCGTTTGATTGAACCACTTAGCTGAACCAAAATGGTTCAAGCCGATGAACCGTTTGTTTGAACCAACCGTTGAACATCTTCATTGAACCAATCAATTAAACCAAGATGTTGAACCAAAATGGTTCAAGCTGATGGTTTAATTGAATGAACCAAGTCAATGAACCACTCTATTAAACTACAAGACATTGAACTTCTTTGTTGAGCCAAGGCTTTGAACCTCTTCATTGAACCAAGACGTTGAACCAACCGTTAAACCAAGTTTAGGTTCAACGGTTCAAAAAAAGCCTTGAACTGACTGACAAACCATTTGATTGAACCAAAGGATGAATTAAAGCATTGAAACAAAGTAGATGAACCAAATGAGTGAAATAAAGCGTTAAACCACTTGATTGAACCTACCTTTGAACCATTTGACATTGAACCAAAGGATGAACCAAACATTGAACCTGCCGCTAATGCTTGCCGATGGAGATTTTTGTTTGAACCAAGGCACTAGACCAATCCTGAAAATGATTGAGTGTTAGAAACTAATTCTTTTTTTTGAACCCACCTGTAGAAGCCTTTAAACCTATAGAATTGATCCTACCTACAAAGTCCGTCTAAACCAACTCTGTAGTTTTCTCTAACCTTGAAAGAGTTCATAGATTTCAACCTGTAAAGCCCATTGAACTTGACCTGTAAAGTCCATAGATTTCCTCTTCCTATTGAGTCCATAGATTTTCTCTTTCTACTAAGTCCATAGATTTAAGCCTACAAAGTCCATAGATTTAAGCCTACAGAGTCCATAGATTTAAGCCTGCAGAGTCTATAGATTTAAGCCTGCAAAGTCCGTAGATTTTTGAGAAGCTTGAAAAATGAGGAATTTGAATGCCTAGGACAAAATTTGAAAAGGGAAGAGATAATTTTGGTCTGTAGGACCAAAATAGTTTAAATGTTGTCCCAAAAATGAGTGATATTTTTTTAGGGGACAACAGCTGGCTCCAATTGGAGAACTTCTATCAATTGCAAAAAGAATAGAAAGGAGTAGAATCTAGAATCTCCAGTGTCTTCATGTGTACCATTGGGTTATGGAGTCATGCTACCCAGAAAAGAAAGGGATCAAAAATGGAAACAAAGAAAACAAAATAGAATTAAAAATTGTACAAATATACATATATACAGATGCAATGATCTGATACTTCAAGAGTTGAAGTGTTTCAAATGATTCCCATTGTGAGGTAGAGAAAAGAGTGTGCCATCTTGATATTTCAGTAGAATTTTTTTCACCAATGTGCTGATGAATTATAAATGGGCCTCTCCAAAGGGAGTCAAACTTTCCATGTATCCCCTTTGGTTCTCTCCTTTTATCCCATAGCAAGACTTTATCCCCAATCTAGAAATCATGATTTCTGACCTTTTGGTCAAAGATTTTCTTTACCAGACTTTGATGAGTAGCAATTCTATCCACCACCATGGTTCTTTATTCTTTCAGCTTAGTCAGGTACATGATTCTTTTATCAAGAGAACTTTCATATGTCTGATCTTCAATTACCTTTGCCAATTTCAAGGCTAGCGATTCTAAGGTGATTGGTATCTCAACATTGATACCATAAAGAAGTTGAAAAGGAGACATACCAATTACCCTCTTTGATGTGATTCTATCTACCCACAGAGCATCAACCAATGCTTTATGTCATGTTCTTTGATTATCATTTTCTAGCTTCTTGATAATAGTTACCAGATTCTTATTGCTGGATTTAACTCATCCATTCCCTTGTGGAAAATAATCAAAAGAGTGAGAGAGTGTAATTCCATAATAGAAACAAAATTGTGTAATCTCCTGAGAGGTGAAACAAGCTACATCATCAGTAACAATTTTGATTGGAACTCTAAACTTGGAAATGATACTCTTTGAGGAAGTTGCATACAACTTCTAAAGTAGAATGCTTAGTTGGGATTACTTCTACCCACTTGGTAAAATAATCAGTTTCTGTAAGGACATAATCATGTCCAAAACTTGAAGATGGGTTTATTGTCCCAATAAAATCAAGTCCCCATTGCTGGAAAGGTTCTTCTATGATCACTGGCTTGAGAGGCATATCAGCTAACTTGGGTCTTCCAATAAATTGCTGACAGAGTTCACATTTTCTCACCCACTTATGTGCATCTTGGAAAAGAGTTGGCCAGTAATACCTGGCTCAAAAAATCTTGTGAGCAGTCATAGGAGTAGAAAAATGTCCTCCATAGGCTAGATTGTGGAAAGATTTCAAAAGCTAGCTTTGTTTCTCTTTGTCTACACAACAAAGGAATACTCCATCTATGCTTCTTTTGTACAAGCCATTGTCCCAAAGGACAAAATTTGTAGCTTTCAACTTGATAGTCCTCTTTTCTTTGTAAGACAAATGAGTAGGACATTCACCATAAGTAAGAAAATGAGTGATATCTAAATACCAATCATTGGTAGTGGAGACAAAAAGGACTATTGGTGTCTCTTCCACTTCAATTTCTTCACACTGTGTGTCTTCTAGCTTATTGTCAGCAATTAATTAGCATAGGCCTTTACCCCTGACCAGCTTTGTCAGCTTGATGTCTAGATCAAACTCTTGGATCTTTGCAATTCAATTACCTCTTTTCATTCCAAACTCCTACTGAGTTAATATAGACTTGACTGTAGTGTCAGGCACTAAGGCAAGTGTGTGAATTTAGAATATAGAAGCAAAAATGTTTGACTGCTTTCACCAAGGCATAAGCATGCTTTTCTATATTTGAATACTTCATCTCATGGGTTTTGAGAGGGAAACTCATGAAAGAGATAGGGGATTCCATACCTTCCTTGTCCTGTTAAACAAGAATTATTGAAAGTGTGTGTTCAAACACATAGCTATATATGATGAAATCTTTGTTGTAATCTAGGAAAACCAAGGTAGGGGCATGAGCAATGGTACTTTTGATATCCTGAAATGCTGATTTGCCTTCTTTAGTCCAACTGAAGATGGTTTTCCTTTTCATCATGTTCATAATGTGTTTAGTCCTCTCAACAAATTTGGGGATGAATCTCTGTAAGAAATTCACCTTTCTGAAGAAAGAATGAACAACATTCTTACTTGTAGGTAAATTAAGTTCTTGAATAGACTTGAATCTGTTTGAATCAATCTTTATGCCTTCTTTGGACATAATGTGTCTAAGGAGTTCCCCTCTGTTACTCCAAAAATAGACTTTTTAGGATTTGAGGAATTACCATTCTAGTGGTAGTACTCCAACACTTGTTGTAAGTGGCATACATGATTAGATCGATGCTTTAAAAAGATAGTCAAGTCATCAAGGTTTACCATTATGAATTTACCAATCTCATCTTTGAAAGATAGATCCATAGCTCTCTAAAAGGTAGCACCAACATTTATTAAACCAAAAGGCATTCTTCTATATGCAAATGTACCCCAAGGCATGGTGAATGCAGTCTTATGTTGGTCCACTTCACCAACTTCAACTTGATTATATCCTGAGAAGCCATCCAACATTGATAACATCTCTGAACTTGTCATTATTTGAAGCACTTGATCCATAATTGGTAAAGGATAATTATCCTTCAAAGATGCTTCATTCAGATTTTTGAAATCTACACAAATACAAATTTTGCCATTCTTCTTCCTTACAGGCACTATGTTTGCAATCCATGTAGAATGATGGATTGGGAAGATGATTCTAGCATTTAACATTTTTTGTATCTTAGATAGAATAGTACCTGATATTTTTGGATTATACAGTCTAGATTTTTGCTTATATGGCATTGAGTCAGCCTTGAGAGGAATCTCATGGTAGATTTCATCTAGTCTAAGAGACTTCATGTCTTCATAAGAATATGCTAAGACATCTATGTATTGATAGAATAAAGAAGTGAACTTGAATCTTTCTTTAGGGGTGCAACACTTACCAATATTGATCATCTTGAAATTTTCTTCAGTAGCCAGATTCACTTGATCGAATCCCTGAGAGAAACTCAAATCTGTTTGCTATTGTTTGATGAATCTATCATGCTTGTCAAATAGATTTTCAAGAGAAACCATGCCTTTAGGAATTTTGTTTCCTTTCAGCTGCAAGAATTTTTCATTTATATTTGAGCTGGATTTAGACATAGATTCATTCTTTTGAGGTTCACTACCTTCAAAACATAGTTGTTTAATATTATCTTTTTGTTCCAAGAAGGCAATGATTTGATGATCATCATTGAATACTTGCCAATGATTAGCATTGTTAAGAACACTTGGTCTATAGACTAGCTTAATGGTATAGCTGTCTTCTTTGAAATTTGAATGAGGAACTAAGAGAGTTCCTGAAATAGCAAGTGCATCAGCTCTATCATTAAACTCTTTGGGTATAGCAAAAATGTTGAAAGCATCAAAGCTTTCAATTTGATCCCAAACCAAGCTACGATAGTGGCGTAATATTTCATTCTTGGTTTGGTATAAGTTCCTCACTTAACAAACTACTAATTCAGCATCCCCTTTGGCATAAAGAAACTTGATGCCTTTGTCTTGAGTAGCCTTCATGCCAAGCAATACGAATTCATATTCAGTTGTATTATTAGCATTGCTAAATTGTAATTTGTAAGATGAAGGGAACATATCTCCTTGAGGAGATATCAAAACAATCCCAACTCCTGAACCGGAGAGGAACAACTACCATCAAATTCCAAAGTCCATATCTCATCTGATACTAATTTTTCTTTAGACTTTCCTTCATCAGAGATGGAGGATCCTTCTTGGTCTGTACTGTAGCCTAATAGTTCTTCTACTATTCTTGTTGAACTAATTTTTGATTTGATACTTTTATGTGTTTCATGGATTTCATTTGTAGATAGAAAATAGTTACCCATACTTGCAGATTCAAAAAGAATTTGAGCTTCAGGGGCTGATGTCTAGGTGACCACATATTTTGCTTCCTTTTCAAGGAGCAATCTTTTCATCATGCCTTGGATAGAGATCCTTACCTCAGATAGATCCATGCTTAGTTCTCATCCCATGTCCTTGTAGAAATTTCATCCAAGCAAAATGCCATAGGATGCTTGGACGTTAGCCACCAAGATAGTCATCTTGATTCTCTTATTTGAAAAGGCTGCAAATGCAAATTGGACATCTTTGATTTGCCCCAGCAATGGTACTTGCTTATTCTCCATGGAGAAACATCTCCCTAATGTCTTGGTTAGTGTGAGACCAAGAGACTCAGCTATGCATGACATTATCAGATGTGCCTGAGTCTATAATATAGTTACTTAGCTTGTGGCCATTAATTAATAGGGAAACATAGAAAGGTTCTATTTTTCCAAGAGCAGTTGGGGGAGTAATGACTAGATTATTTGGAATAGGCATGTTCTTTGGAGAATCAAGTGTTATCTTTTTATCTTTTTGTCCTATAGGGATAGTTTGGTTCTTGACATATTGGACCAGTTTATTCAATTGATCAGGATTGGATTGCAAATATTCAAACTTAGACATTTGTATTTTTGTCTTTTTGACATGATCGATTATGTCAAATGGCTAAATTGAGCTAGGTACAGAGAAATGTACTTCAACTTTTTGAGTCTTAAGAGGGATGGGAGGTTGGATAGTTTCCAAATTTAAAGTAGAAGGGGAAGGAAAAATTGATGTATTTGTCTTTTGGGTGATTACCAGATCTTTTGACTAAAAAGGTAGAATGGTTCCATGCTTAGCAATCATGATTGATAGCTATGGTTTCTCTTCTATCTTCTCTTTATCAACTTGTTAGACTAATTGGTTCTTGGACCTAGTAAAAACTACATATGATCCATCAATAGATTCTCTTTTGTTTTCGGGTTCATCCTGGTAGTTCATGAAACCAATATGGGAGTCGCTAGCTGATTCTTCTTGATTGTCTTCAAGGAGATCAATGTCATTTTCTTGATTTAATTTAGGCTGGAAAGAGAATTCTAATTCTGCTTCAAGATATCCCATTATTGAATTAGTTTGAGGAGCTTTCAGGGCAAGTTTCCCTTATGGGGGAGGAAGGCGATTCTGTTGCCCTTGATTCCTGCAACATTGCCTTGATATGACTGATTTGAGAATGTCCTTCTATATGAAGGAGTAGAAGACATTCCTTGAGCCATTTACTTTTTGAGAGCAAGAAACTCATTTGCTAATTTCTACACCATTATATTTGTGGTGCTTATAGATGTATATTTAGAATATGATGAAGCTTTATTTCTATTTAGATCTCTTCTTATCTTCCCTGCTAAGATGAGATCATCTTCTACCTCAGTGGCCAAAAGTTGAGCTACAAAAAGATCTATTTTACCATCACGTCTTAAGAGAAAACTAACTTTAGGTAGCTGAGAATTAATGAAAAAGCATTTGAGATTCTCAACTATAGGTCGAGCAATTACAAGGATTCTATTTCTTAGTTTGTCAAATTTGGCTATGAAGTCTCTCATAGGCTCATGAGGCTCTTTCTTCATCTGTGTAAGTTGATCTAGAAGTGTATGTGCATCTTCTACAAGTTTGAATCTGGCTTCAAACTTAGCTTTGAGAGTATTCCAATTAGTCACTGACCAAGCTTGTAGATGATAAAACCAATCTGCAACAACACCTTGTAATGTTTCTATGAAAAGCCTAACTAGTACATCTTCAAATTCTACTTTGATTACTCCACAAGCTATGTTGAAAGCTGTGATGTGCTCATCAGGGTGAAATTTCCCATCACCATAGAATTTGGGGAAGTTCTTCCTTAAACTACGTGGAAGCTCATGTAGAGGTGGAGTAAGATTGAGAGGACCAAAAGCATTACCCTAGGGGCCTTGAACTGCCATTATAGGATTATGAAAATGAGGGATAATAAATCTCAAAGGAGTGATTATTGGTAAAGCTTTATCAACAATAGAAGTAGATACTTCATCTAGCAATGGAGATCTAACTTTAGTAGGAGGAAAACTCTTGGTTCATTGGAGATGAGACGGTGAAGGAAATAGATTAAAATCACTTTGTTGTACCAACTCGAATATAGGGTCAACGATACCTTTAGCCCTTTGGCTTCGTGTATACCTTGAATCTACCAAATTATGAAACAAAAATGGAAAAGAATTGACCTTGCTTTAATTAAAGCTTGAGGCTTTAAACTGTGCATTTTTTCTCAGTTAGTGTGGAGGTGAATGGATAGATTATAAATGGATAATGGATTTTTGATCCCCAATAGAGTCACCAAAAACTGTTGGTTGAATATTTTGTTGATCAGCGTACTGATAAACAAAATAGGTTTGATCAGCCAAAGTAAGAAGATTAGTCATCCAAATGTGTAGGTTTACCACATTAGAAGGGGATTGATCTCTCCTCTCATCAAGGGGAGGTTCCCTATAGATAAGCTATATATATAAATAGAAAATAATACTCAGGGGTAAGACAAACCATCCATCTCTCTTTTTTTAGAGATGATGCATGTGAATCAAAGGAAAAACTCAAGGGAAATG
Source organism: Torreya grandis (assembly GCA_037957365.1). NCBI lineage: Eukaryota > Viridiplantae > Streptophyta > Pinopsida > Cupressales > Taxaceae > Torreya > Torreya grandis. The sequence continues at coordinate 526,683 of JARHVA010002531.1, read as the reverse complement.
ACAGACAGTACTCCTCTTCTTTTAGAAGTATTATTTAGCAAACCACAAAAGTACTTCTGGTAGTAACAACAAAATGTAGCAAAGGATGTAATAACCAGCAAATTGAGATGCAGCACAAAGTCTCCACTTGAATTGCTCAAGAGTAAGATACAAAGGACAATGAGGGCACAAAGTCATCCCAAAGTCCTTTACACAGAAATGAAAAGAAAACACACTAAAGGCAATTATGGGGGCACAAAATCTCTCCACACTTGACTCTTTAGGACACCTTCTTGACTGCTATCACTAATTCTGCTTGTTAAATTAAAGGAATAGAAGATATATTAAGGAAAAAGGCATAAGAATAATTTCCCCAACAACAAAGATATCACAGCACAAAGTCTGAAAAATAACTTGCTTTCTTATTCTAATAACAAAATATGATCAACAAATTGAGCTCAAAGTCTCATAAAATGCCTTTCAATTTGGGCAGAGTTTCGTTCTGATTGTCAAAAAGAGATCCATTTACAATAGAAGAGAGTCCCTTATATAGCCTCTTCAAGAAGGACTCAGGAATAGTAACACATCATATTGCATTGGAATTTGTTAAGAAGACAAGATGGAACTTAGGGGCATTTACCCATTTGATTTTATCAATGCAGAGAAATAAGCCATGCTTATTGAAAGTTTGTAACTTTCAATGTCCACCTGGCGATCTAATCTTACCTTCATCGTTCCTCTTTTTTTGGTTAATTGAATTAGGTCATGGATTCAGTTTTTTGTTCTATTCCTTCCTTGCTTTCTGCTAATCTTGGCCTTGAAGTCTATGAATGCATTATGGTCTATAGGTTTAAAGGATCAACAACTATTTTGTTGTCCTGAATTTGACATCTTCGAGCACGTCACCCCTTGGTCCTCTTTTAGCTTTTCTATTTAGCGCTTTCCTAGATTGAACTTGCCCTTTTAGGCCTTAAGAAATGACCCACTTTAGGTTGGGAAGATCCTCCCGCAAGGGTATCTACCCTTTAGGTAGTCTTTGAATAGCCTTTGGGCTTCTTCAGGTGACCCTTCAGCTTCAAGGAAGTATTCTCCAAATTGTCAGCCAAGAGTCCCCCACAAGGGCACCCACCCTTTGAGGTCCTTCGGTGGCCTTTCACAAATTATTGTGGATAATTCCCATTGGTATTTTCTCAAAATTTTCCTCGGGCAAATTCCCGTGGACAATTCTTGCAGACAAAAAGTCTACGAAAATTGTTTCATTTGCTAATACATGAATTCCTTCAGGATTTACTCCCGTGACTTCTTTCAGACTTTTTGTCTGAAGGAATTCCTTCAAACAAAAATTTTAAAGGAATTATGCCTTAGACTTGCCATAGTCTTTTTGAAAATGACCCTTCTGAAGGGTATTTTTGTTGACCAAGTGCCCTCTGCAAGGGCACTTGTCCTTCGGGAGGATCTTTAAAATTTTACATTAGATTGCTCCTTTTGAACCAAGCTATTGAACCACTCTATTGAACCAAGGCTTTGAACCTCTTCAATGAACCATTTGATTGAACCACTTGGTTAAACCAAAATGGTTCAAGCTGATGAACCCTTTGTTTTAACCAACCGTTGAACCTCTTCATTAAACCAATTGGTTGAACCAAGATGTTGAACCAAAATGGTTCAAGCTGATGGTTCAATTGAATGAACCAAGTCGATGAACTGCTCCATTGAACTACAAGATGTTGAACTTCTTCATTGAACCAAGGCTTTGAACCTCTTCATTGAACCAAGATGTTGAACCAACTGTTGAACCAAGTTTTGGTTCAACGGTTCAAACAAATCCTTGAACCAACTGACAAACCATTTGATTGAACCAAACGATGAATCAAAGCATTGAAACAAAGAGGATGAACCAAATGAGTGAAACAAAGCATTGAACCACTTGATTTAACCTGCCTTTGAACTATTTGATGTTGAACCAAAGGATGAACCAAATGTTGAACTTGCTACTAATTCTTGTTGATGGAGATTTTTGTTTGAACCAAGGCACTAAGCCAATCCTAAAAATGATCAAGTGTTAGAAACTGATTCTTTTGGTTAAACCCACCTATAGAAGCCTTTGAACTAGTAGAATTGAACCTACCTATAGAGTTTGTAGAAACCAAGTCCATAGTTTTCTCTAACCTTGAAAGAGTCTATAGATTTCAACCTGTAAAGCCCATTGAACTTGACCTAAAAAGTCTATAGATTTCCTCTTCTTGCTGAGTCTGTAGATTTTCTCTTCTTATTGAGTCTGTAGATTTAAGCCTGCAGAGTCCATAGATTTAAACATGTAGAGTCCATAGATTTTTGAGAAGCTTGAAAAATGAGGAATTTGAATGCTTAGGACAAAATTTGAAAAGGGAAGATACAATTTTGGTTTGTAGGACCAAAATAGTTCAAATGTTGTCCCAAAAATGAGTGATACTTTTTTGGGGGACAACAGGTTTCATGAAAGTTGGGGTCATTATCATGAAAATTATTACTAGTTGATTAATCTTGCTTTATAATTTCTCCTTGGACCCAAATTTGATCATGAATCACTCATATACATATGTCAACAAGCCTATTAAATAAAATTTAAGTCTCATGAAACCAAAAATAAAAATGAAGCCTTAAATCAAGATAATGTTCATCTAGCTATCTATAATTTTCCTCTTCTTAATCATCAATATAATGTTAATCAACCTACTTCTAACACCAATAACATCGAGATAACCATAGATTCTAACACCAAAGATGGAAACATGGTCAACATGAATAATAAGTAGAGTAGTTTCTTATATTGAGCCATACCCAACCTCTAAACATAAGAATTATCCAACATTCTACATTATTCAATACAATTTCCCATCACATCTTATAAAATTAAGGCATATGGAACCAACAAACACACAAGAATCACCTCCAACAATGCAATAGATCATACTTCTTATATAATTGATACGATTTCTACCCTTTCGCCAACTAAGATACCTCAAGCATATATCCCTCAAACTTCATATCAACCTTATCCCATTCAAACATAATAACAACTTAAAGAAACAACCACATCACCTTAGATAGATCAACCCAATTAAACCAAACCTAAAATAAATATCACTTATCAACACAAATTTCACTATGCATCCAAACCCACTTTAATGGATTTATTACAACATTATGCACATGTATCCAATAATCCTTTAATAGGTTATGATGAATGAGACCCTATAGCAAAATTTTCCCACTTTCCATCTCAAATTCCTTTCTTAAAACTTATGAAAACTTCCCCTCATCATTGTAATATATTAATGTAATTACTATTTAAAATGAACATGCCTCATCCTCCACCCATGGGGAAAGAAGCTACATTATTTGGATCAGAGGATAGCTTCTCCAAAAATTTATAGAGATGTATATCCATGTTAATGAAATGGTAGACACTTTTATTTCAGTCAAATTTCCTCTCTCTTCTATGATTATTGATAAGATAAACTTCATGTGGATAATGTCCCCTCTTCATTATCATTTAAATAGGAGACATCCAAGTCAAACATGCTTTAATCAATGAAGGATTAGGCACTCAGGTTGATTCCCTTAATTTTATTAAAACACTTAGATATTTTTAATGTAATCTTAAATATGCACAAAGTACATTTCAAGGATATGATAGAAGATAAATGACCCTTCTAAGTTTGGTTTGGCTTTCTATCATTGTTCCTCCCATCACTATTGGTGTGAAAGTTATGATATTTAACTTTCCACTTTTTTATTATATATTAATTGATCAATCTTAGACATATATCATGAGAGTAGTTGCCTCATCCACATGCCAATGTCTTAAATTTCCCCATAATGATGCTATCTATAAGATTCAAGGCAACACAAACCCTTATAATTTTGAACAATTTCAAGAATGAGGGGTTTTCAAAATACCTACCCTTGAACCTTTACCTAACATTCCATTTAGTGAGTCAAAACATTTTAATTATCCCTCAACTCTACTCGAGGTTATCATAGTTATCCTAAATTAATAGATAACATCCCTCCTAACTTCCTAGACTTAGATGATGATGAACTAGATGAGATAAGATTAGAGATCAAAACTTCTAGTCTCTCTCCTAACATCAATATCTAATTACCTCCTTCTCTCTGACCACACTCTTGTCAAAAACCTTTAGACAAACTACTGGACACCCTAACTGAAACTACACATTTTATTCACCATGCTTCTTCATTTGATATAATAGTTGACCATGCATTATTGACTTATATACACTTGATTATGATGATGGATATTATCTAGATGACCCATTTTTATCCAATTTTTTTCAAACTAAAAATGTAGAGGTGCTTAGATATCATTATTCCTTATTATAGTCTTAGTTATTTTTATATTATTCTCTCTTATAGTAACTGATATTAGTTATTCCTCTATTACTCACAAATCAGAGATGAATCACACATTTACTACACCTCCAGTCACTACTGAACCTCTTAGGAGTATGCTTATGTACCATGCCATGATAGAACCCTACTATTTAACTAGATACCTTGATCCTTACAATTTGATTTCTCCTTAGATGTTATCCACTCTACTTCAAGTTGCTTCATAACCAACCACACATATGAACGAGCCTAGTCTGGATCCCCCTCTAGATTTTTATTTCCTCGATGATGGTCTTATACCATTCCTTTACTAACATAATGGGTAGATTATCCCTATGGTGATATACATAGAGTTACTAGTTAGTGGACGAAGGATTGTCTTATACATCAACAACAATAGGCTTCTTCCTTTACCACTTCAGCCAATAGTCCTTCATTGTCTAATACTAGACATATTTATTATTGATATCTCAATAAATACATTGATACACTATGTCCAGCCATATGACAACCTAAAGACAAAATTGTAACACCTCCTAAGCTACTTCCAAAGTATGTCCCTAAATATGGGGAAGTATATTGCCTTTGGAATATGTGCACTACACACCATACCAATATATGTCAAGTAATTTAGTAGTATCTTTGGGATTTTCCATGGTCTATGCCTTCACTAGTTCAACTTCCCTCTACAGTTCATCCATGGGCTAAGGCTTATCCTTCCCCACCACCTACATCTTCTCACATATTTTAGGACACTTTTTACATTCCTAACATTGAGTATCCCACATAGGAGGTACCTTAGGAATATCATCATTATTATACCACACCTACTTTTTTTGTAGAGATGATATGAAAGGAAGTCTTATCATAATGTTTTATGAAGATTGGTGAGACTTTGATTAACATTAGAATTCAACTACATAAGGATGTATGATATGTTATGGATGGTATTTATAGCGATATTTATCACTACTTGTGAACACATCATGGTGTTCTATCACATTATTTTTCACATTATTACATTGTTTGGCCTTGATTTATGATTATTTATATATTAGATATGTTGAATTTCATTTTCATTGGGTCTCATTTATCTACATATTTCTTTTATGATCTCTTATGGATGATTTTTATATGGACTTTCACCAACTTATATTCATGGATTATATTTATTTTTACATGTCTTTCTCATTCTCTCATTATGCTTTTATGATTCCTTGTTATCTTAAATTCAAACAAAGGTAGTTATTATTATGACTTGGTTATTAAACCCACATCCCCAAATATCATATCTTTACCATTTGATTAGTTAACAAGCACTATATATATATGTATGTGTGCGTGTGTATATATATGTGTGTGTGTGTGTGTGTGTGTGTGTGTGTGTGTGTGTGTGTGTGTGTGTGTGTATAGTGATCTCCATCTATCCCATTTATTTTCCTTCTCATATTAAGCATACGTATAGTTGATATTTAAGATCACATACTAGCTTACAGGAAAGATAAATTGTTTAATCAATCATCTCTCTAGACATCTTTCTTTTTATAACCAAAACCCAAAGATTATATGTGTGTGTGTTACTCTTATCATTCATGTTTGGTTATCGACAAAAGCCATAAAAATTTAAAAGCCAAATCATTTTAAATAAAATAAAATGATCAAAAGGCAAAATTAAATATCAAAAAGTTAAAATTGCAATAAAAGATGTGATTCATATCACTTCTCCTATCCATAATCAAATCTTAAATCCCACAATTGGCCTCATAATATAAGAAAGGTCTATTGGGGTGTGGTAGGCTAGTATATTGGGATAGGATAATTCAAAATTCTCTATAGTGCTACCTACTTTCTCACACAAGCACCTAATCTTTTTAGTAGACTAATGAATCTATAAGGGGTCCTGAGGAATGTGGAACACATGTTGGGAAGGTAGGTCCATTTTACTTTCCCTATATATATAAACTTCATGACTTGATCTAAGTAATCCACTTATTTTCCCATAAAGTTATATCTATTATGAACAAGTATCTTATACATTTGAGGGTCTCTAAACTATTAGTGCATTCCTATATTATTAGTATACCTCAAGTCTACTAAGGTTTCATTAAAAATGCCTATGTCATTCTTATTCCATTCCCTTCATTAACTATAACAATCTCAATATTCCTCCTTGATGAATATAATTTGTTAATTAATCATAATCCTAGAGTTATTCCATTTGTGAATTGTAGTATATGACCTTAGATAAGGCCAAACATTCCTCACAAATTTGTTCTTATTCCCTAATAATCATATCACATATTCCATCTTAGTGGTGTTCCCTTTGTGATTTGAAATATAAGACCATGGATAGGACCATACATTCCTCACAAAATATTCCTAAAAATGTCTGTACCATTAGTCGCATCAATAAATATCAATTTTTTTTATAAGTTTGTTTTTTATTTAAGATATCTTCTATTTTAGTACAAAATTTTCATACTTCCCATTTTGATTTAGTACAAATTATCTTGTTTTTATTTGATGTGATTACTTTTAAAACATTTGGCATAACATATTCTCCATTTTATTACAAAATTTTCATACTTCCCATCTTGATTTAGTATGATTTATCTTGTTTGGATTTGATGTGATTACTTTTCAAACATTTGACATAACATATTATGCATTTTATTACAAAATTTTCATTCTTTCCATCTTGTTTTAGTATGATTTATCTTGTTTTGATTTGGTGTGATTACTTTTCAAACATTTGATTTAACATGTCTTCCATTTTATTACAAAAATTTCATACTTACCATCTTGACTTAGTATGATTTATCTTGTTTTAATTTGATGTGTGTTTTTATTTATACTATTACAAATATTTACTATTTGACTTTATTTTATCCTTTACTATATTTTCATATTTTGTTTTACACATTTCCCATCATGATTTAGTGTTTATTAAATTTTGTTATTTTTTACCTACTTTTTCAAATCTCACATTTTATTTTTAACCATGCATGTGTCACATAATGCTAAAAAATAAATCAAACATCATATATTTTCCAATACCATATACATAAAATCTAAAACACGTTCTAGAATGAAAATGACAACAAACATCCATGCATCCATAATATCAATACAAATCATAAGCCAAACAATGTCCATATCCATATATATGAAGATTTTGATATACCATATTACAAAGTACAAATACAATATCAAAAAACTCCACAACTATGCTCTATTATGCCTATATGGTGGCCAAGCCACACTACACATAGATGCCTATGACTAACCCCTCTGAATAGTCCACTTTAATGAGGTAGTCTAGGATTTGAGACCATCAGCTTATCCTTGTAAACTACCCACCTAGTCCTATACACATCCAAGCTCTATAATAGTGGCCATATAGGTAGCTCGCTCCTAGGCCAATGCCTATCAGGCTTGTGCCTCTCCTTCTCCAACTATAAGGGGTAGCTATAACCCACCCCCTTATGCTTATAGCTCTCAAAATACCTCTACAACCAATCAAAACCAACTAGAATACACTGGGGTAGATGTTACAACATGATATTCCATAGTAGTAGTATCATGATGTAATAACACTTCATCCAAAATATCATGGTGTATAGCCTGAACTACTATACCCCATCTGAACCTTCCTAAGTAATATCTACATAAAAATCAAGAGTACATTAGATCACACACACACATATCCAAATCTCTAAATAATCTATCTAAATAAATAAAATATGCAACTAAACAACTAGTGATCTATTTAGTACTCAAAATATAAACCATTACTTACCAACATTAGTATCACTGACCATAGTTTCCTCATCAGTGTAGCCACGTAACACCTTCAATGTAGTCTGCCTCTAAGAACTACAACATTTTGGGAAATAACATGTGCATGTCAAGTTCCTCTTTGAATTCATCTCTCTATGGCCCATATTTATGTATCTTACATCATAGGATTTCCCTATGTAGTTACTACCTCGTGTGTCCCTTGTACCACCTAAAGATGCCTCCATCTCTTCCATGCTCATGAGAGTATATGTAATACCTATTATGTCTCAATAGTATCCATGTCCTCTCCCTCAACACCAACCATCTCCACATCTACCATAACTCTGTCTTTAGCCTCTAGTCGAGCTACCCTCTATTTCTAAGCTTGACCTATCCATCGTCTTACTCATCATGGCCAAATCAAATGTAACTTCACTAGTGCTCCTACACCACCTCTACCCCTTATATCACTAGCATGTCATGCCCAAAAATATGGAACTACTATAAGAACCACTATATGTGGTAGGTTAAATTATTTAAGAACATGAGCAATAGGGTATGGCTCTAGCCACCATGTATAATGCCCAATAATGTAAATAAGACCCAATCCAACATCAAAAGTAGACCAAGATGGCCAACTAGCCACAATATATGCATGCAATTTCTATATAATATCACCATGTGTGACTATCTATAGTGGTGGGGTATATAACACACTATGTGCTTCATGGTCTTATAGCCACCTAGTCACATGAGGTAGCCTATCATCCACTACATGGGGAAACCCACATAGTTGGTACATCAAGAATCTATCATATATCCAACTACTTAGCAAAATTATAGGGCCTATAATATTCTACCCTTGAGACAACATACCATACATATTATGTACTAAATGTACCCAATCAACTAATATTAGGTCATACAAAGTTCCCTACTCTAGAATTAACTAATACAAGGCCACCATGCACAATGGGACCTTCCCATCCAAATTGTGACAAATCAAACATGATATCAAAATCCCTATCATGACCTTCTAGATGTATATAATGGTTGACATATAGACAAAGAAAAAGTACACTCACAACCCAAAAAAATATTTCTATAACCCTATTTCCCATAGAGCTAAGGCTCACCTCTCAAGATTTGACTATAGGGCATCATAAATCATAAGAGTACCCATAATGGGTATTTCAAGTAGAGCATGTACATCATCCAATGTGATCCCCACCTCTATAGTATCCCCATCCACCTCCCATTGAAAAGTGTTGGTTAGTCATTCCTATGCTCCAAGGAACATGATTACTAAGTCAAAACTTAGGGGAATCTAACACATCTCCATAATGCCTCTAAACCCTAGAGAAGCAAACTATGCATAATCATGATCTGATAGTTCTCTAGCAAGTCTAACAACCATTCTACATCCACTAGGCACCAAAATCTCTATTTCCTCTAAAAAATACTAAATAACATAGAATATATTAGGTCTTGATAGAAAACTCTATAAAATACATTATACAAATATTTAATTTCAAAAATTAACTACATCATCATGTTCTGGCTATTTTCTCATCCTTTTCCTACATAGTCAACCATTTTTATACCAAGTCAGCTTTGTTATTTTACACAATTGGCCACTTTTATACTAAGTCAACCTTGTTACCCATATTTTCAAAATACATCAACCTTCTCCTACATAGTCAACCTATATTTTCAAACTATGTCTTTCATCCTCTTTTAGTACTAAGTCGACCAAGATATGTTAAGTTGACTACTTCACTCTTCCAACTAACTCAACCCTTTGGTATGCAGTCAACCTTATTGAGTTATACTATATCAAATCTCTACTACAAAATCAACCCCTTTGACCACACTTTACCTTTTCAATAGAGTGGACTGGGTCATCTCTGTTCAATAAAAGTGGATAAATTTCAATTATTTACCATAAATTCCTTAGACATTTATTTCTCCACTTCCTACCCATTGATTCACTTAATTCCTACTCTACTTAAATTTTCCTAGGGCCAATTTTGCTACACGATTTTCCACTAATGTCTAATTTTTCATACTTAGATTCATTTATAACAAAAATCACCAAAATTTTTAATTTAATGAATCACTTATCTATGATGCATCCACTTCTACTACTAGGCATCCTCCAACTTGCACCTATCGTTTCCTCACCATTGTCACTCTTTGGGTTCCTCTGGGTCTCTCAGAGCTCTATTTTTTCAAAATAGTAAAATTAAAAATGATTAATTTTTTTACTCTATTTATATTTGTCATTCTAAATTATTTACCTATCAATTATTTACCATTAGATTCTAAATTTTATTCATAACTTTGTTTCTACTAGCTCTTTTACCAAATCATAAGATGTTCTAGAATCTTGACTTCATCAAGAATTTTTATGCATACTATATGTATTTATGAATTTTTATTTAGTATGTGAACTAAGCTTCCATTTGTTGAACTCATTTGGATATTTCCATGGAATAATTATGTCTCAAGGAGATACCACTGTTAAAACCATGGGTTGAGAAGTGTAAATGCCTCAACCCTCATTGGATGTGAAGAAGTTTGAGAAGTTTAATGGTGAAAAATACTCAACCACATCCCTCTAAATACCACCAAAACTCTTTTTTGTAACCTTGAAACATGTCCATATGTAAGTTGAAACTCTAAATCAACCATTGTAAATAGATTTTATACCTAAAGTTTTTATGTATTACTATTGATTCTAAATATAGAATTATAAAAGGGTTTTCTTTACCAACATTCATGGCCCAAATCTGATCCATTTGTACCTCAAATTGATATAGGATGCCATAAGTTTATGTTAGTTTTATCAATATGATAAAATTTATTCAATATAATCCATATAATTTATCTTAGAATGTCATAGAATCTATCAATTATCACTCATAATCATGTAAAATTTCCCAACTGTGTTTCATATATGCCCTAGTGTGTCTAATATGTCCTACCCAAATCAAATAATTTGACACAAAATATGATTAATCTATCTATCAAGGCCTAAATATCTAAGACAAGCCCACCATATGGAACCCTTTTAAGGTGAGGGATGAAGCTTGTGAATCATTCATCTTAAAATAAAGATTTATATGTATCATGTGTTATATATAAAATAAAATTACTCAAATTTGGTCATGAATACTTGATAATGTTAATTTTTTGCCCACATTCACTTTAACTGACTTGTACACTCAATATGGACCTTTTAACCCACCTCTATCTATCCTAATCACCTATACCTTTCTAAATTTATATCTTATGCCTACAAAGATGTTCAAAATTATTAAAAATCCCTATAATCATATGTACAAACACTCCATATTTGAAAAATTTCATGTTTCTCTTCAGGATTATACTGACTAGTAAGGGAGAATAATGGAAGATGATTTTGTCCCTTATGGGTCAATCTTAGCCTCACCTCTTCTAACAGTCACTTTTCAAATTTTAACCTTCCCTTATAGGTTGGTCCATATTTTTAGGATACATAGTGTGAGTTTTTCACCTTTTAGATTTATATAAAGGAGCATATAAGTCACTTATTCAATCACTTGAAAATTTCAATATATAGGCACAATTACACTATTGCACACTAATAAAAGCTTCCCTATTTTTAAAAATATGATTCTAATAATTTGAAGTAGTCCTTAACCAAGTTAAGAGCCTATTTAATGAACTCAAAAACTACCAAGAACAAGAAAATTACCAATAAGCCAAGATCTTGAAATAATACTCAAAATTAATTCGTATTGATTGCTTAAAATAATTACAAACCCAAACTATGCTTAAATAAGCCTTAACTCAAAAATAGAGTTTACATGCAAAATTTGAAAAAAAACTAAAATCTAGAAAAAAACGTATTTTTAAAAACTCCCAAAATAGGCCAAAAATCTCTCAAAATGTCCTAAACACTATAATTATAATATGGGATTAAATTCAACTGAAGTCGATGTCTGGTTCTAAAAATATACAATTTCTCAAAATAGAAAAACCTAAAAAAATAATTAAATGATAATTTTAGACCCTCAAATGATCACGTATGGCCTCTAAAAAATATTGAAAACATTGCTAGGCTAGTAGAATGACCTAAGATGAAATAACATTTTTGATACGATCTCTTTGGCACATGGAAGAGCTCAAACATAGCTACAAGTCAAAATTTATGGCTTTCAAAAGGATGGCCTATTTTTTATACATCATTCTCCTCTAGTTGAAAATAACTCAGCTCCTGTGAGTTGCCTTGATTGTACTACTACCATTTTTCCTTATCAATCTTCTTCAACTCCTTAATCTAAATAGTTGTCTTATTTCTACAATCCTTCACACTACACCAAATACCTATTATAATTCCCTTGCCTTGTGTTCACTATCTTCATATCCCAAATATGCACTATTTTCTTTCTTCTTTTTTGGAACTTGTTGATCTCAATTTAATTCTTCATCTTCATTATCTTCACCATCTTCTCCATGGAATTAATATAAATCTAAAATGTTAAATAATAGAGATATATCAAAATTATGTGGTAAACTCACCTCATATGCATTATCATTGATTTTATTCACAATTCTACATGGTTCAATTTTATAGTATTTTAACTTATTATATGTGCCTTTTAGAAATATTTATTTCCTCAAGTAAACCATTACCAACTCTCCTTCAAATATATTGGATCTTCTTCTAACATCTACTGTTGCTTTATATTTTTCATTACTTTCCTACAACTTTCTTCTTAGTCTTTCTTGCAACTGCTACATATGCTTCTGCATCATCACTAATTCAATCTACAACTAACAATTGTACTAAATCTAAAATACCCATAGGATTTCTCCCATAAAAATTTTGAAAAGGTGAATTTCCTATTAATCTATTCACTGAACTATTATATACAAACTCAACTTGTGGCAAAGCTAAGTCCCATTGCTTTGGCTTCTCTCCTACTATGCATCTCAATAAATTTCCCAATCTCTAATTCATAACTTCTATCTGTCCATCTATTTTTGTGTGATATGCACTACTAAATTATAGCTTAGTACCCATATTCTTCCATAAATTCCTCAAAAAATGACTTAGAAATTTTGTATCCGTATCTGAAGTAATAGTTTTTAGAATACCATGCAATCTCATAATATCCATAAAAAATAATTCTGCAACTCTAGTGACATCATTGGTTTTCTTACATGTAATGAAATGAACCATTTTAGAAAATCTATCTACAATAAGAAAAAAATAATCATTATCTCTTTATGTGTTTGGCAATCCCAACACAAAATCCATACTTAAATCTATTCATGGACCTCTTGGAATCGGCAATGGCATGTAAAGTCTAGTATTTTGTTCATGTACTTTAGCCACCCAACATATTCTACACCTTGAAACATACCTTGTCACATCTCTCTTCATCTATTTCCAAAAATACTTTTCCTCCACCAAATTTATTATCTTCATCTTACCAAAATGTCCAACCAAACCACCACTATGTAATTCTCTTATTATATTATCTTGTAGAGACCCAACTAATATGCATACTTGTTTCCCTTTGAAGAGATAACCTTCTTGCATAAGATACTCATCATGAATAACATTTGGCCACCTATTAATAGATTCTTGCACTACTCAACTACCTTGCTAAAATATGGATCAATATCATATAATTCTTGAATAGCTTCAAATCTAACTACTTCACTCACCATAGTAGTTAATAACACTACTCTCCACTCAATGCATCAACTACCTAATTCTGTTTCCCTAATTTATGTTTCAACACATAATTATACCGCTATAAGAAAGAAACCCACTTTGCATGCCTACTATTCAACTTCTTTTGTGTATTCACATACTTTAAAGCTTCATGATCTATAAATAGTATAAACTCCTTAGGCACCAGATAATTCCTCCAATGTCTTAATGCTTGTATAATTGCATAAAGTTCAACATCATAAGTACAATACTTTGTTCTTACCTCATTCAATTTCTCACTAAAATATGCTATTGGATTTCCTTCTTAACTCAACATAACACCAATTCCCACAAATGAAGCATCAGAATCAACCTCAAACACTTTGTTAAAATTTGGTAATCCTAAAATTGGCCTTTTTATAATATTCTTCATCAAAATTTCAAAGCTTTTTGTGGCTACTTTAGTCCATGAAAATTACTTCCCTCTCATGCAATCTATTATTGGTGCCACAATACCACTAAATTTTTTAATAATTTTTTAATAAAAAGTTGCTAAACCATGGAAACTTCTTGCCTCTGTAATGCTTTTTGGAATAGGCCACTCAATAATTGCCTTTATCTTTTCTTCATCCATTTTCACACCATCTACTGAAACTATAGACCCCAAAAATACCAAACTATTCTATATAAAACTACACTTCTTCAAATTTGCATACAACTTCTCCTTTTTAACAAATTCATTACCATTCTCAAATGTTGTAAGTGTTCTGCTTTATTCCTATTGAATATAAAAATATAATCAAAATAAATAACCATAAACTTACCAATATATTATCTTAACACTATATTCATCACCCTCATAAATGTGCTAGGTGCATTAGATAATTTGAATGGCATCACCATCCACTCATATAAGCCATCCCTAGTCTTGAATGTAGTTTTACACTCATCCCTTTCATGAATTTGAATCTGATAATAACCACTCCTTAGATCAATCTTGGTAAAATATTTTGCTCCTACAAGCACATCCATCATATCGTCTAAACAAGGTCTAAGAAACCTATACTTTATTGTAATTTTATTAATTGCTCTACTATCCATACATATTATCCATCCTTCATCTTTTTTTAGAGTTAGCAATGCTAATGTTGTACATGGACTCTCCCTTATCACTTTCTTCCTTAGCAATTCAATAACCTATTTATTTAATTCTACATGTTATAGTGGACTCATCATATAAGCTACTTGATTGGGTAGAGCTGATCCTGGAATCAAATCAATGTGATGTTGAATATCTCTCTTTGGTGGTAAACCATCTGGTAACTCATCAGACATAATATCTACATATTATTTCAACACTCTTGCTACTTCTACTGGTATTGGTACCATTTTTGTTTCTTCATTCTTTGCTACTAGTGCATAATAACAACCTACTACCTTCATATCTTGGATATTTTTTTTAGTACAAAGCATGATTTCTATCTTCTCTTCCTCTTTAAGTTGTAAAAAAACTACCTTTGTACCACCTTTCCAAAAAGTGTATGTATTCTTTGCTCCATCATGAACTACTTTCCTGTCAAATTGCCATAGTCTCCTCAGTAACACATGACATGCATTCATTGGAATGACATCACACCATATTTCATCATTATAAGTTTTTCCTATAGAAAACTTGAATAAACACCTTTTATCTACTTTAACCTCATTCCCTTTCTTATATCATTAAATACAATAAGGGTTAGAATGCTTTTCACATTGCAGATTTAGTTTTTCAGTCATTTCTTTAGAAACCAGATTTTTACAAATACCACCATCTATAATTACTTTGCATACCTTTCCACCTAAAGTACATCTTATTCAACAAATATTTGATCACAGCCATGCATACCACATTATTTATTCTATACTTAATCCTTCCTTGGAGCGATCATGGTTCTTCTCATCATGAGATTCTCTCCAACATCAGCTAGTTTAACTTCAGTATTCTACTCTTTTATTTCAGCCTTAATTAGATTTACTATTGGATGATCTTCTTGCCTCCTTTCTTGATCTTGATAGTTTGGACACTCAATTACTCTATGCCCTTCTTATCCACATCTATAATAGACATAAGATCTACGTTGATTCAAAAAGCATCCTCTAGCACCACCATAACCTCATCCTCTCTAAAATCCTCTTCCTCTTTGTTGGTATTGAAACCCTTGCCTATTATCATCTTGCCTTTCTACACCACATGATGATTCACCTTTATTGGAATTAAATCCACTTTTGGTGGTATTAAACCCACCTCATCCCCTTATTGGAGGGGATTTACCTCTTTTTGGACCAATAGATGTCCTTCTGAAATTTTATTTATTTATTCTTCTACCTTTAAAGATAATTGATAAGCCTCCTCTATGTTAAGTATTATATGTATTCTTAATTCATCTTGAATAGAAAATTTCAAACCATTTACATACCTTATAGCCATCTTCTCTTCTATTTCATCATGCTCCACTTGTATGAAAAGCTTGTAAAATTCATCTGTATACTCTTGTATACTATGATATTTTTGCCTTAACTTTTGAAATCTTCTGTATAGGGTTTGTGCATAATCCACATGAAAAAATTTCTCCCTCAACTTCTTTTGCATATTTTGACATGAATTAATCTTCTCTTTACATTTTTCTATCTCTCTTTCTATAGGTGATCCCACCAAATCATTGCATGATCTTTCAATTTCATGCATGCAAAATTTACCTTCTTATCTTCTCTCATAGTCTTTCACTCAAAGAACTTCTCTATGCTATTCATCCAATCTATCAACTCCTCTAGTTTTAAATTGCCTCCATAATTTAGAACATCAACCTTGATTCCTTCACTCCTTCCTTCTAAATCTTGAACCATCCTCTCTTCCATTGATGGTGGCTGCTCTTATTATTCTTCATGCTGAACTTCTTCATCATGATCTATGTCTTCTTCATCACTACCTTCTCTTCTCTATTGGTTGGTGATAACCTCTTTTAATTGTTGAACTTGTCTCTATATCTCTTGTATAGTCTAGTTCATCTGTGCCATACCTCCTTGTTCTCTCACCATTCTTCTCTCCTCTGAGATTTGAACTTACTCTAATACCAGATAATGAACCTGAAAACTAACAAAAACAAGAAAATTAAAAATAGGCCAAGATCTTGAAAAAATACTCATAATTTATTCATATTGATTTATTAAAATAATTACAAACCCAAACAATGCTTAAATAAGACTCAACTTAAAAATTAAAGTTTACATGTAAAATTTGGAAAAAACTAAAATCTAAAAAAAAATGCCTATTTTAAAAAACTTTTAAAATATCCCAAAAATATCCCAAAATATCCTAAACACTATAATTAGACTATGGGATGAAATTCAATTGAAGTTGATGTCTGGTTCTAAAAATATACGATTTCTAAAAATAGAAAAAACCCAAAAAAATAATTAAATTACAATTTTGGACCCTTAAATGATCACATACGACCTCCAAAAAATATCAAAAACATTGTTATGATGGTAGAATGACCTAGGATAGCAACAAATTTTTTGATATGGTCATTTTAACACATGGAATAACTCAAATAGAGTTACAAGTCAAAATTTATGCCCTCTAGAAGGTTGGCCTATTTTTTCTACATCATTATTTATACAAGCCAAATCAAAGCATTATCAAGTATTCAATCCATCTATAGATGCATTTATATAGTCAAAGGAGCACAATTTCATAAAGCACTCTAAGTGGGATACATACATGGGATTAATTTCTACATTTAAATTATTGAATATGTAGGTAGTGATCAATCATCATGAAGGTAATTAAGGTTAGTTCATCTCATTACAATCCATGTTTTCTATTTATAGATTTTCAACCATTACAAGCCCTATTAGGTTTTCAAATTTGAATAACTCATTTTTAGGTCTTTCATGCACATCCAAAGGTAAAATTTATACACATAAGTATGATTTAAGCTATCATAGATGCTCATGCACTGATTTTCCTAATTTTTAGTAGAGGACAATATCGACCAACTTAGGAAAATAGTGTCAGCCAATCATGTCCCATTGTAGATGATATTTTCCCAAATAAATATTAATCACAATTCTTATGGAATTTTAAAAATAAATCTCTGTTGATTAGTTCTAACATCTATTCATTTTCACATAGTCAGATTAAAAATAGTAAAAAATTGAGTATTTATTTTTGTTCATAATTAGTCTTCTTTAATAACATCATGCTTTGTCAATTTCAATATTTTTATTTCATTCTATTAGTCACAAGTTGATTTATAACATTGGATATTATTATATTCAATTTATCTAAATTAGGGTTAATGCACTTATTAACTCAAAATTATGATAAAACATATTTGTGAACCCGCTTTTTTTTAAAACATTGTTTAAAAAAAGTTAGTTTAGGGTTTAAATAAATTCTTGAGCAACCAAAAATAAAATAACTTGACTTTGACATTAGATTTAATTTTTGACATTAAAAACACTTTATTTTTACCTTAGATATGATATTTGACACTGAAATCACTTTATTTTGACCTTCAATTTCAAGGGAATTTACTAATCTACATACACAAAATTATTCCTTTTTGGAATATAAATTTTAATTTTTTGTTATTCTCATTTCCAATAAATTTATAACTACTTTGGATGAGTAATTTATGTTTCAAGTTTCATTAGTTTTCATTACATGTTTTATTCTCCTCATAAGGAACATCTTTAAGAATCATGTAATAAAAAGAATCAAAACACAGGTTAAAATACAAACATTATTTATGATTTAAAAAAAAAAATCATACATGACATAGGAATAAGAATGATTATACATTCAATATGTTACAAGAATTAGTTTACACCCTATTAATAGAATTATTATGACCATATAAAGTGACAAGACCCATGAATATGATTTAGTTAAGAATAATAGATTTGAACCTATTGATGTGAAAGAATTTAGTAAATACCTAGATACCCATCTTGATAAAATTCAATCTTTTCTATTTGTATTTCAACAAGAAAAAAACATTATCATGCTAGTAATCTGAAGAGAAATATGATTCCATTTACCAACCTTTTATTAAACCTACAAAATCTATTTTTACTTCTAAAGCTGATAATGTTATTACATCTACACCTTTGGATTTGAAGCCAACACAAGGCTTCCAACATATATCTATGACCATGCCTAACCAAATGACTCATACATGACCTTTGATAGCTATGAATACTAATTCAAATACCTTTTCTACTACACAATCCCTCATGAAAATTATTTCACTTTTGCATACTAAGGTGTTTCAATTAAAACAATGTATACCAAAAGTTATCTAGTTAATGGATTCAAAACCATCACTTCATAATCCATTAGGACATGAGATTGTACCATATACTTTACCTGTAGGATTGGTAGATCATAAAATTCCATTATATGAAGGTAAAGGATATATATAACAACATATTATATCTTTTCACGTGGCATGCTTGGATTATGATTTCAATGACAAGTTGTTAAGTTATTTACAAGGAGTCTAAAAATTACACCTTGAGTAGGTTTTATGACTTACCTATTCAATCAGTCAAAACATTCAATCCACTAGAGACTCACTTTATAAAACATTTTACTATCAACATTGATGAAAATATTTATTACACACAAATTTTTAAGATTAAGCAAGGAACTAATGATCTTATAATTGATTATGTACTTTGTTACAAGACCATGCTTTCAAAAATGACTAATACATTGGTAGATAATAAATTACAAGATATTTTAAAATAAAGTCTACTTCACCCTTGCATGAGTCAATTATTTTAATTTTTTTGATCATTTAAAGATTTTTTTTCATACAATAAGAGAGAAAAGTCAAGTTATTTTTTGAACAAGCTCAAATATGCACATGCATCTAATTCAATAACAAAGTCTCAAAGCAAACCATTTTATAAAGCTAATCTAAAAGATACTAAAGTTGGTTTGAAGATCATAGTTAATCATATTTATCAACCTTATAATAGGCTTGATTTATCAAATCAACCAAGGATAAAATTATCTTGATTACTACAATCACCTCATAAATTTCTATAAAAGTTACTTGAGTGAAATCTTATTTCTCTACCCCAACCACTAGAATTTGATATAAGTAAACCTCAATGTAAATATTTTGAAAAAAATTCATATTTTTATTACCATATATGCAATGGTGATTCTAATAATAAATGTTTCAATTACAATCACCTTATTCAATATCTGATCGATAATATGTCATTTAGCTAGGCATTCCCACAAAGGAAACTAAGCCTCAATAGAATAAGCATGCTAAGTTGAAGATTTTCAGTGAGTCATTTCCAAACCATGATACAAATAAAGATAATTCAACATGAAATCATACATACAATAAATACCAACTCCTAATTTATATGATCATCCATTAGATGGAATTATTGGTATAATTGTTCAAACTACTCAACCACATCCTATGATTACATTTTATGAAAGTGAGATAGTGGATGACCATTTTGATTACATTTTTATATCTATGAACATATATTGATCAATAACCCATTCATAATGCAACAATTGATAATGGATCAAGTGATAATGCATGCACAATGACATTTCTCCATTCATTAGGTTACACACAACATGACATACAAATAACATCCAAAGTGTCAAGACATTTAATGGGGGAAAAATTCACTTTGGGACACATTGTGTTGCCTCTTTAGGTTGGCCCTACTATAATATCTACTCCTTTTTTAGAACTATGAAAAAATAGGGTCTTTAACATAATATTAAGATTCCCTTGGTTACAAAAGCTTCGTGTTATATATTTTATGATACATATATCCCTAAACTAGATTTATTATAATTAAGTTGTCTTTTTTTAGGAATTAGATATGAATACCATCTATAATATATGATACCTCCTCCTCCCCATCCACCACTGTAGTTCATTGATACATCTATATAAGAATAAAACACATTTAAGTTATTGCAACACTATGCAAATATTTTTATTCAACCAATTCAAAAAAAGGTGCAAAAGTATCAAAAGTAATAAGTTCAAAATAAAGATTGTGAGAAAAAGGTTTCAAGTTCATAACAAACACCATCATATGCAACATATTATAAATTGGTGATACATATAGATCATCATGTTCCTTAAAGAGCACAACATTTGTCATAATTGCCTACTAGTCCTCATTGGATTTCAAACCATTCTACATCTCTTAGAGATACTCCTCACACATAGGATTATATGAGTAGTGATATAGATAGTTTCATTATAGCACACAATGCATTTTCTAATTCTAAATCACACACATATAGCCCATTTCATTCACAAAATGATATCCTTCTAATAATTATTATATATTATTATGACACTCATGTCAATGGGATCATCGATTAATATGTTTCATTTTAAAATATTATAAAAATTCTAAATTATTCAAATAATTCAAAAAAATAATAATTCTACATAACTTCTTAATTAATTTATCATGTTATTCATTTACTTATTGCACATGCGATTAATTAGATCAATTAATCTATCACCTAGCTCTTATTATTTTTTTTGATGTTTTGCTCTTCTTTTTTACTTTATAGGAATCAAAAACAATGATCTATACTATCATATAATGCCATTTACCTTGTTATCTTCACAATCTAAACTGATAAAATTGCATTTTATGACAAGGACATTATCAACTAGTATGGGATAAGACTAATTGTTAGTACTATCCTTAGTTGTTCGATCCTATACAATACCTTTTTTCATAGTAAAATATAAATTTGAGCACATAGAGCCTTAATATTTCATTTTTTTTAAAATTCCACTCAATTTTAGTACACACAATTATAATTATTCATGTAAAATCTTTATTTTCTATTTTTATATTACTCATACATGCATGTTACATACATTGACAAGTATACATTTAATGAAATGAGGATGTACAATAATTCCTATGCATAATTATTCTATTTCTTCCATGCCTTAAAACCACAATCACATATATAGTGGGGGCATCCTTCTCATATGTGGCCATGCTATCATTTATAGTGCATACTGCACATTGACACCATGTCATAGATTGTTCATATCCATTCATTTTATTATATTTTCAAACCCATGGTTTACATATAAGTTTATTTAGTTCTAGTTTTAAAAATGTAAAAAGTACAAAAAAATAAAAATATTCTAAAAATATAAAAACATTCAACATATTATAAAAATACACCAAAAGGCCCTAATTATGATTATACATATAGCTTACATCATTGTCGTATGTTATTTATCTCATGTGGTAGATATCATATTATTTTTATATCACACATGCATTTCAATAGTATTCATGAGTGTTCTATAGGACATACATATTTCACATGGACTAAGATGTTAGAATTTCCTCTACCTAGTAGCTTTACTAAACTCAGGGTGTCTTTTCCGCTAGTTAAAATATTTATAGGTGTTAATATTTTATGGATCATATATTGCTGCTATATATAATTTTAAAACTATCTTGCTGACATATCTATCTTACGTTGGTGAATTGATATGTTATTTGATAGATTATATCACATTACATCTACATGGTGTACACTATATTTTTAGTTCTATTTTCCATTGATGCTATCAATTTACATAATATATTAGAATTTTGATTTTCTATTGTTTATAGTCCTTAGCCCTTGTGTGATTTTTTTGAACATCTCTATGAAATAATTGTTTAGTATGTGTGACATTTAAACATGTCCATTACTACTGGCCCTTAGACTTGTATGTGAAATATTTATTTATGCAACATTTAAACATGTCCCTTTTAGGTGGCCCTTGGACTTATTGTATGGTATTACAATTGTCATGTTTGTGTGCTTGTTAAGCTTGTTAAGTTTTATGAGTGTCATGATCTATACCATGCACTACCTATTATGTATGATTATATTAAAATTCACTACTATGAGCTTCATTGATACATTTCTATAGGGCTTACCTCATATGTTACATGTACTACTATGTTGACATATTTTTCACATATGATACATTATCCAATGATTACATATTGATACACATGATACAATTAACTTATATTTTGAGATGAGTGACTTTTAGGATACATTCCCTCACATCAAAGGGGGGGAATTTCAATGGGATTTTCATACATGAGATAAGACTCTTCAAATAAAAATTAGTTTGGTACAAAATACATTTTTCAAAGGTTTCAAAATAGTTCAAATTTTAATCATTGGTACATATTTTTGGGGCATATGTCATCCATATGCACTCACATTATAGAAAAAATACAGATTCATATAGTTTTAGGTACATGATATATATTCATGCATAAGTTTCAAATAAATTTTACAAATTTGCATCTATAATAGAGTTACATATTTTACATTTATCATAATGAGATCATGATACATATTCATGCACATTGTACTACTATTCAAAATTTAGGGAGAATGATACAAATTTATGTCATAATTTCAATACTTCTTGTCATCTACAAACATGGTTAGAACATGGATGTTCTCCATTATATTTTGATCATATATTAAAAAACTAAAGATTAAAGAGAGATAAGAAATCTACAAACCATCTTCATTGGTTGATTTAATTAAAGCGCATAATGCACAGCTTATAGTTTTAATGCCATGTAACATTATTTATTGATAATCTATTATGGATCCCAACTCGTTTCACATGTTGGGATTGAAAATACCAAAAACAAAAATTAAGGTTTATGCATCCCTAAAAGGTTTTTATTTCTTATACAAGTTATATTCAAATTGGGATTTGATCACCCTTAATTCACCATTGATCAAACTAACAAATCAACCTCTCCAAGTGCTTTATAGGAAGCATCAATTATCCAATGTTTCTAGGAAGCACCATCTCTAAAAAATTTTACAAGAGTAACATTGGTTTCACACATATAAGTATACTCCTTCCTTGGTATTTTTTAATATTTATAAATTCAAGTTAAATTTCATTGTTTTAGTTTCACATATGAGGATTAATTAATTTTACACCATTGTAGGATTCTCCATGGAACACCTTGCATGATTAGATCTTTATCCCAAAGGTGAATTGTATTGTACTTAGGTATATATTTTATTTTACTCTAGTAATTTAATTTCTACACTAAAGGGGGGAAGGAATGAAATGTAGTCACTCAATTTTGCTCATGAATACTTGATAATGTCAGTTTTTGGCCCAATTTCACTTTAATTAACTTGAGATCTTAATATGGATCTAATTTTCCACCTCACTATATCTTAATCACCTATATAGACCTATCTCTTTCTAAATTTCTATGTTACACCTAAATAAATGTTCAAAATTGTAAAAAATACCTATAAGTATATGTACAGACATTTTAGATTCCAAAATTTGCATGTTTCCCTTTAAGACTAGATTGACTAGTAGGGAAAATAGTGACAAACAATTTTGTCCTTTATGGGTGAATCATATCCATAACCATTCTAACTATCCATTTTGGAATTTGAACCCTCCTTTATAGGTTGATATTTATTTTTAGGATAGGTAGTGTGATGTTTTCCTCTTTGGGATTGGTATAAAGGCACATCTAAGTCACCTATTCAATCACTTAGAAATTTTTATATATAAGTATACTTACACTATTACAAATTAAGTAAAGCTTCCCTACTCTTACAAAATCTAATGCTAATCATTTTAAATAGTCCCTATCGAAGTCAAGAGCTTGTTTTATATAATCTAAAGCAAATCATTATAAAGTATTAAATCCATCTCTACATGCATTCATATAATTAAAGGAACACAATTTCACAAAGCACTCTTTGTGAGAGAACTAAGTGGAATTGATTTTCTTCTTTAGAGTATTGGATATATAGGTAGTGGTCACTCATCACAAGGGTGATTAAAGTCAAGCTTATACCTTTACACTCACCCAATTTTATATTTGTAGGTTTTCATCCATTACAAGCCCTATTAGATTTTGAAATTTGAATAAGTTATTTTTAAGTCTTTAACATGCATATGAAGGTTAAATTTATACACAAAAGCATGATTTAAGTTATCATAGATAATTTTGCCATGATTTCATTGATTTTCAAGATAAGACAAAATTGACAAACTTAAAAAAATAGTGCTAATCAATCATTTCTCATTCCAGATGATCCTATCCCTCATAAGTCTTGATCATAGTTCTTGTGGCACTTGTAGAATCAGTCTCTCTTGATTAGTTATGGCCTCTATTTAATTTCATATAGTTAAATAACAAATAATAATAGATGCGTCTTTATTTTTTTTATAGTTAGTCTTATTTCATTTGATCATGCTTTTTATATTTTAGTATTTTTTATTCATTTTATTTTTCACAAGTTAATTTACAATATTGGCTATCATTCTATTCAATTTATCTAAATTATGTTTAACACACATATTAATTCAAAATAATGATAAAAATAAAAAATGTAATCATGTAAAGTATGTATATGAACATGATAAGATATGTTATCATATAAATATTTGACCATTCAAACATATATGAACATGTCATTCAAGGTAATAATAATATAAGTATCATGTCAAGTAGATATAATAATAATGATCACAATAATAAACAACACAAATAGATGTATGATAGGAATAAAGGCATATAATACAATAGAATAATGTGTGATAGCAGTCATGACACCAAGCTTAACAAAATAATATATGTAACCACACATTATTATGATCATGAACCATATAATAAAAGTAGATATATCAATTAGGAACACAATAATTAGCCACACAGATAGATGCATGACAAGAATTAGGGTATCTAATATAATATAAGAGTTCATGATAGAAATTACAACATCACAATAAAAAAACTCATATATGTGACCACACAATATCATGGTCATGAAGCACATAATAAATCAAGGCATGACATGATTATAACTTGAATTTGACCTGATATGAACACATCATGGCCATGACATGGACTAGAGGATCCTTAAGACAACTGATACATGACATGAAAACATAAAATAAATACACTCATAGAAACCATAATACATCACACATTATTGATCACATAATATAATAATAAAAAATATTAACCATGAAAAAAATAGAAAATGTTAGCCTATATAATAAATTAATATCATTATATAGTATAATCCAAGGTAATAGGAATATAGGTGCCATGTCAAGTAGATATAATAATTATGAACATAATAAGAAACAACATAAATTTATGTATGATATGAATTAGGACATATAATACAATAAAACAATGTGTGATATTAATTTCAACACTAAGATCAACAACAATCATATATGTAACCACACAATATTATGATGATGAAGAATATAAGAAAAGTAGATATAAACTTTAGGAACATAGTAATAAGAAACATAGATAAATGGATGATAATAATTAGGGTATCTAATATAATATAAGAATTCCTGATAATATTCATGATAACAAGATCAACAACAATCACATATGTAACCACATAATATCATGGTCAATAATCACATAATAAATTAAAACATGACACAAATCTAACTTGAATTTAACTTGATACAAATACAACATGGCCATGAAATGGACTCAAGGATCCTTAAGACAATTAATGCATTACATGAAAAAATACAATCAATGCAATCATTAACAACATAGTACATCACACATTATTGAGCACACAATGTAATAATCAAAAACATCAATTGTGTATTTAATAAATAATTCCAGTCCATATAATTAATCAATATCATTAACTAGTATAACAAAGGACCATATCCATATAAATAACACCCTATAAAATATATGTAAGAGTAAGTCATGTAAAGTCTAATATGATTAAAAGATAACTGAGAAAAGATGTCCCTAGTATAGGCACGCCATTAATGTGGACATGTATCCCCTAGATATAAGGAATATCTCACATCTACATGTCCATGTATCATATGTAAATTGTATGTTTTGCATCCCACTCATGTATATCATGAAAAATCATGTTTATAGAAATTATATATGTAGTTCACCATGTCTATGATTAAAAAAATAAATCAATCATGTTACTAAAAAATCATGTCATAGATAGTATTAGAATTTATTTTATATTTAATCATCTAAAAAGGCTAAAACTATTGAAATTTAGTTTGCATAAAATAATAAATTCCACATTAAAAAATGAATTGGTTAATAGAGATTGATTAAAATTAATAAATATATATATGACTAAGGGAAAATGCACTTAGCTAAAATTATAATTTTTATTACTCATTGTTTATATATACTTTTTAAAAATATTTTACAATGTATCTATGACTGCTTGACTCAGGAAACACAATATCTAAAGCTATTAGGATTTTGTCAGAAAAGTCTAGACATATGTAGTGACTGATCCCATCCACTATTTGTGAGAACTATCCCTAATCATTTTTTCCAGTATGTTATGCCATAAAAAAATTATGCTTGGTTTTCTACATGATTTTTATGTAGTTTCTTGACCTTAATTTAGTGTGAAGATCCTATTTTTTTCTTCCTTTGCGTTGAAACCATAGTTCCACTTTCACACTTGATTGAACTAAAATAAAGGCATGTAAGATGAGTTAGAAAACCTAAATCACTCCCTAATGAGTGATTGAAAATTTCCTACATTCAAATACTCTAAATATGGATCAATAACACGTAATTCTCCCACCTATGTGTATGTGTGCTCAATAGAGTTTTATTAGAGTGTAATGCAATTATCTGGATTTTGACAATTGAGAATGTGTAATTTTGACCTTATGTTATGATTTTGAGTTTGATTTTAGGATTGTTTTAGATTATGGTAAAATTAGGTTTTGAAGGGACCTTGAAACCCTTTAATAGAACCAAGAAAGATAAAGCATTAACAACCACTAGGAAAAGTAGTCCTAAAACCTACTACAGAGCGGCATCAAAATCAGGTTTTATAGGGACTTGAAACCACAAACATAGTCCAATAAAAGTACCCAAGTTTTACAAGGACTTGAAACCTCAAAGAACTTATAGCATAGGGTAAAGAATGCTAAAAAATATATATCTTTAGCATTCTTCCCTGGCCAATAATGTAGGTTACCATTGCAATAATGGCACACAAGCATTTATCGGGACATTAAAATTCTGCAAAATACCTTTGGTTTCTCTGTCCCTTTGATTTGGTGGAGACACTGTTAGATCCAGTAATAATGATGACCATAGCCATGTCAAGAAAAAAGCCATGCTCCACCACGCCCTCAAACCCTAAAATTGCACTGCCTGTAGCCCTGGCATCCTTACACCAATGGATGCCCCTTGTCGAACACTAGAACCACATTGTTTAGCCAGTTCCATGCCCCACTTTTAGGATCCATGTTTTGCACCCCAATTACGTTCCACAGCTTCAACAGCCACATCAAGATTATGACATCACTGTTTATGTATATCCTGTCGTATTTGTATAGAACCACGAGGCGTAGGATGTTTGATAGGTTTTGAACGAGGTAGGATTTTAGGATTGTTTCTTTGATTAATTTTTAGGTTTTAATGATTTTAAGTAGTGCCTTAAGTATGTGAAAATGAATTTATCAATGTACAATTTATTTCTTAATGTGATTTACAAGAAAGTCTAATCCTTAAGATATATTATTATTTATATATTAATCTTTGTTATTATCCCCCTATTAAAAACATGTCAACTATGCATAGGTTGACCCAAGGGAGGGATTTGAATTTGAAAAAAATAAATGTTGGAACCTTCAGGACAATGTCAGTGAAGGCAAACATTATCATTAACCACTAGCATTTGACTTATTTTAATAATATATAGAGTGGTAAAAATAGTGATTTGGAACATATAAACATTCTCCATAAGATTATAGAGAATTATGACATAGACTAGATAGATCTTGAGTATGAATGACATCAAATTAGGTTGGCCAAGTCCATAAATAAATAAACAAATGTGAACAAGAGTCAAATGTGTATGCACAAGTTATGTATGTCAAAGTTATGCCAAAATTGATGTTTTCATGTGTATAATACTAAATTTAAGTGTTTAAAAACCATCTCATGTTATTCTAGTATTGAAAATTATAGATTAAAAGAATAAAATAAATAAATTGTGTGCCTATATATAATCACACTTGATGTTTCTAGGTATGCCCCAAACATCCAACTTGAGTCATGAAAAAACTACAAGTAAACATATAGATATCAATTTATACTCTTGATAGAAAATTTTAAATAATCTATATTTATAGACACTCAAATTTAATCCTTAAGTTCTTAACAATGTTTAATCTTTACATCCTTACCTTGCTTGACCAAATCACCATTACATTAACTTGTAATATTTATGGGAGCATCAAATATTATATTCACTTTATTACAACTACTTATAAAATTATTCAAAAATACCTATTCCTCTCATAGACTCTTGTTAGATTGGTTTTAATTATAGACATCCAATTTTTACCATTGCCATGTTGAAATTGTAAATTAGAACGACTTCACAATAATGTACAAACTATACCAAATACCATTAAAATGCTCCAATTTGTTCATACATGTCACATGCAATTTACAAAACGTATTGATGCATACCTAATTGGGGTAGTACATCATACATAATTTTTACCTTCCTATGATTCATATATAGTCAAATTACAACCTAGCAAATTTATGTTTTTGAACACTTATGTATGACAATTTATTAAATTCCAAGAATTGTAAAAAAGACAATCAAGATTATTTAGCTAAGTAAATCAAATTAAATGGTTAAGAGAAAAATACATGGAAATTGGATGAATATCTAATTTTATAAATTTAAAATTTAACAAAATATCTAAAAGTGACATCATCATGACATCATTAATCATAAAAGTAGAGAATCCAAAGTATCAACATAAATACAACAAATATCAAAAAAGTTGAGTCATTCTTATTAATTATAATATTAAATCCAAAATTGAATGCATTTGATCCACCAAATTTGACTAAGTTTGGGCCCTTGATCCTCATCTTGAGACAAACAATCCTCATCATTTTGCTAAGACATTAAATATAAGGGCCACCATAGACCAAAATTAAGCCTTATTGTGTAGAGAAATTCTACTAAAAATCCTCCAAAAATATTCACCTATTCTCTTCCAATTAATCCACAAAGTATACTAGATAGTGCGTGGGGAAGTGTTTGATGGCTCTTGTACCACAACACTACTAAAGACTTTGAACTCGACATCTAAGAATAAACATGCATGTGATTTAGGTTTGAAGGGAATATCCAAATAAAACGTAAAATCATTTTGTTTAATTTTCTAATTCATTTTTTTTGCTTTAAGTCTTGCCTAATTTGAGGACCACACTTGAGAAGTTATATTTTATATTGTTTTATTCTTGTTTTACATACTAATGAGAAGTAACCTCTTTCATATTTGTGTGTTTACATTTGGCATGCCTGGTGGGATTGCACACCCTATAAATATCTTTATAGGCCCTTTTCATATTCTAATGACATAATTAGACTATTATTTAACTTTTATTTTTACTTTTTTATTTCTAATTTTCCCATGTTTTGTCTTCTACTTATCAATAGGATTATCACACAAATAGTGAGATTGACCATGTAAACAATGAGTTTGACCTACGTATCGATGGGATTGAATTTTATTACTCTGTATGTTCTCTATGTTTTTGAACATGTCAACAAGATTGACATGTGCGTTAGCAAGATCACCCTACATATCAATGAGGTTGACTACATATTGATGAGGTCATATTACTAACATCACTATGCTTTTTTTACAATTGATGGGATTACCCTACATATTAGTGAGTTTAACTATTGATCAATGATGTCATTCAAAAGGTAATTATGATTTTTGTGGTTATGTTTATTGAAATAGTGAACTCATCCTATAAAATGGTGAGGTCATCATGCTAATCGATGAGATGACCAAAATAGTATTCTTGATTCAATGTAGATCACCAATATTGATCTAGAATTAGTGGGATCATCCTATAGAATGGCAAGATCATCTAAAAAATAGTGGGATCACCCCGTGTGAACTTTCTTGAGGCCCAAAAATGCAAAAAATCTAACTTCCTTTGATAGACAAAATCATTTTTAAAACATTTAATCCTTTTTTTTTACAAGTTTTAATAGCTTGAAAGGTTGTTTTATATATTTAACAAGTAAAAATTCATTCATATTTATATTTGGTGCTTAATAAAGAACATACACTTTAATTTCATGCTCCTAAGAGCACTTAAACTTCATAATTTGCTTAGAATACTTTCGATTTTTTATTTATTTGTATACATTAGTGTGTCTATGATCTCCCCTTGCCCCCTTTAGGAGATTGGATGACCAAAAGCACATAGTTTACTTGATTTCTTGTCTACCTAAAGGACTATTTTGAAATATATTCTTCTCTTACCCATATGTGGGGTATTGAGAATAAAAAATAAACATGTCTTTCCTTTTTTATTTTTTTTATTTTCCAAGGTAGACTTCATCACCTTTTTGTGAGTTATTAGGGCATGGTGAGTGGGATGTCATTACCCAACATTTATACCAACCTCATTATCTGATGGGGTATATAAATTGAAGCTATGCCAATGGTATCTTAGCTGGAATATTTTAGAGCTTGGATCAATTAGTAATATTTCACTAAGGTCTTATGAATGAAGTTATTATAAAAGGACTAGACCATTTGGTGAATGGACCATTAAGCCTCGATGTCCAATTGACAGATTCATTCCCCTTGGGGGCCATCTAGAGATCCAAATGACAATTTTAGAATAGAAAAAACTTTTAACATAAAATTATCATTAATGTATGGGTGCAAAGGTATCAACCCCTGAGATTGCCTTTTCATATAAATCTTTGAGAGAAGGGTGGAATTAAAATGCCACCATAATTGATTTAATTACGTAATGAAACATTAAATTTTTAATCCTCTCAAAGGTGAGTATATCAAAAGGATTAGTGATTTTACTATAAACCTGTGTTAGTTTCTAGGGTACGTTAATGATTACTTGAGTATTTTATGAAAACTAGTTTTATGTTCAAAACCACATTAAAAAAAAAGTACATCAAGTTCTAGAAATAAAGGTCTCAAAACATGTCTTCATGTATTCACACACTAAGGTGTTACACTACCCATTTTCTAATCCATCTTTATTACATTTTGTGGAATTATGATTTCCAATTAGAACAAGCTTTTGTATCATTTAGCACCATTACACTACCCATTCCATTCTTGGTTTGAAACTTACATTTTATTGTGTTAAATCCATTTATAAATTCTAAAACCATTTAATCTTATTTTTAATTCAAAATTCCAAAAAATAAGTCAAATACCAACCAAGGTCTAACCTTTCAAAAATTCAAGTACCATTTCAATCATGTCTAGGTACACTTGCAGTAGAGCCTCTTATAATCCTAGTTTGTAGGAGGAAAACTTTTATGATATTTCGGGATATCTTAAGAATTTTAAAATGAATGAGGATGGGGAATATCACCCAATCATGTTTAAAGACTTCCCTCCCTTTTTAGGATCTATTCAAATCCAATTTGAAAATTAAATCATATAAAATAAATATGAGGCAATCGTAAGAATACTATAATCTAGAGACAAGCTCCCACCTAACTTCCCCATAGACAAATTACATAGCCTTATTCGAATATAGGAGTCACCTCAATTGGTAACTATTAACCAAACTCAGCCTTTTACCCAAAGTGCAAGACCAACTATAACATCATTTAGCAAAGGGAAGGGGAAACATGTTGACCTATCCCAACATGGTTAGATTATTGATTCTCCAAGACAACATATTAATCAATGGTATATAGATTGTGTTGGAGATGATTTGACAACTTTTTTAGATGTAACTTCATTCTATAATGACACATTTGTAGACCAAAACTAGTCACTTGAATAACCACAACAAGCCTTAACCAATTTGGATATAATATAGATCTTTTGGCTCCTTTTGAATAGGAAATTTTAATGAATTCCTTGTAACAAGTTGTACTGGACATGAAACATAACTTTTTTAATCATCAAGAGGGTTTTTCAAATATGCAACAAGTACTTGGTAATCCATAATAAGTCATAAATAATCCACCACCACATCAAGTAGTACGTGGCATTCAACACACATGATTCCTTATTCTAATTTATAATAGTAATGGTTTCTTGTAAACTAAGAATATATTCCTTATAATCAATAGTAGATCCATTTTAATTCACAATATTAGATTTTTTGACATCAAGATGCCTTACCTATTCCCATCTAAATTTAAACCAACAATAAGTTCTTTATCAAACTCAGAATTCAAACTATAAGGTGAATATAGATAACATAACCATGTAAAAGGGGTCCATCTCTACTTATGCCAACTCTAACAAAACCCATTAGTCCAAGAATACCCAGTAAAATTCATTCCTTTCATCACAAAGTGCTCCTAATGTCTAAAAGTGGAATATAATGAAGGAAATAGTCTCATGACTTAAAATAGGTAACCAAACCAAAAATTATAAGTTTTATGAAATACACCCCTACCCTTTTGATCTAAGTGCTCTCTAGGTGCCTTTCCCACCTCATTTCAAACTACCAAAGTTTGACAAATATAAATGGAACGGTGATCCAAGAGAACATTTATAGGCATTATTTGTCATGTGCAAAGAAATAGATTATATAAATATCTATTTTCTTCACCTATTTCCATGTATCTTGGGTGGAGAAGCCTTATAGTGGCTCCTCAAATTGCTAAATGGATATGTAACCACTTTTAATGACTTATCAAAGATGTTTGTTAATAAATTCTCCTATAACATAGAATATGAGTTGATTATAGTTGAATTATGTAATGTTAATCAACATGGTTAAGAAATATTCTCAACATTATTACAAAGGTGGAGAGCCCTATCAATTCACTTTACACATAGTCTACTAGATAAATAGTTAGTTGGTATTTTTGCACGGAACCTAAATTGTGAGGTTGCCTATAATTTGAGACTTCATTATGCAAACACATTTGAAGAAATCATTAAGAAGGGGTTAGAGATTTAAAAGGAAATTATTGATAAGGTTTTATCTAAGATATAATCTCAATACCAACCACCATACCATACTCAAACACCAATTCAATACGTGTAGTAAAAAATCCTAAGGTATCCAATAAGAACAAGAACATGGTTGAAAATGGGGTCATAAAATCAAGACATGTATAAATTTTGCAACCAATACCTATCCAAAATACCCCACCTAATACACCACTCACCTTACAATGATTGGTTAAAAAAAAATTGGGGTGTCATTACCTAGCATTCATCTAACCTCATTATCTAATTGGGTATATAAATTGAGGCCATGCCAATGATATATTAACTAGAATGTACCTCATATATTGGATCAATTGGTAATAAGTCAATAATATCTTACATATGAAGTGGTCACAAAGGGACTAGACCATTTGGTAAATGTCTCAATCAGACTCGACATCTAATATATAGATTCGTGCCCTTTGGGGATCATTTAGAGAACCAAATGAAAACTATAGAATAAAAACCACTTTTATCATGGAATTTTCATTGATGCATGGATGCAAAGGTATCATCCCAAAATATTACCTTTTTTAACATACCTTTTAGATAAAGGTGGAAAAAAAATACCACCGTAATTTCTTTTATTACTTAATGAACCATTAAAATTTTAATCCTCTCAAAGGCAAGTATATCAAAAGGATTAATGATTATACCATAGACCTGTGTTATTTTCTAAGGTATGTTCATGATTACTTGAGTATTTTTCCAAAATTAATTTTGTGTTTAAAACCAAATCTCAAAAAAATAAGTAGATCAAATTCTAGAAACAAATGTATAAAAATAGATCTTCATGTATTCACACACTACAATTTTATGCTACCCACTTTCTGATACATCTTTCTTACATTCCATGACATTACACTTTCTAATTGGAAAAAGTTTTGATCTCATTTGTCACTATTATGCTACCCATTCCATTCTTGGTTTTAAACTTACATTTTATTATGTCAAATCTAATTCTAAAGTCTAAAATTGTTTAATCTTATTCTGATTTCAAAATTCCAAAAATCAATTCAAAGACCAACCAAGGTATAACCCTTCACAAATTCAAGTACCATTTCAACCATATCTAGGTATACTCCTAGTGTAGCCTCTTACAGCCCTAGTTTTGAGGAGTAAAAATTCTATGATCCTTCAAGATAACTTAGGAATTACAAAATGAGTGAGGATGGGAAGAATTATGTTTGAATAACTCACTCCCATTTTAGGATCTAGTTAAGGTTAATTTAAAAATCAAATCATGGAGATAAAGATGAGGCACTCTTAAGACTGCTATAATCTAGAGCCAAACTCCCACCTAACTTCTCCATAGAGCAATTACATATCCTTGTTTAGGGAGAGGAGTCACCTCAAGTGGTAACTATTAACCAAAGTCAACCTCTTACCCAAAGTTTAAAATTAACTATAGAATCATATAATAAAAGGAAGGGGTAACTTGTTGACCCATCCCAACATGGTCAAATTATTGTTTCTACAATATAATAGATTAGTCAACGATATATAAATCAGCTTGTAGTTGATTTGATTACTTCTCTAGATATAACTTCATTAAATATTTCCATATGTCATTTAAACAACCAAAAAATTCCTTAGCCAATTCTACATCTAATATATATTTTTTTCTCCTTATAAATGTGCAATTTTAATGAATTCATACAAATAAGTTTCAATTGACATTTAACATACATTTTTCAATCATCAAGAGGTCCTTTCTAATACACAACAAGTACCTAACAATTTATAATATCAAGATTCAAATAATTTGTCACCACAACAAGTAGTGAATGATGTACAACATGTATTTCTTACTTATTTTAATTTTAAACAATAGCTTATTGTAAACCAAGAGTATATTCCTTAAAATCAATAATAAATTCCATTTAATTGGTAACATCAGATTCCTCAACATCAATATCACCTTACTTATTCCCATCCAAATCTGAACCAACAAAAAGTTCTTTATCAAACTCATAATTCATGTTATAGCATGAATATGTTTAATATAACCACACAAAAGGTGTCCATCCTTAATTACATCAAGTCCAACCAAGCCCACCAGTCTATGAATGCATAGTAAAATGCCTTCTTTTCATTGTAAAGTGTTCCCAATGTCCAAGAGTGGAATACAATGAAGGAAATAATTTCAAGACTTTAAATAGGTAACCAAACCAAAAAGCATAAGTTTCATGAAATATGTCCCTACCCTTTTTATCTAAGTGTTCTCCAAGTGCCTTTCCCACCTCATTTGTAGCTACCAAAGTTTGATAAATATAAAGGGAAAGGTGATCTAAGAGAACATTTACATGCATTATTTATCTCATGACAATAAGTAACTTATAGTTGTATTTATTTGCTTTAGCTATTTCCATGTAGGTTGGGTGGACAAGCCTTAGAGCGTCTCCTCAAAATACCAAAGGGATTAGTAACAACTTTTAATGACCTATCAAAGAAGTTTGTCAATCAATTCTCCTAAAACATAGAGAATGAGTTACCTATAGTTGACTTATGTAATGCTAGTCATCATGGCAGAGAAAGCTTTTTGACATTATTACAAACGTGGAGAACCCTAACAAACCACTTTACACATAATCTACCAAATAAATAATTAGTTGGTATTTTTTTTATAGAACCTAAATATTGAGGTTGCCTATAATCTAAGACTTTATTATACAAACAAATTTGAATAAATCATTAAAAAGTGGGTGTAGATTGAAAAGGCACTTATTGATAAGGGTCTAGTTCAGATATGCTCTCAATCCAAACTACTATCCCAAACTCAAACACCAATTCAAGCAAGTTTAACTGTGGGGGCTCAATCTTATTAGGTAGATTAATACTAAATCCTCTCAATGTCATGGATTTATTATCACCACCATAGATTACTTCACTAAGTGGGTAGAAGATATGCGACTTATCTCAACCAAGGTAGAAAATATTGTGGAATTTATCCATAATCACATTATTTGTCATTTTGGAAGCCTATATAGAGGTGATGCCAATAAGAATATATATATGGACTTAACTAGTAATAGACCAATTGAATAGACAGACATAGGTATATTCACCTGTATAGTATATGGAAAGGGAATTATAGAAATATATAAGGTTACATTAAATGCATTTAGCTACAAGTCCCAACCACTAGATCCTTTTTTTATCCTTCACACCATCTCCCACTGAAGACAAAAATTTCATGCTCATGGATGTATCAAAGATATAGGTGACAAGATGTACATGTTATGTGAGTAATGTGTTGAGTGCATTAATTTACTTAAGGAGATAGGGATACCATTTTCTTCATCAGGATGAGTCTCCATGGTGATTTATTATTTTTATGATTCCCTTGAAAGATTTTCTTCTTCAAGGAGAGGGATGGTGGAAGAGAGATATATAGGTCTATGGTGATGTACTTACCTTTTGGGTGATCACTAGATCCTTTGATTGGAAAGGTAGAGTGGTTCCATGCTTTTATAGTGGAGATTCCCATGAGGTTTGGAGTTGTTTACTACACTGAGATTCTTCACAAGGTTTCAGAGTTAAATTTGTACGTTAAAAGTTTGTGGGGTCTATGTAGGGAAAAAGGGTTGAAAGGAATAGGAATGAGGATGACGGGGCTTGTTCAAGGGATGAGCTCAAGTTAAACATCAAGTGAACATTGAAACCATATATTCTATGTTAATGCATCATAATAATTAAGGAATTGAACAACCTATATAATTTTTAGTCAACCTATATAATGATTATTTTTTCTAACTCATTACTTGATTGATTAACTATATGTGAGTTTAATATGCATATGGATTATGCTAATTTAGTATTATTGTGCTTTAGAACATTTTTTTATAGTCATCTGATATGAGTATCTGAGATTGTCTACTCAACCTAAGTGCATTGTTTCATGTTTTATTCACATCCCTTTCCATTATAACCTCTCTATAGAGTGGCCCTTCAAAAGGAGGTCCTTTCGACATTGATAGAAGGCAGAAGCAAAAATTATTGGTCACTCTTTTAGTTTCTCTTCTAACTATTCTTTTGCATATTCTTCTGATGGATGGGATGACTGCGAAGTTACTTGCTCCACAGTTGATAACTATATATTCTAAGATGATAACAATGATGCTAAAAATTTTATAGGTTTGACAAATCCATATTTAGTGTGAACAAAGGCTTAAAGGTTGACTATGTTTATTGAATACACTAACAGTTTGAAGGGATAATGAATATTTATATATGAATATTAATTATTATTATAGGTTTGACAAATCCATATTTAGTGTGAACAAAGGCTTAAAGGTTGACTATGTTTATTGAATACACTAACAATTTGAAGGGATAATGAATATTTATATATGAATATGAAGGGATAATTAATATTCATTATGAAGGGATAATGAATATTTATATATGCCTATTTCATGCATGAAGTGTTGGATTCCTTGTCAAGGATTTTGAAGACATATTATCAAAAAATATGATTGTGCCATAGTTTGATAAGTCTGATGTGAAAGTACTCATGTTGATAACTCTCAATATTATTGATGAAGTTTGTAGTGTAGAAGTTGAGATCCTCATAGATACATCTTACATTATATTACAACATCATAACCAACATACATATCTTAGATAAATCTAAGTAAAACACACCGATAGATATCATTATCAAGGAATCTATATCGTATGAATTATGAGTGACTCAATAATGATATCTATCAGTGTATTTGTATGTTGTTTATGATGTTGTAATATAATGTAACTGGTCAAACATTATATTACAACACACCTTGCTCTCTTCACTCTAAAGGAGCTAATATTTGCTCTCTTACTCTCTAGCACAAATTACAATACAACCCATGAGTCTATTATATAGATCTCATGCAAACAATAATTAGACACCTAATTACAATAATTAGGTGTCACTAGGAGGAACACACCTTGCTCTCTTCACTCTAAAGGAGCTAATATTTGCTCTCTTACTCTCTAGTACAAATTACAATACAACCCATGAGTCTATTATATAGATCTCATGCAAACAATAATTAGACACCTAATACTAATATATATATGACTTTTCTATTGGTGTGTAGTTTCACTCATATGAGGTGAAATTTATGGTGAGGTAACACTTGTAAATTTTATTGACATCCTCATTATGAGGTCTCCAATAATAAAAATAACATGGTTGGAAATGGGGTAATAAAATCAAGACATGTGTAAATGGTATAGCCACCACCTGTCCAAAACACCTCACTTAATCCACCACTCAACTTACAAATATCTCCCCCATAATGTGGACAATACCAAGATAGAGTTTTCAGGAACTTAGAGGAGCCCATTGAGGTAGTGTTCTAAAAATTAGTTACAAACAATATGATTTTTTGGATAGTTATAAAAACCTTTCTGAAGGGATAACCCAAGACAATGTGGTATCAAGAGAAAAATTATTATGACTAACATCATGTCATCGACCATGTAATCTATAGATGTGTGTAACTTATGTACATTATCTAAGATCTGCTTGAAAATGGGGAAATTGAGTTGGAAAAAAGACCTCCCAATACTAATCAAGATATGGGCATCTACAAATATCCCTTCCTAAAGCACAATAATAAACAAAAAAAGAATAATCAAAATCAAAGCCAGGGTCATAAATAGAATCAAGGATAGGGTAATTATCAGAATCAAGGATAGGGTCATAATTAGAATCAATAAAAATGATACAATTAGAATTAAACCAATTGTAATCAAGATCATGATACCCAAGCTAACCAAATTGCTTACTATAATGTCTTAGGGCATGTTATAAGTAACTACATCTATATTATTAAGGTCATCCCACATACACCATATAAAAATCATTATAGTGTTATCCCTTCTATTTTGGGACCACCACCTTTGTCTATAGGTAATTCCACACCAAGTCAGACTAACTTAATTGCACCACAACCTTCATGACTTACTATTGTTGGACCTCTACCTAGTTATTCTAAATTAAGTAACTCTCTCCCAACTCAAAATTGCATACTCATAAATAGAGTCTAAGATTTAA
This sequence comes from Torreya grandis, assembly GCA_037957365.1. Taxonomy (NCBI): domain Eukaryota; kingdom Viridiplantae; phylum Streptophyta; class Pinopsida; order Cupressales; family Taxaceae; genus Torreya; species Torreya grandis. The sequence continues at coordinate 486,644 of JARHVA010002531.1, read as the reverse complement.
CCTCTAATTCCCTTTGCCTTTTTCTAATACTAATCCTATTCAGGACTCTACACCTTCTAAATCCAAGCCATCTCACCTTTTTATTGAGAAGTAGTATGATATTGGTGAAAAATTAAGTAAAACTCTTATGCAAATTTCCATCATGGATCTCTTATGTAAGACAAAATTTCATAGGGTAATAGTAAATGACTAAGTCCCCTATTAGGATTCTTTTCACATTGGAAAAATGACTAAGTCCCCTAAATATTATGGAATACCTAAACCAACTATAACCCTTGGCAAGCCCAACATGATATGGAAAAAGAAGATCGATTCTCATCAGAAGTAGCCACTTATGTTTGTAAAAGATACATCACCAAACCATGATTGATCTACCAATTTTGAAGGATATTAATTATATGGTGATGTTTTTTTGGTGCTTTTAAAGTTCTAAATACCCCATTCCTAATAGAATCATGGACAATTAGGGATATAAAGGAAAAGGTTTATGGGCAAAAGCATAAGGCATTATTGAACCCATCCCTATGATAAAACATATATGAAATCAAGGTCTTGGATTCACACCACCTAGGGGTAACCTTATATATTTTGAGAGTGATACTACTTTATCAACTAATGAATAAGCTCCCAATAGATTCAAAACATCCCACTATATCACATATAATGAACTTAGCCATAACAATTTATTTGATATCACTGTTGTTCTTACCATCACATCCCATTCTCCCCTTTCCCTCTATTATCCAAACCTAATCGATTGGGACCAATAATATTATATCATATCATTATATGAATTTTAGAATAAGGAGTCAATTTCCAAGTTCATGGGTCTTAGATATGGGTTTATATTTAGTGATCATAAACAAGGCTTTGAATTTGCATTGGACCCTATGACATACTTTAGAGAGTAATAACTTCCTTGGTCATGAAAAAAAGTAAAACATTAAGATCCTATGGTGAAAAAATATTTGAGGCACCTTTTCGATCAAGATAAATTAAAGAAAAAGATGAGTCCACAGGTGAAAACCTATTTTAGGTACCCTTGGATGGAGATGTTCACCTACATCCTTAGGAAGATAAATATCCTCTAAGTCCAATTATGATAGTTGATTTTGATATCATTTCAAAGGAGCACAAAGTCTTTGAATGATTGGCTAAAGAATTTAAAAAATAATTTGTTAGTTGGCCACTGCCAAACATGGATAATTCTGATTCTTCTTACATGGGTGAGCCTTGTGGCTCACAAGAAACTAAAGAAGATCAATTTCCTTCATTTTTAACTATTATTCTTGAATATGGTTATACACTCCTTAGGGAATATACCACATAAGTAAACATTGACACTTATGACAATCCAAAAATCATTTAATTAGGAACATCCTTCACTATTGAGGAATGCAAATTCATTATTTTTATCCTAAAGGACTTAATTGACATATTCGCATGGTCATATGTAGACATGATAGGTTTAAGCCCATCTTAGTGGTACATTAAATTGTTGTGCATTTGAATGATAATTTGATATACTAGAAGCTATGAAAAATCCTTCCATGTATTATTATTTTGGTCAATAAAAAAAATAAAAACTATTGGGAGTAGGTTTCATTAAACCACTTGATTATTTAGAGTGGATCTTAAACAATGTTCTATTTTAGCAAGAAACCGTAGGGAATTAAATTATGTACTAATTCCAAAGATATCAACAAAGCATGCCCTAAGGATGAATTCATTTTATTAAACATAGACATGATAGTCAAATCAATGACAAGATATAAGATGTTTTAACTCATGGATGAATTCTCATGATATAATTACATAAAGATTGCACCTAAAGACCAACACAAAAAAGTGTTCACCACTCCATAGGGGACATTTTGTTATCAAGTCATGCCATTTGGTTTGAATAATGTTGGTGCAACTTACCAACATGCCATGACTATCGTATTCCATGACATGATACATGATTGTATTGAGGACTATGTGGATGACATCCTTTATAAGTTAAAGACACATGTAGGACATCATATAGTTCTATGAAGAATATTTGAGAAACTTCATGAATATAAAGTACTCCTCAATCCTAAGAAGTGCATATTTAACATCACTTATTGAAAAATACTAGGGTTTATTATATTATGTAAAGGCATATAAGTTGATCTCACTAACGTTAAATCTATTATGGAAATGCCTCCTCCATCTAATTTGAAGTAGCTTTGTAGCATATAGGGAAAGATCTAATCTATTCACTAAATCATTTCATAACTAGTAGATAAGTGTCATCATTTTACTCACATTTTGAATCATGGTGTCACATTTTGATGGGGTACAAGTTGTCAACAATATTTTTAAGAATTAAAGACCTATTTGGCCAATCCACTAGTTTTGACCCCACCTACACTAGATAATCCATTACTCTTTTTTATATCAACAACAAAACATGTAATGGGGGGACTTTTAGTTCAACATGATAAATAGGCTAAGGATCATGCAATTTACTATTTGAGTTGAATAATTATATCTTATGAACATAATTATTCACTAATTTAGAAAGACTATTTAGCAATGGTGTTCACTTCCCAAAAGCTCTGTCATTACATGTTAAATAATAAGACCGTTATTATAGCTAAGATTGATCCCTTCAAATATCTATTATCCAAGGCAACTTTAATAGGTTTCATGTCCAAGTAGGTAATGCTGCTAAGTAAATATGATGTTGAGTATTATAATTAAAGGGCCATTAAGGGACAAGTCATTATAGATCAACTTGCAAAAGATCCTTTGCTCAAAACCAAGCCCCTCATATTTGATTTTCTAGACAAGTCAATCTTGATCCTAGAATAAGTGCCTATTGAATCCAAATAATGGAAATTATACTTTGATGGTTCATTTACATCTCATGGATTTAGATATGATATTTTATTCATCAAACTAAAAAGGGATCTTATTCACAAAGCATTTCACATTGGCTTTCACTGCACCAATAATATGGTTGAGTATGAAACACTCATTACAGGACTCTATCTTTCCATATAATGGAACATTCAAAAATTAATGGTATATGGGATTCCTATTTGATCATTAATCAAGATACAAACCAATAACAAACTAGAGATGAGAAGTTTGTACCTTACAAGAGTATGGTTGATAACCTCAAACAACATTTAAAAACTATTTAGTTTGAGCATATACCATGAGTCAATAATTGATTAGACAATGCAATGGAAAACATTAGGCCATGATAAAAGTAGCCAATAGTGCCAAAGGGTATTAATTTCTCATTGAGAATATTATTTAACCAGCTCATGTATAGCTAGATTTTGAGATGGTATGTGATATTGATGGCCCCGATCTCCCTTGGTACCAAGACCTATACACCTATCTCCAAGACCAACTTCTTCCTACCAATTTATCACTAAACCAACTTAAGAACTTCATTCATACTGCTTCCCATTATACCCTACTTGGTAATACACTCTATCATATGGGCTATGATGGAATAATACTTTGTTGTTTGATTTTAGGAGAATTTAAATTAGTAATTAAAGATGCACATGAAGGAATTTGTGGGGCCCACACTAGTGATATGGTACTTACCAAGAAACTCCTTTGGATAGGGTATTATTGGAAAAAAATGGAGATATTTTCTTATTAATATATATCAAAATGTTTGTTACTTATCAAAGGCATGGTGATTTTATCCACACTCTTTTCCTATTTCTTAAACCAATCATTATGCTTTGGTCATTTTCAACATGGGGACTTGATAACATAGGGGAAATAAAACCCACTTGCTTTTATGGCAAAAAACATATCCTCACAACTACAAAATATTTTACTAAGTGTATAGAAGATATTCCCCTCACTTATGTAACTAATAAGCAAATTTTCAAACTCATTTATTTCTACTTCATTTGTCACTATGGTACTCCCTCCACCATTATATCTAATAATGGTGGATCATTTGAAAACAAAGACGTCAAAGCCCTATGTTCGTAATTATATATTGAGAATAAAAGATCCACACCCTATTTTCCTCAAGTTAATGACCAAGCTTAGGCATAAAATAAAACCATTGTTAAGATTATTATGAAGATTATCAATAATGTTGGTTGTGATTGACACTTGAAATTAGTCCCAACCTTATGTGCTTACTGTACTAGTAACTACATGCTTAAAAGAGCCACACCATACTCCTTAGTCCTTTATTTTGAGGCAATTATCCTTATAGAGATCGAGTTACCCTCTCTACACATTTCTTTGTAGAATATCATTGATGATTAAGAATATAAAGTTGTCATATTGTAAGAGATAAATATCTTCGATGAGAAAAGGTTAGATGCATTAGACCATTCGAGAGCCTATAAAATTGGCTATTCCATAACTATAACAAACATATTCTTTGAAGTTGGCGATTTAATTCTAAGAGAAAATTAGAAGAATACCAATGCTAAACATAAAAAGAAAGGCAAGTTTGATGCCAATTGTCTAGGTCCATATGATATTATTGAAAATTATGGTTCTTGGGCATACATGTTAGTTACACTAGATGGAAAAGAGATTAAGGAGCTTATGAACATTTTACATCTCAAATGATTATATGATTAATTGATTTAAACCATTTTCTAAGAAAGCCTTTATTTGAGGTATCCATTTCACATTCACCCATTTTACTCATTTTACCATTCCCTAGACCATTATTATCCTTCTTGTTACTTATTATTACCATCATTATCTTGATTATGACCAACATATGTTATGTGTAAATTTAGAGAAAATTTCTAAAGACACTCTAGAGTGATCAACATCAACAACCTCTTTTTAGGCAAGTGTATCAACAAATGTCGATCAACATGTTACTTGCTTGATAGTTATTTGAGATGTCCTTTAATAACTTCTCCCCATATTATTCCCCCTGTGTGCCTTCCATTTAATATCTTGTTATTGCATGGTATTTACCTTTGACTTAGTTTTATTATTGGTTTTATGGTCATTATCATTATAGCCAATTTACCTATTGTTTGAGCCCTTGCCTAAGTTTGTTTTTCCTTTACTAGATGGTTCCATGTATATTTGTTAATATTCCCTTGTGTAGTATTCTAAAATGTCATTCTAGTGCAATGAATGTCACTTGAGACCACCCTATCCTTAGCTTATCCCTAGACCTATCTCAGGGCCTTTTTTGATCTTTTTTGGCTTTGATGTGAGTCTAACCCATTCCTAGATATACTAAAAGTATCATTAAGCCAGCCCCTAGGCACCCAAGTCTCATTTACACCTATTCCTACCACCTGGATACTAATGTAGTCCTTTAGACTATAACACACCACACTATTGACCAAAAGGAAACACTAATGTCCCCTTGATCCTTAAGCCCCAAATACATATTTTTTCATTCCTCAAAGCACTCCTAGGGTCAACCTAGACCTATTTCACATATTGAAAAACATAACACACATATAGATCAATTTCAATCACTTATCCATTGGATGGAATTCAGATGCAAATACTCATAAAAAAACTCAAAAATAGTTGTGAAAATCAATCTCATTGATCTCAATTCTACCCTACTTATGTATACACCCATCTATAAAAATCCAAAGCTCAGATTAATTATATTTCTAGTCTCAAGTCACACTCAAAGAACTCAAAATAACACTCATACTAGTATTCACTTACACTTGCACTAACACTTATATTAGGAGAACTAAATTAGGCTTGATCCCCTTTTAAGGTATTGGTATGTAGATAATGCTTAGCATATGGGGTGTTGATGTCATGTCCATCCTACCCTGCTAATGTTAATATTTTTCTAATTGTGCACCTCAAATACCCTAACAAACATGGAGGCCTAGGGTTTGGAAAATGAGAGAGCTTGAACCTTTATCCATTTGGTGACATAATATGTGCAAACAAGTAGGTATTCCTTCACTTGAGATAGTGGATCGATAGGGCCAACAAAATCCAACCCCCATTTCTCAAAATGTCCTATAACCACTTGAGGATGGAGATGAATTTTATTGGAGAATGTAGGTTTTCCCATCCTTTGGTAATGATCACATTTCCATATATATATATATATATATATATATATATATATATATATATTTTTGTGAAGTGAGGAATAATAATATTCAGCCCTAAGGATCTTATGGATAGGCCTCTTGGTCAAGTAATGGCCTCATCCATGTTCATCATGATAAACCCTTATGATGTCATAAGTGTCATCTTATTTTACACACCTGTAGAGTATATGGTCAGGCCCACACTTAAACATAACACTATTAAAACATTTGAAATGAGCATTATCTCTAACTAAGTGTTTTTTTCCTTATTAGTAAAATGATAAGGAAAATTTCCTATGTCTAAATAGTCTACCATATATCAAACCATGGTGGGTGTGCTTAAACCGTGAAAGAATTCTCATAAGGAAAGTTATCCTTCACTACCTCATCTTCACCTAAAACATTGAATCATGATGATAAGTTAGTTACCACATTAAAAATCCTTAGTTTATCAATAATGGTAATGTCAAACTCTTTAAAAAGTATTAACCATCTAATGATCCTACCTCATACCACTAGTTTATTCATTAAGTATATTATGGTTGAGTGGTTTATGCAAATAAAGATCTTATATCTAGTGATAAAGTACCTAAATTTATTGATTGCATACATAATAGGTAGGAATTCTTTTCAGTGGTGGTATAGTTTCTTTTAGTGGGGTGGGATTATTTATAATATAGTATAGGGCATACATTTTTCCTTATTCATATTTTTGTCCTAGGACTACCCCCATAACATTATTATTGGCATCTATATGAATGTGGAATGACTATTCCCAGTTAGGATCTCTTAAGATTAGAGTAAAAATTATTTTTTCCTTTATTGATTCAAAGGCTTTTTGACATTTCTAAATCCATAGGAATTCACTATCTTTGGTAAACATGGAAAACATAGGTGCATATAATTTTGTTTAAGTATTATATACAACATCTATAATACCCTACATATTCCAAGAAACTTTTGATATCAATCTAATTTTTAGGTGCAAACATATTAGAAATGCCTTCAATATTTTTAGGGTCCAATATTATCCCCTAGGCTGAGATGTGATGTCCTAGAATAATTCATTGTTCAACCATTATTAAACATTTTTCATAACTCCAATATAATTTATGCTACTCACATCTAGTTTATGCTTCATTTAGGTTACTTAAAGCTTCATCAAAATAACCACCATGCATAATGAATTCATCCATATATAATTATACAGAATCATTGGTTAAATTAGTAAAGATGGCCAATACTACCTTTTTTAAAGTTGGAAGGTGCATTATATAGACCAGATGGTAACACTCTATGGGTAAATTTTCCCCAAGGACATGTAAAAAATTTCTTGTTGTGGTCTTCTATGGATACCCTTATCTGATTGTAACCACTAAACCCATCTAAGCAAGAGAAATACTTCTTCCCAGCTATATTATCTTACACTTGGTATATGAAAGGAAAATGAAAGTAATCTCTCATGGTGGCTTTATTAAGTTATCTATAGTCTATACATATTATGCATTTTCTTTTGTTTTTGGGTACTATCACAAGTGGTTAAACCTATTGACTATTTGATATAGGGTAAATAAATCCAACTTGTAATAGCTTTTCTATTTCTTCTTTACCTATGTCTTTTAATTTTGGGTTGATTCTCCTCTAAGGATGTCTAAGTGGTATTGTGTTTTCAGTATATATATGATGAGTGCACACACTCAATTGGATGACCTCCATGTCATTGTAATCGCATGCAAAGGCTTTTATGTGATTCCTTAAGATTTTAAAAACCTTAGTTTCTTGTTCATCATCCAACCATCTATTTATATTTAGCATTTTCCTATGATGGATATCTATTTACTTAGTTTTTAGATAGATGGATGTGACCTATCTAAATTCTCTCATTAGAGAGTTTAGAGGGAAGATATGTGGTAACAATATATGGAAGGTGGTGATGTCTTTAATTAAATTTTATCCTTTTGAGATTGTATTTACTAATGAGAAAAAAAAATATATTTGAAATTTACCCTAAATGTTGTGTTCCCATCTAATAATGCTTTTCTAAATGGGTGTATGGTCACACATGACATCAATAGTGGTTATGCTATTTGGTTGTTATATATAGGAGGTCATCTCATACTCTAGAGCTAGTTTGGTAGATTTTAGATCTGGATTGATAGAATCCAAAGCTAGACTGAAAGACTTAGAATCTAGATTGACAAACTTTAAAGTTAGATTGATAGACTCCAAAGCTAGACTGGTAGACTCTAGAGCTAGACTAATAGACTCTGAAGCTATGCTAGGCTCATCAAAACTCATCATTAGTTATTCTTCTAACTCATTCACATTATTCCTAACTATTAACATGGTTAATGAGGAGAGACTATTATTATTTTACTCAGGTTCATCAACCCATAGGTGATATTAAGGGTCTATAGATGTATTTATAGGTGGATACAAATAAATCCTTTTTTCTTTTATTCCATTTTTAATGGTCATGTCTCTTGACCTAAAATTAATTAATGCTACAACTATGGATAACCAATTTATCCCTATGATTAATGAATATCTAAGATTTTTTCTCTTAGGTTAGAGTATCATGAAGTATATAGGGTATTCCCATAATTTCACTATTACATAGACATCTTATATGGTTCCTTCAGGTTTGGCAATAGACTAATCTACCATATATAGGACTGTGGAAGTAGGTTTCACCCCTATAAGGGATAAGGCTTTTAGTGTGTTTATTGTCATTAGATTTATAATAGCTCCAACATCCACTAATACATTGGGTAATTATTTCATTCCTAAATTAATAATGATGACTGGGCTTCTAGGGTCTCCATACTTAAGCATAAGCAACTTTCCTAATAATAAAATAATATGTTTTCCATCCACTTGTATAATTTTAGGATATTGTATTTTCCTTCCTAGGGTATTTATGTATAATAATTTAATAACTTTATTGAGTTTTAAGATATCTCTTATGGATTTTAATAATTAAATTTTAATTTTTAACTTTCTCAACTCTTGAACTAGATCATATTCACTCTTATTTTCAACTTTTTGAAGCCATTATGGAAAAGGAATGGTTAGAGGAACTATAATGGTTTCTTGAGGTATTTATTTTTCCTTATTAGGTTTTTCCTTGGTTATCCCAATAAGGGGGTCTAGTTTTTCATTTGAGACTTCAATTATGGTAATTGGAGGGTTGTTCAATGGTGTACCTAATCTCAACTACACATTCCCACATTAAGTGACTATAACCCCTAAGGTTCCTTCTTGTTGAATCCCATAAATAGGAGATGCTTGTCTATTTTTTAGACTTTCCACTAATTGTGTAGGAATTTGGGGTTGAGTAATTTGTTTAGTTTGTGAAGAATAATTGGTAGGGGGAGGTATTAACACTTTTTATTTTGTAAAGCTTGTCTATTTATGAAAGGCTTATTGGGGTGTCCATTATTGGTTTGCCCATGGTTGAAGATTAGGCTGGGATATCCAAGGTTGTTAGTGAATCTAAGGTATCCATTATTATGGTGTCTAATCTTATGTTTCCCATGATGGAGGTCCCCATGCTTGTGGAGGATCCTACCCAACCCATGGCATCATCCATGGGTTAGAAGGATCTCTTAGAACAAAATGAATCTGGTATTGATTATGGTAAAATTAATTACCATTTCTTTTTATATAGTTAAAGTCTTCTCTTTTTTGGGTATCCTGATTCAGTTAATTTTATAGAGTAGGTAGGAGATCACATTTTTTGGTATCATGATCATTTGTATCATAGATACCATAGTCTGTCTTGTTGAGAGGCAAGATCTAAGTATAAGATTCAACCTACATTTTGAGCAATACATATCTAATGTTCTAGTAGTGGCATTAATTTTCACATTCAATTCATATAACATGGTGTTTAGTTGTACCAAAATGTTTATGTTGAAATTTGAAACTTACTCCATGAGTTGTCATTACTTCCCTTTCATGTTTTCATTTTCCTAACATTAGGCCCTGTTCTTGAATAATTCCTGCATAGTTTAGGTGTGTCATTAAGACCAAGTTTGTTTATATATCCTTTTCCCATTAGGTTTAGATATTCCTTAGAATCATCATCCAATCCATTTAATTTTTTTTCTTAAATCTTCCCCTAACTCATACCCACATTTTCTATGTATGAAAAGGAAGAAATCAAGATAGTCCTCTAAATTCTCATCTTACTTTTTTTTATGATTTTTTTTTTTTGTATCGCTAAATATATAATAATCCTGGTACTTATCTACGAATATATTTTCCATCTCATCTCATGTGTGATTGGAATTTGGTTGTAGACCCATTAACCATCTCATGGCTAAATCTTTGAGTGTATAAGAGAATAATTTTAGTTTGTGATTGTCAATTTTGTAGTCATAATTTTGACACAAGACCTTGAGTCCAAACATAAATTGATAAAGATATTTTGTAGATAGTCCCCTAAAGGATGGAAATATGTATGGGGATATTTTATTCATTTATTCATTGGCATCCTCACCTAGGAAAATAGGGTAGGTGAACATTCTACTCGATGGTTGAGATCTACCTCATATAGCTTTATTTAATGGATTGTTTCCCATATTATCTCTCATGTTTTCCTAAAATATGTTGTAAAGAGTTATCTTGGGAGGTGTTGAATCATCAAAAGTGGATGGAATTCTAATTTTTGATACTTAAAACTCTAGGTATGTTTTATACTTAATTGGTTTGTTTCAAAGGATACATCTACCTCTAGGGAATGATCTCAAAGTTTAGATTAGGCTAAAAATGGTTCTTCCTCAATAGTATTATTTTATTTTCCTATAAGGTCTTATAAAGAACTTTATTATTATGTTTTACCAGTACTTGTGCTTTGTTGAGGTATCTTTGGAATGTATCTTCCATTTGAATCTCTTTGTCTATTTATATATTTATTTGAGTTTATGGGAACATTTCTTAATTAATTAACAATTTCAAGATTTACACCCTATTGACACCTAAAAAATCCCTAACAATAATACCAAAAATGATGAGTGCCATTAACCTCTTCATTTAAGTCAATGAAACTTGGTTGATGTCATGTTAAACTAGGGCTAGTGTTTAATGGCATTATGCAATAAGGTGTCAATGATAATAACTAACAATTATTGGTTTTTTTGTGGGGGGGGGGAGTTATGGATCATTTATTCCAAGGATATAATCTAATTTATTGAATTGAAATCTATCTAATTAATTTGAATGAAAACACTTTGATATAAAATTGAAATGATGTATGAATAAGTATACACACTTGCCTTGAAAATAAACATATTTTTCTTGCAAAGATTTTTTTTTGGAAATTAACAAAATTGATTTATCAATGAAAACAAATTGAAAATTTATTTACTAATTTGAAATTAATTTGAATGAAATGATTGAAAGTAAAACATTGGAATCAAAGTTGTAGGAAGTAAATTAAAACAAACAAACAAAAACACACACACACACACACACACACACACACACACACACACACACACACACACACACACACACACACACACACACACACACACACACACACACACACACACACACACACCCACACACACACGCACACACACAGACACACCTACAAGTTAATCAAATCACACACTTAAAATGAAGGATTTAAAATATTAACTAATGATAATATAAAACATAAACATACCAAAAAATAATCATGCCTCTTTAGGTGAGTGGGACCTTACTCTCCCTTGGTATATGATCTAGTTCACAGTTAGTCTTTTATGAACATTTAAAGATTTGTTAATTATGAAAATAAAGATTATAAATTATGAACAAAAACTATCTCTTATTGGTTTATCTTCTCTATTTTTCTACTAACATTCTCTTTCTCAGATTTCCTCATTTCAAAAATAAAGACTATATTGTTCTAATACAACATTCCTACAATGGTTGTCTAAAGCAAACTAACTAACTAATAATATTACAATTATAATTTAGATTATTTTCAAAATAGAAAAGGAGTTACAACCATCTCCCATGTTTCAAGGTGACATAGTGGAAGAGATGGTGTAACTGTATGCATGGTTCTAATTATCTATAATATCATTATGAATGATTAAAACATGTTATGGTATGCTAACCCAAATCCCATAATACCTATAGGGGTGCTCTTTACAACACATTACTATAAGTATCATGTCTAAAAATAGAATGCTATATGAGGTAAATTTCTCTATGAATATGAGATTGACCCATGAGGTTCTCAAAAAGGCCATGACCACTATATGTAGGAGGTGTACAACATTGTATGATTATCAAAATTCCTTTAGCAAGTTATGTTTATAACTAGGATGACTTTGGAACTCACTTATTGAAATCCATAACTCACCTATTGAATTCTAAAACTTTACCTATTTTACTCTAGATCTTGCCTAACAAACTTTAGTTAGACTTTGGAATTTCACTAGAGAGTTCCAACGTATACCATGATTTCCTTCAAGGGTCTGATTACTTGCCAAAAAAAATCATAAATTTTGATCATGGTGCATTTATACTACCTCTACATGTAAAACTAAAGGCTAACCATGTAAAAAATTAGAACATAGTGGTAGAAATAAGTAACATTGATTCACACATGTTAACCAAGATATAAGTACCCATTCTCTAATTTAGACTAGAAATAAGTCATAAATGAATATCATGTCCATTTCAATAAGGGAGATTAGTAGGGGATAACATGGTTATTACTTGGATATAATGATCCATATAATGGGCTCATCACCAAGAAAGGAAACATTCACAATTGTACAACTTATTGGTAGTGACTTCCAAACTTAGGGAAACTGATATAGTAATAAATCTTAGTCCATGAATTATGATACTCAACACTTGGAACATCTCAAACACTTTTACCCTTTCTAAGGAACTTATCATACAACTATAGAATCTTATATACTCTCAAAGACATAATCAACTAAATAATATAACAAAGTTCAACATTAACCTCATGTTCCTAAATGCAACAAACTCCAACAAGATTAAATCCTATTAACCCCATCGATTCAATATAAGAAATTAACAACAAAGTCTCATAGATCAATAAATAATACAAATAAACATGATAACCTTCAAGTTATAAATGTGTGTTCCATCATATTAAAAGGATATGTATAACCAACATAACCTCAAAATCAAGGAAAACATAGTTCAATATACATTCCATAATTTTTACACACAACCAACAAGCACTCCAATCAATGAAGGGTAAATTTTAATGTAAAATCAACTATAATAACCTTAAGTAATTTGAAGGTAGTCAACATAATCATCTAATCAATAAAAACACATCCCAAGACTAAAATTGACACAACTAGGTTTGATCTATGCACTTAATCTTCATAAGAACTCCGAATAAAATCCCAAGGGAATCCAATAAAATCCATATTCATATCTTGAAATATCCAATCAAGGTAAAAATAAATAATAGGGACCATGCCATTAAAATCCATGAAATATAACATAACTAAATACCAAATAAAACCAAATCCATCTATTAATTAAAATCCAAACTAACATTATAACTTGGATCATCCATTTAGGGTTAATTAAAATAGAGAAGAGCATTCTAATATACCCTAATTCAACAGAGTTTACAAATACAAACATAAAATATACAATAACCTTACTTCATTATTTAAAAATAAATGCAACCACTTTGCATTTGTAAGTAAAGAACCATAAGGGAAATACCATAAACAATCATAATGAAATAGTTACAAGGAGAACCACAAGGGAAAAAATGAAGTATAACAATTTTTCACATTACATGTCAATTAATAAATCCATAAATCATTCTAACCAAAACCCCATTCACATTTAAAAAAAATAATGTACATTATTTTGTAAGAAGAACCCACAAAGATCTCAGCACTAAACAATGAATAAAAAGCTTCGAATCCCACAAGCTGACAATTGAGAATAATTTAAATATTGAATTTCAGGTCCATAATGACTTATCATGAATTCATAGTGGAATTCCAATGTACCTTATAAACTACATAATATAAAATAAAATAGAGGCCCAAATGTTATTTGCATTTCAAAATGAAATCCATTTATTAGAAAAATTGCAAACTATTATGGAGGAAATGGTGTTATATTCCATGGATAGGTTCTCTACCTCCTTTAACGACAATCCAAAACAAACCAACTTCTCCTTTTCTTCTTTCCACCAGCATGGAATGCAATATGAAGCTCCACCTTCTTCCCTCAAAATCACCTAGTGCAATTTAAAATTAAGGAGAGACCCCAAATCCCCTGATGACTCTCCAACCAATCAGTTTAACCTACCCATATGGCTTTCTCATCGATTTCCTCCACATATTGACTATATTTTTAGAATGGTTTGAACCATCGATAAATTCAAGATAATGCAATAGGCTCTAAGAATCATTCAATTATAGAGCTTTAGGAAGGAAGCCACATAAGTACAAGACAATGCACATTGTTACCAAAGAGATTACTTGATGGTGAAAGATTCATAAGCCAATCCATCACACTCAAAAAATAAAATAATTTCAACCCCTAAGATTACAAAAACACCTCATGATGCATGGGGTCTAAGTCAAACCCACATAGGGGTCCAAATAATTATAACCAATAAGAAGAAAACCAACATCACCAAGGTCTAAGTGATCATTACAACTCAACAAAGCTATTCATACATGGTCGAAGACTCAATCAATGGTGTTATCCCCTAAAACATTATACTAATAAATCATATGACCACAAATACACCAAAAAAGGTCTATGTGTTAAGTCCCACACTGAGCACAAGACTCCAAAAATAACCTACACAAAGATTCAACCAACACGCCACATAGTCAAATATTAAAACAAATGAAAAAGATGGTCACATATACGAATAAGACAAGATCAAATCATAAAAATTCCACAAATAAAAAATAATACAATATTAATATACACACAAGACCCAATAACATGATGAAGATGAAAAATAACATTTACAAACACAAGGATAATCATGAAGACAAGACTACATGAAAGGAAGACTCAAAATATGACTAAGTGGATTATAATCTATCACATCTATTTTTTACCTATTGGTATCAATTTTAATACTCATTAACCTCTTAATTACTCTCCCTAGATCAGCTCATTGACATGTTCTTGCAATCATCAAAAGGGATATCAGTAACATCTAAACCAGGCATCGATATTAAATAATAATTAATTTATGGTATTAATAGAATATTAAACATGACATGCATAATAAATTATAATAATATATATAATAAATCATCACTAAAATAATAAATTAGAATCATAACTGATAATCAATGATAACATAATGATATATATATTTGAATGAAAATCAATTTCTATAGTAACCAATCAGAGTGCCCAATATAATCAAGTAAATCATGTTACCATAGTGTCTCAATTAGCAATTAAGAGTGTATCAACAATGGGATTATAATATTATGTTGAGATTAATTGGTTATCAAGGATCCGTTTTACAAAATATATGTGATATGACATCATGCTTGTTAAATAAACATTTTATTTATAAGATAGAGCATCAAAAAATGTGTTGTAAATAAGGCCTATGATAGAGAAAAATAAACTAGTTTGGCTACACAATAATGGGGTGGTGACAATAAAAAATAAGTGGATCTAATGCACTCTAAGAAGGTGAAAAAGAATTATGGAGTAATACATCCTAACAAATATCAAATATCCTTATGGAGTACTACTAGTATTATTAAATTATAAATCCAATGGAGTAAGGAGAGAACTTGCTATCCCAAATAAATTATAAAAATACAAATAAATATGTTTAACTTATCTCATTTCACTAAATCTAAAGATAAATCAGTCAAAAAAGGGAAAAAATAGAGAATCAACATTGTTCATATATGCATAGACTCCCTAAAACTAGGTGAAGGTCCACCCAGAAGTTTATTATCCTTGCTTGCAAAAGGACACTAATGCAACACATATGACAATATCATAGTGATCCACTATCCATAGGTCTACACTATTGTCCAAAATGGTTATTGACTCTTGGTTCCTATATATGACATCTTGTATAGTCCCTATACTAGTTCTTAGCTTGTCACTTATCCATCTCATTTAGTTTGCATCTAAATACATCTCTTATAATTTAAATACTATTTATAGAATAATTAGTTAAGTAAATTATTGTAAAAACCATAGGCTATTAATATTTTTATATTTATTCCTTGATTTATTATTCTAAAACTTTAACAACTTAGGGTTTTACATTCCATAAATCCATTTAAATTTAAATCATTTGGTAAACCTGACTTAATTCAAATATTCTCTAAACCCTAACCTTAGATAATCTTAAGTTTTGTGTCCTTCTATTTTATATACTCAATAATTAATTTTAAAATCTTATATCTAATTCATTATTCTATTTCTACAATCTTTCATAGATTTAATTTCTTAAAAGTTTTAAATATACAACTTTTTATTTTCCTACTTCCCAACCTGGAATGGCAAAATTCAATAACTAATTTGATGAGATTGATAAAAGACATTTTTAAGTATTAATTTATAAACATCTTAATATGCAAGATGAACTTTTCCATATTGTTCAATGAAAGCTCCTAAAATCCACTATAGGTCAATCCTCTAACCCTACATATAGTAATATTGTTACATCTACTATAGGGGCAATTCAAACTCTACAAAAACCTACTACAACTAGCCAACCCTCATGAGTGGCACCATATCTTATGCTTAGTACACATACCTCTTATTTAGATTTACAATCCATTTGGTAGGAGATCAAATTATCTATAATCTAAGGGGTTACAACTTCAATAGGGTGTTACTACACCATCTTATGCCTTAGATTCTCACATGCTCCTACATACACCTTTGACATAGCGTATAATGACAAATCCTTTGCCATTCAGATTTGTGGCACCCAAGCTTACACTATATGATGTTAAGAGTGAGCTAGAGCATCATCTCTATGATTTTCACATAGTTTTTTGAACTACATGTTCAATGATTCTCCTAATTAAGTTGTTCCCTCATTATTTAAAAGACTATACATTATAATGGTTCTATGATCTTCCTAATCAGTCCATCACAACATTTAATCCACAATCATATATGTTTTTGGCACACTTTTTAATCAATATTAGGGATAAGATTTCATATGCTTACATTGCACAACTCAAGAAAAAATCTAATGAACCAATAGCTGAATATGTCTTGTGATATAAAATTATACTAGTGAAGATGACTAGCCCCATGGAAGATAGAAAACTCTAGGACATATTCAAGAAAAATTTATTACTAACATTTCATGAAGCTATATTATTTAAAAACTTTACATCATTCACATATCTATGACATATAGTTAAGTAATGGGAAGTCAAGTATCTCTTCATTGGAAAATTAAAGTATAAAACTAGATCATGTTCAACTAATACGAGTTCTAATAAGCCCCCAAATAAGGTGGGGCCCACTAAAAATAAGAATGACCAAAATACAATAGTTAATGTAACCTCAAATCTAACTCCTCACCTAGTTTTATGAGCTCCTCCCAAGATACCTTTAACAAATCTTCTTAAATCGCCAACATGTGTTCTATAAAAACTCTTAGAATGCAATGTCATATCTCTCCCTCCCATTAAAGAGGTTGATACGACCAAGTCTCTTCCAAGGAATTATGATTCCAATGCATTTTGTGACTATCATAAGGCATCAAGCCATACTACCAACATATGCATCAACTAGTATCATAAAATACAAGATTTGATAGATACTAATATCACAGATATCAACACTCCTATATAAGTACCCAGAGAACAACCAATAGAAGCAAAAACACTAAAAATATTTTCTAGTCCATGTCTAAAACATATGGCTAATGAGACAACATGCACTTTAATTGTTCATTATACTTATCAGTCACATCCATCACCAACATCCTATCATACTCATAGGATGGACACAAACCCTATAAATAATATCATTGGTGTGTATCATACTATAGTGCCAATTGGACCTCTCATGAGTTTCTTAAAGTAGGAGATCATTGATGATGACTTTTATTTATATACACTCTTTGTATGAGCTTACATTGATCATCATCTTATCTATAGTGTCATGCCTGATAACAGGTAAAATATTCATGTGTAATATTACACTTCTAAAGAACTTGGGTTATTAAAAGTAGGATATTTCTTAGATAGATACATTTATTTATGGATTTAGTGGCCATATTCAAAGCTCCATCAGGGTGATATAACTTCCATTATAGGTTAGTACCACACATATGGCCACCAAATTATTAGTTATACCTAGTGATGACACATTGTACATGTTATTGGGTAGGCCTTGGATACAATAGCTTTAGGCCATTCCATCCATCATACATAAATGTCTTCAGTATATACATGCTAATCATGTGGTTGAAATTGAGGGCATTCCATATGAGTATCCTTTACCTATTCCAAAACTAATTACATAGTAGACACCAATTACCACTTCAAACATAGCTTCTAGTAGCACACCTTCAATATCAGTTGAGCCACTAGTATAGGTGAGTTATAATTATATAGCAGTACCACATAAACATACTATCCCCAAAAAACCTTTATTAAATACACCCCTATGTCAAAGACAGTGGTGGATTCTAGAGAGTTTATCTCTACCCCATTACCATAAAGATCAATTTTACATCATAGATCACCCATGCTAGTCATACCTTCTTCTACTAGATGGGTCCCTAAAAAATCCCACAGTTCATAGGCCTTTTTAGTCAAATCCATAGATTCACAACTCCACTCCACAGGTAGTTTTAGCTATAGATTACTTAATACATCTAGTTCAAAGATCCTAGATACCTCCTTGCATAACATGTGAAGTTACTCTTCCCTTAATTTATAAAATACACTTTGATATTGAGTCTCTTGTGAGACTCATTGGTTAGTATGTTCTTCTCCACTTGTACATAGTTTCTATCACCTCGCTCATTATATATAGTTTCATTTTCATATTTATTGTACATAGATTATACTCAAAAAACACAAAAACAATATAATATGTTCAAAAATATAAAAGCATACAAATACTTGCTCATAAAATACAAATTTTATATTGTATGCATTTCTATGTTTACATTCCTTCTATTTTATAGGTACTACATATTCTATCTATGCTAGTATGGTTAGTTTTATCATACACACATGCTTCACTTATTCTTTCTAAGTGTTTTTAGATCATAACATGACTCATGTTCTCTACACAAATCTAGATTTTCTACTATTTACCCATTTGGGGAACATACACATATTCAACATTGATACAATCACCCATTAGGGGCATGTAACTACACAATTTCCATTTTACTAGGTTATATCTTTCTATACTCCATATCCCAGATTTTATATTGCTTATATGTTAATATTGATCATCCTATACTACACAATTTTTTTGTAGACTACCACTACTATAGGCTCAATTTATGTTCATATTTTCTCTTATATGGATTTATACCACATGTTCATGCATACTTTATTTTCTAGATTTAATAATTTATATTTGATTTTATCTGTTTGCTTCTACATCTATTTGAGGGCATTTATATATGCCATTATTCTATGGCTCTACACAATTTCCTATCATTTTTTGTGTGCTTTGGAAACATTCTCATGTCTTTGTGTGGGGCTTATTGATTATGTATGCACACATTTGAACATATCCTTTCATGTGGCTCTAAGCCAACCTTAATTGCTTTATGTTTATGTAGATATTTGAACATGTCCTTGTATGTTTTCTATTTATCAAACTTTGTGACATGTGCCCATGTGCCTTGTATTTTATCCCCTTGGCCTACTTTGTGTGCCTCATGGGTTTGTATATATTCATTATGGCCATGAAACTTATCTCTTGATTCCTACACTCACATCTAGTTTGTGATGCCATAAGGGACATCATGCATCTCCCCTTCCTCCTTGGGTGCATTGATGGACTTCATGCCCCATCCCCATTGGTATTTACTTAGATTTTCTATACATATACATTCTTACATTGTTATATCTATCTTGGCAACCTTGTGAATGTGATATCTAGCATACATCATACCTTACCAACTTATGCTTAGATTATTTTACATTTTGATGTCATGTATACACATTATATTAGTTTATCATGTAGATATCATATATTCTTAATCTAACACACATGATACATATATTTTATTTTGAGGATAGTTATTGTATAGGTTTAACAACTCCCCTAAAAAGAGGGGTAATTCATAGGGGTTTGTGATAGAGATCATGCCATCCTAATTCACTCTAAACATAGTTTTCAGCATGAAAACATAGAATACATATCTCAAATTTATGGAAACACAGTAAAAATAATCACATATAGATCAGTCTTACTTTTACACAAAAACAATACATTTGATCAATAATGCAACACAAAGGGCACTAACACAATGCATTATTGAACAAGGGACAATGATACTATTTAGTAGCCTTAGGAACATAAAAAATATGGAATTATCAAAAAGGAATAGTAGTTATAGTTTAGATTTGCACAATTCCAATCATAGATTATTAAATATGCTTAGTTACACATAGAATTATACATGTTTTCTCAGATTGGAGGCATCATGCACAACATGATCACTCTCATTTTGATTTTAGATAGTCAAACACAAATTATTATGACTCAGTCCGAAATCCATATGTATATATGTTAGAGTTGGGAGCATGCACATAACACATTATTCTAATATGTTTAGTTTGACACCAGTACTATCAGATGGAATGGAAGCCCATGTCATTCTCTACATTATTACTCTAGACACCATTTGAACTAGGTTTAAACCATATTGATGCCTTATTTTATCTATAGTGGTTGGAATTACCAATTAGTCCCTAATTTATATTCCTAAGTGCTTGAGTTTCCCCTAAGCCATTTTTCATTTCATAGTTTTTGAGTGGCCCCAAAGATATCCTATCACATAGCTTTAGTTACATTGTGAAAATTTAGTTTTAGATGCATCTACTATACATGGGTAGGCAATGATGGAGTCAAGGCAAGCTTAAGTTCTTGAGTCACCAAAACATAAGGATTGAGTAATCCATCAACTTAGTCTATGTTATTCACCATTTGATCACCATCTACATGTACATATAGGTTGTCACCAAGTTTTAGTTTTGGTTCATGTACCCAATGAGGTGTATTCATTCATTTCCTCTCTCTCATCTCTTTAATCAATTTTGCCTTTGATTTTGTCATGTTTATTAAGTATTGATTCCTTCATGTTTAATTTTTAGGATATGCAATGAAGCACACTTTGCAAACTCAAACCTAGATTCACAAGCTTTAACTCTTAAGTAAGTCTAGGTACATTTATTTTCCTTTGTCCTATTCATTTCACTTGTCTAAATTTATAGAATAAATGGGGGAAAATGTAGTCATTTTAGTGAAATAAGTGTCACTTGAGACCACCCTATACATAGCTTAGCCATAAAAATATCTTAGGGCCTTTATTAATCATTTTTCAAATTTTGTGTGATTCTAACCCTTTCCCAGATATACCAAAAGCAACACTAAGCCACCCCCTAGGCACCCAGGTCTCATTTTTGCCCATTCTTACCACTTGGACACTAGAAAAATCCTTTATACTATAGAACAATATGATATTTACCAAAATTAAATGATAATGTCCCCTTTATCCTTACTCCCCCAACAAATATCTTCCCATTCCTCTAAACACTCCTAGGATCAGCCTAGATCTATTTCAAATATTAACAAACAACATAATGCTATATATAGACCAATTTCAATCACTTATCCACTATATGGAAATAAAATGCAAACACTGATAAAAAACTTTAGAAATAGTTTTATAAATCAAGGTCACTGATCCCTATTCTACCCTATTTGTGCATACAACTATCTATAATAGCCTAAAGTTTAGATTACTTAGATTTCTAATCTCAAGTCACACTCAAAGCACTCAAATTGGCACTCATACTTACATTCACTTGAACTTAAATTGGTACTTATATTGGGAGAAATACATAGGGCTTGATCCCCTTTCAAGTCATTGGTATGTAGGTAACACTCAACACATGGGGTGTTGAGGTCATGCCTAATATACCCTATTATGCCACTATTTTTCTACTTGTACTCTTCAAATACTCAAAAAATAATGGATGCTTAGGGTTTGGGATTAATATTAGTCAATCAAGGAATAGAAAATGAATCAACATCCATGCATATAGGCATAAACTCCCTAAAACTAGGCAAATGCCCACCCAAAAGTTCTTTGTCCCTGCTTGTAAAAGGACACTAGCATGGTATACTACTATCTAGAGGTGTGTGTTATTATCTAGGAGTGTTTTTGACTCTTGGTTCTTGTTCATGACATTTACATAGTACCTATACTAGTTCTTAGCCTATTACTTATCCATCTTAGTTAGATTCTAGTCAAGTACATCTCTTGTAATTCATTTGATATTTATATAATAATTAGTTAAGTCAATTATTATATAAATCAGAGGATGTGGACATTGCTATATTTATTCCTTGATTTATTATTCCAAAACATTAGAGAACTAGGTTTTTACATTACATAAATCCCTTAAAAATTAAATCACTTGCTTTCCTTATTCTAGAAAACCCAAAAACATTTAAAAAATGTTGAAAATACTAAAAATAATTTTTTTGAGAAAAATTGTTTTAAAATCTCCATGAGAGATATAAAGCTACAAAGTCTTTACTTATTCTATCACCCTTTTCATTGGTGACTCTTGGTCCTATTTTGTGTGAGAACCCTTTCTCCAATACCAATAATTTTTAATTATCATTACCATTCCTTAATTATATCCTCCTATTTCTAGAATAACTACATCGGCTTGAGGTCAACACATACTATTAAATGTATGAGACATCTCAGGTTAGCTCAAACATTATTTATTTATTATTTCATTCCCATTTTATTTAACATTTCCTTATGATATTTCCATTTTGTGATTAACCATTTCTTGATGCTCTCATAATTTTGTGAGTAGCTATTATCTTATGCTCTTGTCATTTTGTGAATGACTATCCTATGATCTTGCCATTTTATGAGTGACTATCTCAGGCTCTCTCTATTTTATGAATACTTACTATTTTTCCTCTACATTATCATCCTCTATAATCATTTATCTATTTACTTGTCATCTCTTTTCTTCTATCCTAAATCCTAGGATATCTACATTTGGACTGAGGTCTATAGGGATTATGTAGGTAGAATCTATTTACATGGGGCATTTGGGGGAAGTTTGACCACCCCTTATTTATTATTCTATTACCACTTTCTTATGCCTAATAATTTATTCAAATTATCCATCATCCCATTGAATTGGGGGATTATTATCCAAGCATAATACCTTACTCATTGTACATGCAGAAATTGATTGATTATTTAGTCTAGTCTTATCTTCTTGCATTATATTTTTGTGTGTTTTACTTATCTAATTGCTTGATTTTTTGTTTAAACATTTTTTATTTTATTATTTGTTTGTGTTTAAATTCAACTTATTTTATACTTAAGTCTTGATCTTTCATATCTTGGCCTTAATTTGTTTATAATTATATTTAAATTATTTTTTGGTCTATCTTTTGTTCAAATGCATTATATTTTACACTTAGGTCTTAATGTTCTATATCATAATTTTAAGTTATAAATATTTAAATATAAATTAGTCCTTATAAAATTGACATACAATGTTATCATAGGTTATTTATAATTATGGTGCATATTATCATTGGAAAAATTAAAAACAAATTACTCAAATCTTATGTACCAATGTTGTATTGAAAACATTTCTTCAAGCATGATCTAGATATCTAAACACATGATCACAACGTCATTTCATTTTACATAATCCCCATAACATGACAAAAAAAAAAAAAAAAACATTTCTATCTCTATGATAATTAAAGATGTGAATCTCTTAAATAATCATATACCATCTAGTCATACCACATGTTTCATACACAAGACAAACACAAAGTGCAATATCAATTGGAAAGAAAGACAACAAAATCATGGAAAACAAATAAACATCAACATCCATATTTTTATCAACAATATACATTTAACATATTAGTAGTGAAAACATGCGCAACATGTATAAACAAAAAATATTAGAGTTTACGTAAAATATATGTGCAAGGAAATGAATTTTATATCTCAAAATCATATTTTTATACATCATGAGAATATATAATTCTCATACATAGAAAAAATATGGAGATATAACCAAAATTTTGGATCTAACTTTATCCATCTATGGAAGGACTTTAGTCAAAACTCTACCATGTGACTGACATTGGTGGACACAGTGGTGGTGGTCCCATAACTCTCTACTTTAATGTCATTTAGGCCATTGATCTCTCTGATGCTATTAGTGGCATGATCTCAAGGTTTAGTTGGTCTTCTGGATGTTTTTATACTCTCTAAATGAAGGATACCTACCCTATAATATAACTATCAACTCATATAGGGTCATAAAAATTAGCCTCATACTTCACCCATAGGGCATCATCCTTTGCCTGTAAGACATCATCCTTGGCTTGGATCACATCAACTAGTGATTTGGCCATGACTTAATCTAACATAATCTATTATACCTCATGTCACTCCCCATAGAGCCTTTGAAAATATATATGGGATCTATCTCACTCTATATGTGACCTATATCACTTGATAATAGTTATCTCAAGCTGGACATAATCTATTATGCCTCATCTCACTCCCCACAGAGCCCTAAATCACATTAACTAGTGATTTGGACATACCTTGATCAAACATAATCTATTATGCCTCATCTCACTCCCCATAGAGCCTTTGAAAAAATATATGGGATATATCTCACTCTATATGTGACCTATATCACTCAGTAATACTTATCTCAAGATCAACATCCCATATCATGTTCTATCCCTTGAGGCTAGTCATTTGGGAAAATTGCCTTCTCAATGTTTTAATATTTTTTTATCATGGGATATAATAATACTCTATATCCTTGTAGTCTCCCCCTAAGATGTAACCAAATCAGTTTTTATCCCTACCATATCCTACTTGAGACCTATAATCTCTACTAACCTAGTAGTAATCTCTCATTACATTCTATTTATAAGGGCCTAATATTCTATACATCTAGACATCCTCAAGTTTATTTCCTCATATTTACCCTACATAGAGCCACCAATTGATACCTACATCATATATGTATCTAGAAGAGGTCCTTATCCTCCATCTCTACCACCATCCTATCTGCCCTCTATCTATGATCTTGAATATGTCACCAAGGGTGCAAACTACGTAATTGGGGCCTACAAAACCTAGTGTACAACATATTGTACATGGATCATAACTACCTATTATGAAATATAATGCATTGAAAATTGAAATACATATTGAGGTGAAAATTGTGTCATAACCTAATGTACTTAAACCTATCCATGTATATGTGCCTTTCCCTATACCTATCCCTATTATGGTATCTACTCATATAGAAGTCCCTGTACTAAGCCTTGCCTCTATCTAACAATTCTCTAATGTTTTATTGGCTATTGAGGATGGTATTGAATCAATCATGTGGGACTAAAACCTATACATCATGAAACATAGGTGTTTATAACATTAAAAACTATCATGCCTCATACATATTCCCAAACTATTAACTAGACCGCTAAGTAAGTCCCAATCACCTCTACTCTCAAAACTAATGGCCCTTACTAATTCATCTCTAGAGTAATATGGTGATTGTCATGATATAGGTAATAATATGTAGATCATCATATAACTAGTCTAGTACTATAGGGATCCATGAAAAACATGTGGTCAAGTCCCACATATCTTTTACCACTCTTATCAATCCGATATGGAAAAATTACTAACTATTGTCAAGAAACAAGATGCCATGACAATCACCATTAGGATCACCACCTCAATAGGAAACAAATCTTGTGATGGTGGTGGAAGAGGTAATACTTGTCCCTATCCTAATAGTACTCCATTTCCACCCCTACTAAGGATGATATATGGTGGGAATGTTAGGTCCTTTAAGGAATCAATGTAGATGGCCCCACCCTCTATCATAATATAAGTAATAGCTATCAATTATTCTAGTATAGATAACCTACCATACTATATCCACTAAATATTCAATCCCTAAATTGGAAGCCTTAAAATCCTTCATACATCCTCTAAGGTCATAGTCACCTTGCCTATCTATAAATGAAAGGTTTATGTCTCAGAGTGTCAGTTCTCAGCCAACACTAACAAGTAAGCCCTATCAAATCAAATTATTGACATCCATGCCATGTATAATATCCCTCTATATCTAAGGATTACGCCAAGTCCTTAGTAATGATACCAAGATGACATAGCACTTACGACTGCCACTTGTACACTATGACAACCTCTACTCACTCATGTATATCATAAAGCATGTCAAAATCATATCATTCATATATTTATTTTCTTCTATCTAATCCACATGACCACTTTATTCTAATTTTAGATTTAGTATTTTATTATTCTTGCCTACTTATCCTTTTCTTCTACTCACCTTAGTTTTCCTTTTGGTGATATCTATATTTTATAGGTAGTTTCAATGTTTGGCACGGTGTTCTTGTCATTTTATAGGTCATTCCTACCATAATCTCTCAATTGTTCCATGTAATCACCATTTTTTTAGTAAGTTCATAATTTTTTAGGTCATTATATTGATCAACATGATGATCATGTTGTTCATAGTGATTTTTCTATTTATGTTTTTTCCATCCAAAACTATGTTTTCATAGATTTCTAGATGTTATCACCATTAGGGACCATTTTTATCTAAAAATATGATCTCACTATTTTAGTTATTTTTGATGTTTAAGAGATATTGTTGAATTGGACATAACCTCGCCAAATTTTTGACAATATTATCATTTGCATGAGTGACCTTACCATTTTCATTTTTTTAAAAATGAGGGGTTCACCATTTTATGATTTTACTAAGCATAATAAATGCACTTAATGATGAAATTAACCAAGGAAAATTATGCTTATTGATTCCCCACTGCCTGTCAATCATTGATACTCTTTCACACATTCACCAAGATGCCTATGGTGTAGGATGTGGGGCATTTTTTTTCTCTTGTGCACAAAAATAAAACTCTAGATTTATATAGGAGGAGGGTGAAAAGAATAGTTTTCACCCCCAAGGGGTGATTTTATAGACAAAATTTTGGAAATTTCTCCTTGGCACTATTTGTGCTCCATTCTTTTTAGGAGGATTATTTTTTGCTCCTTTATCCATTTTTCATCTCATTTTATTCTAATTGCTTCATTTTAAGCCTCTTCTAATAAAGCATGTGCTATTTTCTTCCGTTCAAGGGCCCATCTATTAAAATTGATTTTTCCACCTTACCCTTGAGGGGGCATCATGTCCCTCCAAATGGTTTTTGGGGCATTTTCATGAGTTCATTTTTTTGCAAAACAAGTAAATTCAACAAAAGTGGAAATGAAATCATTTTTTCTAATTATGATAATTTTAAGTGATCTTTTTATTCTTTGAAAATCCGTTGCTTCATATAAATGTCTTTCCACAGCCTTTAAAATAGGGGGGAAAATGTAGACATCCAATTTTCACCACTATCATGTCAAAATTATATGTCATAATAACTTCCCATAATAACACACAAACTGGACCAAACACCATTAAAATGTTCTAATTCATCTACACACATCACATATAATTTTTTAAGTATATTGATGCATCCTTAATTGGGGAAATACATATTACATAATTGTCACCTTCCTCTTATTCATCTCCAATCAAATTATGACCTAGAAAATTGAATTTTTTGACCACTTGTGTTTGAAAATTTATTAAATTCCAAGAATTGCAAAAAGGCTAATCAAGATCACTTGATTAAGCAAATACAATTAAATGGTTAAGTAAAAAATCCATGGTAATTGAATGAATATCAAATTTTAAAAATTTAAAATTTGACAAAATATATAAAATTGAAATCATTATAACATCATTGGTCAAAAATTTCAAGAATCTAAAGTATCAACATAAATAAAATAAATATCATGACTGTTGAGCCATGGCTATTAATTATAATATTTACTCCAAAATTTAATGCATTTGGTCCACCAAATTTGAATGATATTGGGCCCTTGATCATCATCTTGAGATGTATTATCCTCATAATTTTTCCAAGCCTATAAATACAAGGGCCACCATAGACTAGAATTAAGCTTTATTTTACAAAGAAACTCTATAGAAAATCCTCCAAAAAGATTCACCTATTCTCTTCCAATTGATCCATAAACCCTACTATATAATTCTTAGGGAATTGTTTCATGTCTCTTATACCATTAAATTGATAAAGACTTATATCTCTACATCTAAGAAAAAACGTACATGTGAGCTGGATTTGAAGGGAACATCTAAATGAAAGGTAAAAACATCTTGTTTAGCTTTCTAATTCATTATTTGTTGCTTCAAGTCTTTCCCAATCCAAGGACCATGCTCAAAAATTTATATTTGATATATTTTTTATTTTTTTTCATTTTAATGATAACTAAACTCTTTCATATTTGTGTGATCACCAATAGTATTTTTCCTTCTGATATAGGACTACACTAGGTTGCACATGGCCATATTTTAGCCTTGTCTACTAGTGTGACCTTGTCTCTGTGCTCTAAAAATAAAATTTTAAATTTTAGACATTGTATTTTATCCCTCCCATAATTTTATAAAATTTGGTTCATGGAAATATTCAAAATATTCCTTTATATAAGCACATTAAGGCCTCTCCAAACACATCTTGCAAACACTTGGAAATTATATATTACATTGAGAAAAAGAGCTCTATTATTTTCAATTTAAATTATACTATATGATAAAAATAATATGCCAATTATGAAGTCATTTTATTTTAGTTAAAGGTCACTCATTATCAAGAATTCAAAGAAATCTATCTAGTTACATTCATATAGTAAATTCAAGATTCAGGCACTCACTCTAAGAGGGATAACTACATTAGCATGAGGCCCTTTTGGGATATGTAAGAATCAATCCTATGTTTTTTAGTTTTTAGGTATTTTTCAAGGCAAATCAAGACACACAAGTTGACAATAAACCCTCATAGACATGCACACACATCTAGAACAAAAAATTAGTTACATAGTCAACTAGGTTGTAACTATAATAAAAAAAACTAAAATACAACCCTATCCTCCTATTTTTTGTGTCCTAACACTATTTAAATTCATGATTTTGATTATGACATAGTTCTTAGGCCTTTTCAAGTAGTTTCTAGTCATAGTCAACTTGTATAGTCAACAATAAATCAGATCCAAGTTAAGTTTGCAGATCTTATGCCAATTTAATATTTTTTAGCTTAGTTTCAATTCTATAATTTTTTTATTTTACATTAAGATTTATATATTTATGTATATATAAATTAATTTTCAATAATTTATTTGTTATTATCATTCAATTGTTAAATAAAAAATAACATGAAACATTTTTGTGATCCTAATATTATTTTAAGAACACTATTTGTTGTTTACTTTATTTTTTATCTTAGGATTTCATAAAAAATATCTATAAATTCATAGCATTGATTTGATAAAATAAATACAAATCAATTTTTTTAAATATAAAAAATTATCTACATGAAGTTAATATATTTATTTTTCTCTCACATCTAATATCAAATTGATTTGGCATAGTGATAGTTGTAAGGGTCTAATCATGAGATGGGATGTGATGGAGTTGTAAATTTAATTTATCCCTCTATTTTGCATCATTTGTTAGTTAGGGTTTAGATATTACTCATGAAATTTTTGTGAACCCTATTTGAATTTAATTTCCATTCCCTTAGTATTTCCAATATTTATGCCTCCAATGACATAGTGGAAAAGGTAGGGGTTTTTATGTTGGTTGATTGAATCTCTTCTTGATGACAACTAGATCATATGTAGATATTTAAACATGGATAAATATTATGAATAAAAATAGGGGTTCCTTCTAATGCATTAGTACACCATAAAAAGGGAGGTATGGTTTTACAAGCACAATAAACTTGCACTCTTAGACCCTTACCACCATTATCACCTTCTTGCCTCCTTTCTATGGTTTACATAATCTAATACCCATTAAGGGAATGACATCATTGCCAAGAAGCTTGATAGATCAATTATAATAAGACAAAACACATTTCCTTTGCTAATAATTTATACCACACTATGGCTATCATTCTAGTTCTCTAGTTTCAAACCACCTTCCCATCAAGTTTAAAATTGAATGGATCTCTATTGAAATTAAAATGAGGATACAAAAATAGTAGAGTGTAATTAGTAGACAGATGTGTGATTCAAATTATTTTTCTTTTGTATCACTTTTTGTATGTATTTAACATTTGAAATCATAGTAATAGTCTTTAGAATGTGAAGAGTCTTATCTTTGGATATAGTGTAGTGTTGGAATGTAAAGTGATAGTGTATTTTAAAAACTATATATATATATATATATAACACTCAATTATATTTTAATATGGTTACAATATTATACAAATTAATATATAGTTCTAAAATAGTTTTCATTTGTATTTTATCATTTTTTGGTGCATAGTAAATGCTTTGTTTTACTTGAATCTGTTACTCATTTATATTATATTAAATGTTTTGTACTTGTAAGTATATACTTCATTCCTAATTAAACCATATTTATTTAATGAATGTCTTAATTCATCTTGAATTATATTTTATCATATAATTTTTTGTTATTCATAAAAATAACCCTATATTAACATGTTTTAAAGGGATTTATAAGAACCTCTACTAACATTTGTGTAGTGAGCATGGAATATAAAAATATGCTATGATGGCTGCTAGGGTATAGAGTTGTAGAGAAATGGTTAAATGAAATAAACCAAAAAATTATGAAAGAATAAATAAAAATAATAGGAAAGATCATGAAAGATGTTATTCAGGATCATATACAAAGAAAGATATGAAAAATTCTAGTGTGAGTTTCTTGGACTACTAGCTACATGTTTATCCAGATTAGAGTACTATTATTTTCAACTTAGGAAAGCATTTATAATTTATATGGAAGAGAAATTAGACAAGACATAGACTACCATCGATGGCTACATCACATAATTTGTTGTAAAAAGATATATAGCTTTTGAAGTTGCACATGACTTATTTATAAAAGGAATCCAAGGAAAGTTTCTCTAATGACTACCTACTCATATCAATATGTTCATAATTTAAAAGGCCATAGAACCTAACCCTACCAATATGGAGTATTCATTTTATGCATTATGGGTGTGTGTGTGATGTAGGAGTGAAAGATGTAGAAATTAACAAAAAAACTTGAACTTGAACCTAGAATATGGAGGATGCAAAGATGAAGAGTGAGAATAAAATTCTAGGATTATAAAGAGAATTATAATAACAAAGAAGGTTGAATAAATAGGATAACCCAAAGTTAATTGTGAATATTAGTAGAAGTAAATTAGAGGATTTAGAAGAGAAGGTATCCTAGAGAGAGGCTACATAAGTTAAAAAAATTAGAGAATTTGGAGACTATGTAGAATGAGGAATGGAAGCGCTCGAGGAATAAGTAGACATAAATTGATATTCAAAGTGAGAAGAAAAGGAAAGTAGATTAATAATAGAGAAATTAGAAGATAGTGGTAGATTATAGTTACAAGAGAAGATATTGTTTGGACCAGGGAAAGAATATTCTCTAGAAGAAGTTATGCTCAATAGCAATAAAATCATAGGTTCAATATCAAAGATAAAAGAACTTAAATAAATTGATCATTCATCTCATAAGTATGCATCCCTCGTGTCCATTTTATCTTTAACTAAGAAGAAGTAAAGTGTAGAGGTTTAGATATGAGGAAATTGGTTTAACTCATTTATAAATATGTTTGGCAAACTTAGTGCATAAACTAAGAAAATGATAGAAATAAGAAGTTAAAAGAGGTTGGGTTTTATTTCCCAACTAGTTTTGAAACACATATAAATACTAGTGTAGAATATGGTATTAGTAGTAATAAATGCAACAAGCATGGCATTAAATGCATGAATGTTTATTTATTTCACACCTTATGAGGGGTATTCTAAATTTGAATTGTATTTTTTAACTTATGATATGAAATGGTAGGTTAAGGGAGTGACCACTGATAATGTGAATAAGTGTGAACTCATCAAATCATTAACATGTTGATATCCAGAGTTCATTTGTAATAAGGATGTCAATTACCTAAGTCTAAAACAAGTTAAATACTAGTTAGTCATAGAATTCAAAATGGAAAAATACACAAGCAAGACCATTAAAGATCTTAAATAGATTTGAAAATGAGGTGGAGAATTAGTACAAGATTATGATCATATATTCTTAGACATAATGAACAAAGTTGATTTTATTCTAGAAGATAAAGATAAAGTTGTCTAGTTTTTGGAGGGACTGTAATCAAAGATTAGGTTTGCCATTGCATAGTCATAGTTCTTGACTAAGGCTAATGCATGAGTAAATACACTTTAGGTAGAAGATATTGAAAATTATGGAGATGCATCATCAACTCATTCTAAAATTGAGATGAAAATAGATGTTTTTTTGAGAAAGATGGATGAGCTTCATGAAAACAATTAGCCAACTTTAAGTCTATGGTGTATAGAGTGTGGTAAGGAAAGACATCATAGGAATGACTATCCTAAAATAAAATAAAAATTATATGATATATGCAGAGTCATAAGGCATGCAACATCAAAGTGTCATTTACTATAATAATACATTTAAAAACCACAAATCTTGTACCATAATTTTTGTAATTCAACTAATCATGATGTAAACATTTCCAATTTTTGTAGGAACTAAAAGAATATATCACTAAGAACATATTAGTAATTGTAACACACCAAATACCTATTATTAAGTAAATAATTCCAATTCTGAAGGTGGAAATGTCTAGCATGACAAAAGGTGGCCTAAGGTGGATGTCTTCATTTCCATAATATCAACCCCAGTGTCTACTAGGATAGACACCTTTATCCCAACAATATCAGTAGTAGTCCTCATGAAACATTATGATTCCTTATCCACAATAATCAAATTGGGATCCATCATCTCCTCAATGGAAATATGGTGGATATGATGCTCCACAAAAGTAGTAAGGGGATTTTATGGGAAATAATCTCAAGGTTGGGATTTACAAAAAAATAGAGGAAGATATAGAGGAGGGTACTATGGTAGATACTAGGGAAGTTGAAATAATGAAACCAATAAGCTCGTTAACTAATTTGGTGTTATTTATGTGGTAAATATAACCAATTAGCACAAAACTACTTGACTAGTCCTCAAATGCATATGTATTGCATCTATAATAGAGTTGTAAAATAACATCATATTGAAGATTACATAGTTTTATAAAAGTAGAGGAAAGAAAACCCTGTGCAAAATGTAATATGATAAATTCACAACATAGGAATACTTCATTCATGCAAGTAGTCACAATGCAACAATATATAGAGTAGAGATTTCCTCATATAGAAATGCCACAAGTTCAAAGAATAATACTAGTTAAATAAGATAAGTATCTTGACCCTGTAAGGGAAAAAGGCTTAATGTATTAAGTAACAAAAGTTCTTCATAACATTCAACAAAATAATGTGTCATAAGTTGATTCTATAACTATTGAATGAACAAATGTATGGGTATATTTTTTTCATAATATGATAAGAAGGTGCCATGATTGCATTAACATATCTATTGAAAATTTTGAACACTCAAAAAAATTAATATATCTCATATGATATTACAAATATTCTACATAATCTACTTGAGTACACACAATGAGGACAACAACATACTGATAAGGTCATGTGGTATGTAAAAAATAAAATTACCTAGGACATTTACTCTTGAATGGATATTGAACTTGCATGGTATAAGGTACCTAATGTTGTATTTGAATTTAGACTCATATTAAACATGATGCTAGGATATACATGGGAGTATACTTTTCTACCATCATTGAGTTATAGTTTGGTTACTCCCATTCTCATATATTATGGAAGACTTAAGCCTATGAGGATATTTCAAGGTAATTGACATGAAAATATGTGAGACACATTATCCTACTTTGATTGTAAATAAATGTGATTATGATGGTCAAATGATTATCAATATAGTGAAAAATCAATTGGAGGCACACCAAGGAGATTGGATAATTATGATATCTTTGAACAAGTTCAAGAATAAGCCATATGTTATCCCTAGAGAAATATAAGCACTTTACATTTATAGAGATAATAGTTAGTTCACAATAAATGTGAATAACAAATATAATAATATATAAGATGTTGAATACTAATCCTTTACTCCAAATCTAGAAAGACAACTACAATCATAGTTAGTTGAAGAGTCTATGCATAGACCAATTACAATAAAGTCACTCACACATCAGTTTTAGATTTAAGAATGTAGGCTACCCTTTATGTGATCACCAATTAGGTTTGAGGTAGATTAGCTATATAGTATAGGTGCAAACACTATGGATTTCATAGAGCCTACTCTACAAGGTACCTTACCTTAGGAAAAAACATCATCAGTAAGTGGTGATTTGGATATGCATATTCTAAACTGGGTATGGGGAGATCATAAGGTGCACACTCTATAAATGGTGTTTATCATTAAATGCTAACTATAACAATAGTTCACAATTGAGGATCTTAATTAGTTTATTTTATGATTATAGTATCATGTCCTTAATATGGATTAGAGAGTCAATGCAATCAATTATGCATTAAAGGGAAGTGTTGTAACATGGTGGGTAGTTCATAAGAAAACTTAGTTGCCCTAGGATGAGGCATGTAAAAGTGATGTAAGCATAGTTTTAGATACCAACCACTATCAGAAAAAATTGGTCATTATTTCAAGAAGGATAATGTCTAGAGTTGCATATGCATAAGTGTGTAGACATATGATTTGTGCAGGTTGTCAAGCCTAAGTAGTGGGTGCATGTTTTTAGATACACTTTAGCACCACTTTCAAATACTTGGTATATTCATCATGAGTGGAAGAAAGAAACTAAGCATTGGGCATAGGTTCAAAAATATTTAATCCAAAAATTTGTTTTTAAAAAGGAAAAAAAAGTAGCACATAGTGATTTATAAAATTGAAAATGTTTTTATGTCATGGGTGAGTGGAATATCCAAGTACTATGATAGACTCATCTTTGCAATAAGAAGTAGGTCATAATTTGAATACATCTATGCATAACTACATAGTCAGTAAAAATAAGGAACACAATTTTATCAAACCTTGTAATAAGATTAGAAATGAATTGATAGGATCCAATGATAGTGTTGAGGATTTAGACCTGAATTACTTCTTCAGATTACAATGAAAAGTTGAGCCACCAAAATATAAATTCACTAAAAAAATTTAGGATGAAAATATGAAAATTTTAAATATTCTAGAATAAGAAGAAATAGAAATTGATGTGATCCATTCCTAGTGGATTTGGATATATCAAGAACCACTGAATAATTTTTTTGAAAATATTGTGATAGATTTTATACCAAATCTTATGAATTTGGGAGATTACAGGACTTAGAATGAAATTGTAGAAGGATTAAAACTATTGAGGGATTATCAAGATATTTTTCCCACTAAGTTCATACAGGTGAAAGGTGTAGACCCATCATTGGGGGAGATGCACTTTAAATTAAAAGAGTATGCAAGACATGTCAAAAAGTGCCCATATAGATTGAATCCCAACATGAAGTTGAAGGTGAAAGATAAGTTGGAATTCAAAAAGGAAACATGTATCATTTATCTAGTAGAAAATTTATACTGGGTTAGTCCTATGGTTATGTAGTATAAGACATCAGGTGGGATCAAGGTATGTGGGGATCATCATGCACTGAATTACACTTGCATCAATTATACATTCCCTATACCCTTCACTGATGAGGTTTTGAAATCATTAATAAGTCATGAAGTATACTCTTTCATGAATGGTTTTAGTGTCTATCATCAAATCCCCATCATAAAATAGGACCAAGCCAAAATAAAATTCATAATTGGATGGGATTATTTTATGTATAAGGTAATACCATTTGCTCTAATTAATGATCTACATGTATTTTTTATGAATGTGTGGCTAATTTTAAGGACCATATTCATGATTTTATAATTTTTTTTTTAGATGATTAGGTTGTATTTTCTTTATTCAAAGAACACATATCTAAACTATGTCTTATGTTAGAATGTTGCCAAACACTACACATTGCATTGAATTTGAAAAAGTGCTTGTTTTTACACCCTTAGATGTTATCTTGGGGAATGTAGTGTGTAGTGATGGAATTTTGGTTGATCAATAAAAAATCATAGTCATAGTGGATATATCACCTCTAAATAGTTCTACATAAGTTTAAACATGTATGGGTCATACAGGGTATTACAAGAAGTTTATCAAACACTACAAAACTATGTCTACATCTTTAGAGAAATTGATACATAAGGATACATGTTTTAGATGGACACATGAGTTCCAATCAACATTTGTTGAGATAAATTAAATGTAAATTAAAGATCCCATATTGGTCTTTCCTAACTGGAGTAAGCCATTTCATGTTCACGTGGATGATTTTGGTATTGTGGAAGAAGTTGTGTTAGCACAATGAGGATATGTATTGGACCATCCTATCCATTTTGTAAGAAAAAAATATTAGCTACAGAGAAAAAATATACTATGATAGAATGGGAAGTGTTAAAAATGGTGTTTATATTGAATAAGTTCATGCATTATTTGTTGGTAATGTCATTTGAGTTATTTATTAATCATCAAGCCTTATAATATTTGATTAACAAAACTATGTTGGGTGGAAGTATCTCTAGATGGTTAATGTTATTTCAAGAATTTTAGTTTAGGATCAATGTTAAACTTATAAGAGAGAATGTGGGACCTAATCACTTGATCATCATATGAAATGGAAAATAAATTAAAGAGTTACAAGATGAATCACTAGATGCACATATCTTTAGAATCATTGTGATTCTTGAGAACATGGAAGACATAGACAATTTCCTAGAACAAGGAATATTTCATGCACACTATGTTGAGTGAGACAAAAATTAATTGATTACATGACCTATTACCTATACTATCTTAAATATATTCTTATATAAGATAGGCAAAGATGAGGTGATATATGTAGTAGCTTTAGAGAAAGAACAACCACAACTTCGTTAAGAAGCACATCAAGGAGTCACATGAGGACATTTAATAGGAGACTGTAATGTAAGAAAGATACTAAAAAGTGGTCTGTGGTAGCCTAACTTGTTACATGATGCACATCATGGTGTAAAACACTATAATATCTATTAGAGAATGGGAAAACCCAATCAATGAGATGAGATGACTTTAAATCCAATGCTAGAAAAATAACCTTTTGAATAGTTGGGTATTGATTTTTTGGGGCCTATCAATCCACTAAGTAAGCATAATCATGCAAGGTATATCATTACTATGATAGATTAATTTACAAAATGGGTTTAAGCTATAGTGACACCAAATTTTAGTGCCAAGGATGAAACCAAGTTTTTGTATGAAAAAATCATTACAAGGTTTGGGTGTCTAATCAAATTGGTTAGTGATAGGGGAACATATTTCCTAAACAATAAATCAAGACCCTCATAAATAATTAATGATATCACGCCATAAAATTTTTGCTTATCATCCATAGGAAAATGGACAAGTTGAAGCTTTCACTAAAGTCTTGGGCAAGATGTTAACAAAGATATTCAATGTACAACATGATGATTAGGAGGACATGATTCTTAAAATTATATGTTAATATAGAATGAATTGAAAATGTGCAACAAGATTTAACCCATTTCAGTTGGTCTATAGCCTTGAGGGTGTGATACCCATTGACTATATTATTCCTAGTCTATGAATTACAATGATCATGTGACTAGGGGATCAAGAATCTTTAAAGGCCGAAATGATGGATCTATTTAGGATGGAATAAAATAGAGATAGAGCTCAATGGACATAGGATGTGAATAAATAGAGTCAAAAGGCAAGGCATGATCACAACTTGTGATCTAAAGAATTCTTTCTAGAATAGATATTCTTACTATATGATATTAGATTTAGATCATTTCCATGAAAGTTGTGCATTACATGGAAATGACCTTACATCATTCATGACATATCACAACAAGGAAAAAATATTTTAAGAGATCTTTAGGGAACCATATTATTGGGGTATGTAAATGGTTATAGGCTTAAGCCTTACCATCATTAATCTCTACCAGTTCTCATAGAAATTTGATAGAGGGTGTTGAGCAACACCATGTAGTTTAATATTTTTTGTTAATGTTTTGTTTTCCTATTTTGGTTTTAGGTTTATGTGTGTTTGTATAGTGAAATTCCTATATTGTATGACATAATAACTATAATTGAAAGGTCAAAACCATAGAGTGTGATATGTGAACAAATCTAGCATAAGGGAAGATGAATTGTAGTGGGTAAAAAAGCATCATCAATTAATTTTAGAAAATAAGCTTTGAAAACTTAGGAAAAAGGATGATCAATAGTCATTCAAAACCATTAATGATGATACAATTAAAAGATTATAAATTTACCAAATTAGATCAAATGTCAAAATGAAAGGATGTCAAATAAAATAAAAGGGGATAAGTGACAATATGATGTGTCACATCAAAAAATACCTACAAGTAAATAAAGGGTTCAAGACAAATAATTTCAAATATCTAATCAAAAAAATTAGGTGATATTATTTTTTTAGGTAAAATCATGTGCAACTAGCTTAACATATTCAAAGAATTCTATCACATGGATTCAAGTGGGAAAAGTTATATAACTAGGAGAAAAAAGAACATAGAGACATTACACACTATTGTAAAGAGAAGAGCTTTATGATATGTATCTAATTTATCCTATTATGCACAAATTTTTCATCAATGCCAATACACCATAGGAAAATTATTCAAACCTATCAACAATAGAAAACATGAGTTAGGAACAACTATTAATACATTAATAGATGTGTAGAAGGAAGAAATGGGAATCAACCTAAAACTTATATAAAACAAATACCATGATCTAGACCATTTCAACTTCATTGATGACATAAAATCCAACCTCTTCAACCCATATCAATTGAAAGTAGCATAAGTAGGAGCCCTAACACTTCAACACCCTTTATGAGGTTATGATATAGAGAAACTCATCAAGCTACCTAACTTAAGGTAGTTGGATGAGGTGATACTCATGTTGCTTAGTATAAATAACTAGGGAGTAATCCACCGTTAATAGGTTGTCACCATATTATTTAATACTAAAATAATGGCATGAACAATAGGAATTTCATCTTGAGGTAAATCCCTCCTATAGTATAAAACTAAGTCTCCACCCATTCATTCAGAAACAAAATAAAAACATATTAAGGCATGCAAGGGAATCCATATCATTTCAATAAAAGATAATTATGTGCATATTATATCTAAATGTATCACCACACACTTCTGGTAGACCACTAAAAGTACCAAGAAGGCAACCAAGGGCATTGTTGACATTGCATATTAGATGATACGAATACATGAGTATTTTAATTGACCTATGTTTTTTTCCTCGTATCTCATCACAAAAATTAAGAAGGTCATCATTGGAACATCATAGATGTTCTAATATGAATTTTTGGTCTTGCTTATTTTTTTACATAGTAGAAGTCCCCAAAGGGCCTAGTGAATCCAAATGAAAACTTTTCTCCTAAGACCATATGTAGCAACATCACTCAGACCAAGACATTATATGACTAATCAATTGAGAAGATTTAATTCATGGTGGATTGAAATATAAGCCTTGATCATTTTTTACCCTCGAGTATCCAAGAATGTTTTGTAGTATATATGATAACATGCATCTATCAAAAATTTGTATGATGAAATCCACATCAGGGTCCATGAATTACCTAAGAAAAAAACCACTCCATGATACTTATTCATCACAATGATCAATGACCAGATATAAGTCTTGAATTAAAAATCCCTAGCTAGCAAGTTAGTACAAGATCTGGGGTATATTCCTCCAAGTGAAAAATAACATTTGCTTATAAATTCACAAGCCCAAACAAAGGTACCATCATGAAAAAATTAGAAACATCATAAGCTGATAAGGTAAAATAGAAGGCACCAACATGGTGATATTCACTACCACCACCAAAGAATAGGATGTGCACCACCAAATCATGGTTGGACAACAAGTAGGTCCTAAAGATCACTACAAAATGCGACCTTATAGAGATAGGCATAAATAAATAAGATGTATTGTATTCAATGATCATAGACATAGGAACTAAGGTCTATGATAAATAATAAGAGAAGGAATGCTTATTTTGGAAGGTAATATGCACTTGAAAGGTGTATAATTAGGTGTGATAAGACTTGTGGGCTAACATCAACTAACCTCTTCATTCTATTATATTAGGCACTATAGGATAAGAGGTAATGCATCGATGACTCCAAGAGGAGATTTTTCATATAGATCTAGCTATCAAATCTTCATATACATAAGAAACACACTATCATTTATAGGAAATCCATCACTGGTTCTAGTGCATAGGCCAATGACCCGTTCTATGTCCAGGGTGTCTCCTTCGATCCAAAAATGAATTATTTATTTTATAGACCCATCGGTAAAGAATAAAATGAAATAGGCCCATGGACTTGAGAAACATCCACAAGAGGTTATCTAGGATTATAAGAGAATGAAGAAAACCCTCATTCTTCCTCCACCTTCTAAGAAGAATGTTATTTTATATAGAGGTACTATCATTAAATCATCATCTTATAAAGAATCATAATCAGTCACTATGGTCAATTCACCTCTTATAGAGGGGATGGAAGAGACCAAATCATCGTAGGCTAAACAACCAACCAAGAAAATTGATGTCATGGTGAAAGAACAAGCTAAGGAGCATGAGGAATAAGAAAAGGTACAATAGGTGGTTTTTAAAAAGGCTCAAAAGGTAGAGAATAAGTAGAAGGGTGAAGCAAAAAAAAAGGTTGATAAGGATGAAGAACACTAGAAGTAACAAGTATAAGAGGTAGAGCTTAGGAAAAAGGCCAAGGAGTTTGAAATAAAAAGGAAAAGGATCGAAGAAGTGGAGATGAAGAAGAAATAATAAGAAGCAACAAGAGAGAAAAAAGAAAAAGAGAATCAAGAAGCAAATACAAAACAATAAAAAAATATGAAGTAAAAATAATTATAATGGCTTATGAAGATAAAAATACTAAATAAGTGTTTCACATCTAAGAGGTAGAGGAAGCTAAAGTTAAGGCTATAGAATAATCAAAAGTTAAGGTCAAGGTTGGGTCTGAAGCTAAATTTAAGGCTAATACAAGAAGAAAAAGCTAAGGTAAAAGTAAAACACACAATGTGATAAAAAGCCAAAATGAATCAAGTATTAAAGACCACTAATATGGTGGGAATAACCAAGACTCGATAACCATTAGCCACATCTCAAGGCTCATAATCTACTTAGGGGGTGTACATGAGGAGGCATCTCAACACAAGCCCCAAATCTCTACCCAATGGCTATGGGATGTTCTTGCATCCTAAACATGGATTAAAAAATTTTTTATTCCCATGGCATAGATAAAAAAGGCACTTGCAATGATTATGACTTCCACTTTGGCTCTTGATACAATAGTGCATGAAGCATCTTTGGATGTTTCTTAGCTTTCACTCACTAATAAAATTGAAATTTCAACCACCTTTCAAGAATCAATTAAATATAAGTATTTGGCATTGGAATAATAAGTCTCATAGCTTTGAGTGGATATCATAGATCCACAACTTTAGTTTACCAATGAACACTACTTCATTGATAACACTTTCCCTAAGTTGGTCACCCAAGTCTTAGGTGACCAATTAATGTAAAAAAAAAAAGTAGTTCTCAACTCTCTTGAGGTAAGTAACAAAGGATTGGCTTGTTATGTATAGGTTGTAACAGCTTTGTACCCAAGGGTATCACATCATAATAGATATAGAGGTACTTTGTGATCTCTTGGAAGAATATGATAAAGTCTTGAATATAAATATGGTTAAAGCTAAATAGATTGTACAAGGCATGCTTGATTGGAAAAAACAATTCACCAATTCATTATCTAAAGATAATC
Source organism: Torreya grandis (assembly GCA_037957365.1). Classification (NCBI taxonomy): domain Eukaryota; kingdom Viridiplantae; phylum Streptophyta; class Pinopsida; order Cupressales; family Taxaceae; genus Torreya; species Torreya grandis. Next base: position 444,283 of record JARHVA010002531.1, on the reverse strand, counting down.
CAAAGTTTGATAAGATAAGCAAAGCCAAAATAGTGATGGAAGATCATTTAGATACCTCTATAATAATGGATAACACACTCAAATATTTTATTAAATCATGAAATATTGTCATGCGGAAGCTAACAACATGGAAAAATGAGATATTATAAATCCTATTTGTTAGCTTTAAAATGTAAAGGCATGTGGATCATCTAGAGGAGCTATCCCAAAATATCTAAATCAAAGTGTCAAACCCTAGGGAACTCATCACCATCATAGAAGATGAAGATATTTAGAATCTAATGGTGTCCTAAATCCATTGTGCACAATGATCACTATGGTGTAAGAAGTCCTCACTAACTAGAAAATGTTCAAACAAGATTTATTACATTGGATAGATCCATCACACAACTTATTGAAGAAACATAATTTATTCCTCATAAACAATTGCAATATGTCCTCATCAGAGAAAGATGTCCATGGTTTCAAATCCAAAAATCCAATAATATCCACCACCTCCCCCACCACATTTTTAATTATCAACTTCTCCTTCTGCATCTTAAGCTAAACCAACATCGTAAAAACCACTAGAGTAGTCAACACAGAGCATGATACCACTTTCTTAGTAGGTACTATGTACACTTCAAATTTTGAAAATTTGAAATGTTTCTACACACTCCAGTAGCATGGCCTTAATAATTAAGATGGTGCCATGTTATTTGAAAACCCATAAAGGGTGGCCACCTGATTAAGTTAGTTTATTGAAAACCTGTAAGGGTGATAGACTAGTATACTACTTAGTTCAAAACTATTGACCAAATTTGACTTTTAGTCAAATTGGGTCTACCCATACATATTTAAAATTTTCGCTAGTTCCCATATGTCTAATAAGGTCTCATGTGGGTCTATGTACCTTACCTATCCCTATTCTAACCTTGGTCTAAGCCTAGCTTCCTTGTACATTTTTAGTCAACTAAAGTCAATTTTGGTAAACCCTAGTCAAACATGGTAAAAGATCAAAATTATCTTTAAAAGGTCATAATATGGTAATTTAGATGTTTTAAGGTGTCACTAAGTCATAAATTTGTCCTTTACCATGTCTCATATGCAAAAATGCCTTTTTTGGTCACATTTTGGGCTCATTTAATGACCTGTACAGTTTGTCAAAAAGGAATATTTGTCACCAAGAAATTATCTAACATGTATAAAGTCATAATATGTTAGGAGGTAGTTATATTTAGTTTAAGAAGTAGTTTCATGCTTGAAAATAGGGAAAACTCTACAAAATCAGCCCCTTAATGGCACTTGTACAGACTTGGGAAGTCCACCTTTAGTAAAAAATATGCGAATGTGTCTCTTCATCTCCTTAAAGTCTATACCATGCCTATTTTTTATATAAAAGGTTATATGGATCAAATTTTGCTTCTATTTCTTCTTTCTTGCCTTTATAAGCCAAGGAGAGTCAACTTTGCATGTTTGGTACAAGTCGTATAAGTGAAGTTGAGAGGAGTGATCTTGGGGGTTTAAAGAGGTATAAGTTAGATTAAAATACATGGAAATAAGTCTAAGTTTCATTTCTCCTCCTTTATGAACCATCACTAAGAATCTATGCACCTTTTTATGCTTATTCATCCATGAGGGGTTATTGTCTAAGCTTGTTTTAGAATATTTTGCTTTGGTTTGATGGATTGGTTATGTTAAGGTGTTTATCAAGGTTGTATAATTCTTCTCCATAATTTTTTATTTGTCTTATTAGTTTTTTATACCTCAATAACTTAATAATCCTCTTCTAGGCTTATTTGTGTTTGCCATTGTCTACTCCTTTCACCTATAGATAGGTGATTTCTAAGTAGATGAAGGTGTTTTGAAGTTGATTTAAAAGTTTTATTGATTTATTTTATCAATTTTATGATTTAAAAATGAATTTGATATTTTAGGATGCCTTTAAAAAAACATATTAGTGTTCAATTCCATCCCCTCTACCTTATAACTAAAAATTTGCATCTACAAGGCCCTGTTGACATCATGGTGATGTATGGAATGGTAGAAAAGTAATATAATTGCTTAGAATATTTAAATGTGTATATATATTCCCAAGTAAAGTACAAAAATTTCACATTTATGAAAGGTTTCAGCTTGCCTATATTATATCTCATCGTGGTGCACTAGAACCCACCTACAGGTGGCCTAAACAGGGGTTTGCAATAGTTTTTTGAGTGTGAAAATGAGGTATGACCTCAATTGGAAGACTTTCATGGTGAAATGATCCATGATAGACCAATCCAAGGTATAATATGGCTAATTAAAAATGAAGGTAACTCTAAGGGGATGAAGGTTGTGTTTGGGTCTCTTTGTCCCTAAAAACACTAAATAAAGGTCTATAAGCATTTTGGAAATAACATATACCATAGTTTCAAAGACTTTTCAATGATCCTCATTATTTGGATTTGTAATATATAACATGGAAAAAAAATATTAAAGGTTTTATGGAAATATGAGCAGTGGAGGATGATGTTTTAGGGCCTCAAATATTCTCATAAATACATTGGATTGTTTCAATGATGTCTACAGGTTTGAACCTAATAGTGTCCCCTTTTCCAATAGCTTGCAAATAAGACCTTGATAATGCATAGAGATTATTCATGATGTCTCTAATGAGTTTTAATTATATAATGACCCTCTAAGGAGGATAAAACACTCTTTTGACTCCCCAAGCTCATAGCCTATCTGTACACAGTGCAAAATGCTTACCTATAGCTAGGTAAGTTGCCAGTGACCTATAAATAAGATGCATAGTTGGTGTTTAAGGCTATTTTTTGAGAAAGATAATCTAATTAAATTTTTTTATTCCAATAGGATTTAATAAAAACCTTAAATCACCTAATATAAATTCCAAAACCATGCATGTACACCTACATGTCAGTAAATAAGGTGTCTCAGTCCTCTACAACCAGACAAGTAAATAGTAGGATTTGATGTCTTGATGGTGTTTTGAAGGGAATTTAAAGGTATGAACTAAGTCAAATGAAAATATTGAGACCTAAATAAATTTAATGAGGATTAACACACACCATAGATAAGTTTTCTTAGAGCTACCCCCACTTACAAGCATGTCTATAGGGATGTCTTAGTCAGCAAGGGTAAAAATAGATTCTTGTGAATCCAAGGGTGGGAGAGAGTTTGTAATAAATTAGAATAGTTAATGGGTAATAAAAACCTAAAATATGGTTTTCACACATTTAATATACTCCAACTAATATAACCAAGACATAAATAAGGGCAAAACACCTACAATCCACTTGAGCAGGGTATAAGCAGACAATCTAATCCAAGAAAACTCAATCTTGGAATTTGTGTTTTTTAAAGGGTAAAATATTGGAGTTAGGAGATGAATTTTTTTTGAGATAATAATTTTGAATTAAATAACCCTATCCAATGGTTTTTTTGTCAGAAAAATAGGGGAAGTGCCCCTATTTTATCTTAGATAGGGATCACTTTCTTAGGCTCATAAGCAGGCAGTTTTAGGTGAAATGATAAAGAAGGTGAATCAAAAGCTAGGTAAACCATGAAATATGGTTTTAAAAGTTTTAAAATTCCTATTAAATCATGAAATTCCAAGATATTATTTTTGAAACTAGATAGGATGGTCTAGGCAACTAGGTTTATAAGCAAACCTGGTGAGTAAGGTACAAGCCTAACTCCAAATAAGGGGTCATCTCCAATTCTGACATTTGAAAATCATTAAAATTAGATATAACATGTTAATATAGGTATAAATTATGTGTATAATATATTTGAGAGATATGGATGGTTATCAAAGGAGTTTGAGCCACAAGGTTATAGGCATTCCTAACAGACCTATCTAGGCCTAACACCTAGAAGCAGTCCATCATAATTTCAAAGCTAGGTGGATTTTAAGACTAGTTGAAGCATGTTATTAAGGATGAATAAGGTGTATTTTAGCCCTCACTTTGTATAAAAATTCATAAATAATCCATTTCTTGGCTTGAAAATACTCAGACTCTATAGAATGCATGAAAGAGGTATGAATGGCTAATTTGTAATACTAGTAACTTTCATGAGACTATTCATGGGACTCTAAGGTGTTCAAGGATAATGGATAGGTTCCATAATAATACTTTAGTGTAATTTAAATATATATTCAATGTGAAAACTTTATGAAACAAGCCTAAGAGTCCAAGTGACACTAAAACCCTTAGATACCCTCTCTCAGACCCAATGGATAAGTTATTGTAAATAGAACATATAAATGGGTTAAAGTGACCATGAAACCAATTTTGAGATATAGATTACTCTCCAAGGACCTACCACATGTGACTTAGGTGTACCTTACTTGTATATAAGAGGTAAAACAGAGCTTTCTTTGATATATTTGTGTGTTTTATAGGTGTGGAAGAGTTTCAAAGGATGAAATCACTTTTGGGAGATAGTATGAGAATTTTTCTAAGTCTAAATGATCATTTATTAAGGTTTATATTTTCCTCAGTGTGTCTTCTATCTCCTTCATCTTAGCTAGTCTAGTGGGTAGATAGTGAACACTTAGTGAAAATGGTGAAAACTCTAATTAAGAAGCCTTTTGAGGTTTAATTCATGAATTTGATGACTTGGAAACTCTTTAAAAGTGTAATTAATCCTTTTTTATGGATCATATTGTATAATTTGAAGGATTTTGATGCCAAGTGTGAGAGGTGCATGAGAATGAGCCATTTGTAACTATTGGAGATGATTTATCACAACAAAAATAATGTGGAGAATTAGGGACCATTCTAATGCATGTGGAGGATTTTTAGTAACCATTTCCCCTTTGATCAATCATCAGACCTATCCTTATTTAGTGGTGAGATAGTTTTGTGAAGGAAAATCATGAGAGTAGTTTCATATGCAAGCAAAAGAGAATCTACGCCACATATGGAAGAGTTTAATGACTTGAGAGGCATTTGTACATATTTTATTTGTAGGACCTATCTCATGCCTGATTATATAATGATTATAAATCCTTATCCTCACTTGACAAGTGTCTTAGTGACTCTTGATCTTCACCTTCTCTCTCTCTACTCATAATTGCTATAAATACTAGCCTTTTTGGTTGTTGTACATATCTCTCCACTTGAGTATGGAAAATCCCTACTCAAATTTTGCCTTGAACTAATAAATAATGTTGTTTTACCTCATTTCAGATTTAATTAAGTACATGTTATGGTTTTTGGTCTTGTGTAAGTGTAGTTTGCTTGCCTTCACATGTCACTCTTCTTAGTGCCTTATGTGGATTGAAATCTCTCTTTTCCAAGTCAACAAGAAGTGTCCAATGTGGATTTTAGGTATAGTGACTAGTTCATTCATTAGTGTTTCTTTAAGACCTATTGTCTAAATCCTCCTAGCCTAAGCTTTATTCAAGATCCCATGCTTGAAAAATTGATGTAGAAGAGGAGTAATTAATTGGATGAAGTGTATGTGTAGGCTTCTCCTTAGTTTCAAGTGTATTATAAATGGTGTGAGTAGAACATATCTTTGGTGTATCACCTCCCCTAGATTAGACTTGTTTTCAATTATCCTTCTCCCTTTTCACCCCCAAAAAGTTAGTATTAGGATTGATTTATAGTAGTACATAAAGGGAACTAGCCCTAATCTAGAGATCTGCCTCCAATTTGGGTCACCCACAACCATGATGTGGTTCCATTATGCCACTTTAATGAAGAGAGACTTGTCATCTCCTCAAGGGGTGAAAGTTCAAGAGACACCAATTTTCGGCACACTTGATGGGACTAAAAAGTCCATTCCTTAAGGAGTTTTGGTGTTATCCTTAAGATACCAACCTTTGGAGGCAATTCCACTAAGTACCAATGGTGACTCTAAACATAAATATACTGGTTAAGTAGTCTATATAATCTAATTAAAGTTTTTTTATTATTCTATACACTTCTCATGAATGATTTATGGATTATTTTGATGTTTAATTTGTCTTAACAAAAGTTGGTGAGACATATCCATATTTTCCCATTCCCTCTCAATATTAACAAGTCCTTGGCCAATCTTGCCATGATCCCTATCAATATTATGTTTCTTATAATCAGCCCTATCAAGCTTGTGCTTCACTTAGTCCACCTAATTCCTCTCAAAGTCAGTACATTACAAGTTTCAAGAAGACTCTCATTGGCTAAAAAGACTATATGTCAGACCTTGATACTAGAAATGGTTGTGGCCAAATCATCCCCAGTGATTTTGTAAAGAGTGTGAGGGGTGCTTTAGAGTTATTCAAGAGAGAATGGATTCCCATTGAGAGAGATAATAAACAAGGCCTTATGGGTGAAATACTTGATGTTTATGGTCAAATTTTCCACATAAAAGAGAGGTTGAAAACTTATGAACCAGCTCAGTCTGGGTAGCTCTAATACACCCCACATCAGCCTTCCAAGTGTGTCAACTATGAATTTTTAAAATAATAATCTAATCAATCTTAAAAATGCCCCAAGTCCTTCATATATTCCCTAAAGTTTCCCTTCTTGGAGTTCCATCCAAGTGATCAACCAAAGGAAGGAGGAAACCATTGTTGAGCAAGTTTATTCATCTCACAACCTGATTGGTGAAGATTTTTAGATAATAAATTTGATGTTAGAGGCCCATATTGACAAGGAGATTAAGTTGGCAAACCCACATTTGACATAATCCATCATGGCAAAAAAAAATGAGGTTTTTAAGCCTAATTTCCCAAGTGGGAGACAAGATCTTAAGCTCAAGGAAACCTCAAGTTTTCTAGGCATATCATTTACCCTTCCATTTGTATCTCATCCTCATGAAGAACCCTCTAAGATTATCATATCATATTATGATTATGGAGAAGAGGACCTTACTTGTAGTGAAGCAGAATCTTTGAAAGAGGTTCTTTTGGATTCCAAAGAGGAAGAAGTTTCTCTTGTTTTTCACCTTCATGATGTTGATCAAAAATAGGATTATGACTTATGGTAGATATTTTAGGAAATTTTTAATGAATTTAAAATCCCCAATTAGTCTACAATCCCTTTGGAGTGAACTACAAGACATGTTAAGTAAGATGATGTGTTTCAAGAAGAATACATGTGGCACACCTATATCCAGATGTTAAAGAAATATGAGGATTGTGAGAAGACAAAACTCCTAAGAAGACAAGCCCAAGATGTTGAAGAGTAGGTATATGTTGAGAGGAATCACTACCAAGAGATTACAAACAATGATATATCAATATATGATGACAATGATTCTTTTAAAGATAGTTTAAAGTTTGATTCTAGAACCTCACATGAATCTACTCCTACAAACATCAACAAGGAGTTTGAAAAAGAAACACTACTAGAGAGATATGACATAAAAATTATTGAAGGATTTGAAGAGATTATAAAAAATGAGAAGAGTAATGAGGTTTTTCAAGAAGACATAGATTTCAAAAAAGTTGTCCCATACATAGAGATGCAAATTTGCCATGATGAGACAAAGGGACAACAATATGAGGCATGTTTCCAAGGTCAAGAAGAATTAATATAGTTTGGATAATTGGTTTATATGATTATAGAAAAGTACATGCCAAGCCAAGGAGAAAAAAATAGGCATGGTTCGTCTATTACTACATCCAAAATGAAGAATGCTTAGCACCCTAATTCATCTAGTGAGGAAGGAGATTCAAGGTACTTTCCTTTTGATCCAAGAAGGGAGGTATGTTTTGTTAGATTTACATAATTAGTTTAATTTTTGTTATATATTTTTTTCCATAAGTTCTTATTATCACAAGTGTGCCTTTTATGATTTTGAGGAGTTTCCCCTAATTGCTTAGTAGCACAAGTGTGCCTTTTTGTTATATCAGCCCCTTAATGGCACTTGTACAGACTTGGGAAGTCCACCTTCATAAAAAAACATGGGAATGTACCTCTTAATATCCATAAAGTATTTAAAACACCTGTTTTGTATATAAAATATAATATGGATCCAATTCTTCTTTTATTTCTTATTTCTTGCCTTTGCAAGCCAAAGAGAGTCAACTTTGCATGTTTGGTACAAGCCGTACAAGTGAAGTTGAGAGGATTTATATTGGGGGTTGAAAGAGGTACAAGTTAGATTAAAATACATGGTAATAAGTGTGAGTTTCATGGCCCCTCCTTTATGAACCATCACTAATAATTTAGGCACCTTTTTATGCTTATTCATCCATGAGGGGTCACTGTTTGAGCCTGTTTTAGAATATTTTTCTTTGGTTTGATGGATTGTTTGTGTTAAGGTGTTTATAAGGGTTGTATAATGCTTCTCCATAGTTTTTTATATGTCTTATTAGTTTTTTATACCTCAATAACTTAATAAGGCTCTTCTAGGCTTGTTTGTGTTTGCCATTATCTACTCCTTTCACCTATAGGTAGGTGATTTCCATGTAGAGGAAGGTGTTTTGAAGTTGATTTAAAATTTTTATTAAAGGATGTTATCCATTTTAGTATTAAAAAATTCATTTGAGGTGTTATGAGGCCTTTAAACAAACATATTAGTTCTCAATTCCATCCCATTTGCCTTATAACTCAGAATTTACATCTACAGGGCCCTCCTGACATCATGGTGATGTATGGAGAGGTAAACAAGTACTCTAATTTCTTAGAATTTTCAAATGTCTAGATATATTCCCAAGGAAAGTACACAAATTTCACATTTATGAAAGGTTTTAGCTTGCCCATATTATAGCTCACTTTGGTGTACTAGACCCCACCTATAGATGGCCTAAATAGGGGTTTGAAATAATTGATTCAGTGTGGAAGTGAGGTAAGACCTCACTTGGAAGCCTTGCATGATGAAATTATCCATGATAAACCCATCCAAGGTATAATATGGCTATTTAAGAATGAAGGTCACTCTAAGGGGACGAAGGCTATGTTTGGGTCTCTCTATCCCTAAAAACACTAAATAGAGGTCTATAAGCCTTTTGGAAATAACATATACCATAGTTTCAAAGACTTTTCAATGCTCTTAATTGTTTGGATTTGTAATCTCTAACATGTAAAATATATATGCAAGGTTTGAGGGAAATATGAGTAGTGGAGGATGATGTTTGAGTGCCTCAAATATGCTCATTAATACATTGGATTATTTCAATGATGTCTACATGCTAAAAGTGTCTCCTTCTCCAATAGGTTGAAAATGAGACCTTGAAAATGAATAAAGATGATTGATGTCTCTAATGAGTTTTTATTTTCCAATGACCCTCTAATGAGGATAGAACACTATTTTGACTCCCCAAGTTCATACCCTATCCGTACACAATCCAAAATGCTTACCTATAGCTGGGTAAGTTGATAGTGACCTATAAATTAGATGCATAGTTGGTGTTTAAGGTATTTTTAGAGAAAGTTAATCCAATAAAGAACATTTAGTATAAGATGAGTTCATAAAAATATTAACTCACCTAATAAAAATTCTAAAAACATGTAGGTACACCTACAGGTTAGTAAATAAGGTGTCTCAGTCCATCTACATCTAGGCAAGTAAACAATGGGATTTGATGTCTTGATGGTGTTTTAAAGGGAATTTCAACGTATGAACTAATTCTAATGTAAATATTTTTACCTTGGGATAATTAATGAGGATTAACACACACCATGGATAAGTTTTCTCAGAGATACCCCTACCTATAGGCATGTCTATAGGGTTGTCTCAGTCAATAAGGGTAAAGATAGACAGTCTTGAGAATCCAAAGGTGGGAGAGAGTTTGTAATAAATTAGAATATTTAATGGGTCATAAAAATATAAAATATTATTTTAAAACCTTTAAGATACTCCAAATAATATAACCAAGACCAAAATAAGGAAAAAACACCTACAGTCCACTTGAGCAGGGTATAGGCAGACAGTCTACTCCCAAAAAATTCAATCTTGGAATTTGAGTCTTTTAAAGGGAAAAATATTGGAGTTATGATATAATTTTTTTGATATCATCCTTGTGACTTAAATAACCCTCTCTAATGGTTATTTTTTTGAGATAAATAGGTGAAGTGCCCCTTATTTTGTCTTAGACAGGGTGCACTTCCCTAGGCTCATAAGCACGTAGTTTTAGGTGAAATGATAAATGAGGTGAATAAAAATAAATGGAAAACATGAAATATGGTTTTAAAAGTTTTTAAATTCATATTTAATCATGAAAATCCAAAATATAAGGTTTGAAACTAGACAGGGTAGTCTAGGCAACTAGGTTTATAGGTAGACCTAATGAGTAAGGTACAAGCCTAACTCCAAATAAGGGGTCATTTACAATTTTGAAATTTGAAAAGAATTAAAATTCTTTGGACCATGTTCATATAGGTATAAATAATGTTTCCAAGCTATCTCAAAGGTATTTAGGGTTATCAAATGAGTCTAAGCCATAAGGTTTTAGGCATACCTATCAGACCTAATCTAGGCCTAGCACCTAGAAGTAGTCCATAATCATTTAAAAGATAGGTGGATTTTGAGAGTATTTGAATCATGTTATTTGGGAGAAATAAGGTATATATAATCCCTTAGTTTTCAAAAAATTACATCAAGAATCCATTTCTTGGATTGACGATACTCAGACTCTGTAGAATGCATGGAAGAGGCACAGATGGCTAACTTGGAATACTTGTAACTTTCATGAGACTATGCATCAGACTCCAAGGTGTTCAATAATGATGGAGAGGGTACCTAATAATACTTTAGTGTAATTTATATATATTTTAAATGTGCCAACTTTATAAACCAATCCTAAGAGTCCAAGTGACTCTAAAACCCTCATAAACCCTCTATCAGACCCAATGGAGAAGTTAATGTAAATGGAACATCCAAATGGGTTAAAGTCACCATGAAACAAACTTGTATATTTAGATTACTCTCTAAGGACCTACCAAATATGATTGAGTTGTACCCTACTTATATAAAAGAGGTACAACATATCTTTATTTGATAGATTTATGTGTTTTATAGGTGTGGAGGAATTTTAAAGGATGAAACAACTTTTGGGAGATAGTATGAGAATTTTTATAAGTCTCCATGGTCATTTATTGAGGTGTATAGTTTCCTAAGTTTATTTTCAATCTCCTTGATCTCAGCTAGTCTAGTGGGCATATAGTGAACACTTAGTGAAAATGGTGGAAATTCTAATTAGGGAGACTTTTGAGGCTTGATTCATGAACCTAATGAATTTGACACTTTTTAAAAGTGTCATTCCTCCTTTTACATGGATAAGATTGTATAATTTAAAGGATTTTGAATGCCAAGTGTGAGAGGTGCATGAAAATAAGTCATTTATAATGGTTGGAGATGATTGCTCATGGATAGAATAATGTGGATTATTAGGGACCATTAAAATGCATGTGGAGGCTTGTTAGTAACCCTCCCCCTTAGATAAGTCATTAGACTTGACCTTATTTAGTGGTTAGGTAGTTTTGTGAAGGCAAATCATGAGAGAAATTTTATGTGCAAGCAAAAGAGAATCTACACCACATATGGAGGAGTCTAATGACTTGGGAGACATTTTTCCATATTTTATTTATAAGACCTATCTCATGCTTGATTCTATGACTATTATAACTCCTCCTCACTTGACAAGTGTCTTAGTGACTCTTGAGCTTCACCTTTTCTCTCTCTCTCTCTCCTCTCATAATTGTTATAGATATTAGCCTTTTTGGTTGTTGTATAGATCTCTCTACCTAATTATGGTGAATCCCTACTCAATTTTTTCCTTAAACTAATAAAGAATGATATTTTACCTCGTTCAATATTTCAATAAGTGCATGTTATGGTTATTGGTCTTGTACAAGTGTATTTTGCTTACCTTCACATGTTACTCTTCCTAGTGCCTTGTGTGTATTGAAAGCTCTCTTTTTTAAGTCAGAAATAAGTGTCTAATATGGATCACAGGTATAGTGAGTATCTCATTCATTAGTGTTGATAGAAGACCTATTGTCTAAGTCTTCCTAGACTATGCTCTCTTCAAGACCCCATGCTTGAAATATTGATGCATAAGAGGAGTATTTAATTAGATGAAGTGTATGTGTAGGCTTCTCCTTAGTTCCAAGTGCATTATAAGTGGTGTGAGTAGACCATTTATTTGGTGTATCACCTTCCCTAGATTAGAATTGTTTATAGTTATCCTTCTCCCATTTCATCCCCCAAAAGTTAGTAGTAGGATTGATCTATAATGGTACATTAAGGGAACTAGCCCTAATATAGAGATCCACCTCAAATTTGGGTCACCCAAAACCCTGTGGTAGTTTCATTGTGCCATTTGAAGAAAGGGAGACTTGTCATCTCCTCAAGGGGTACAATTTCAAGTGTAAATAAAAACCTAAAAGGGTGGATAAGTAGTGTGAAAGTGGTAAAAATTGGTAAATGACACCTTGAGTGATTAACATAACTTTTATTTTTGGTTTAGTTCCTTAGTGCAATCAAAGTTTTAAACTTCTACATAGAGCACATTTTTTATGATTTTATCTTGGGACAAGACAAATGTTTAAGTCTAGGAAAGTGTTGAAGTTAGAATAACGCTAAAAAAATTAAATAGTGTAATTGGTAGACACATGTGTGATTAATACTATTTTTGTTTTGTATCTCTTTTTGTATGTATTCGACACTTGAAAGCATATAAATAGTCTACAAAATGTGAAGAGTCATATTTGGATATATTATAAGGCTAGAAAATGAAGTGACAACACCTTGTAAAAGCTTTATATACAGTCCTTAATTTTATTTTAAGATGGTTTTGATATGATAGAGATTAATATACATTTATGAAATGGTTTTCCTTATATTTTTTTGTTATTTTTCCATGCATAATGAATTATCTATTTTTCCTATGTCTATTACTCATTTAGATTATACCGTATGTTCTATACTTGTAAGTTTTTAGTTCATGCCTAATTAGATGAACTTTATTTAATGATGTCTTGATTCATCTTGAATTGTCTTTCATTATATAGTTTTGTCACTAGTTTTAGAGCAATCCTTGTATTATATTAATCTAAAGGGTTTCATAGGAACCTCTACTAACACTCCTTTAATCTATAAACTAGGTGGAAATTCCACTCTCAGCTTCATTAAAACATATACGACACAATTATCTTACTAATAATTGATTCTAATACTATTAAATGCAAAAAAAATTGAAAAAATGTTTGGAAATAAATTAATATCCTAATTAACATAAACACATATCAAAGTGATAATAAAACACATTTGACACACAATTTACCTTAGAGAAACTCAATGTGGTAAAAACATAAGGGGGTGAGAAAACACATTCCACTTCCACTATGTTCTATAAAGTATACAAGGTACTACCAAATGGGCAAATATAGATATAATAATCAATACCATTCTATCCAAAACTATATAAAGATTATATTATGCACTTATAAGATCTTTTTATAACTCCCACACACATGAAGCAATCATGTACAAATAACAATAATGAGTAAACTAAAAAAAAGACTTAATCATAGCAAGAGAAATGTGAATCCAATCATTACAACTCATTACTTTTTTGATGTGTTTAAATTTCATTTTTTCTTCCCATGTTGTAGATTGAAAATGAACCTATGGTGATTCCAACTTCCACTTTGGATCTGGCTACAATAGTGCATCAAGAATATTTTGATGTTTCTTAGCTTCCACTCACCAATAAAATTGAAGGTGAAATCACCTTTCAAGAATCAATTACGTAGAAGGATTTGGACTTAGAATAAGAAGTCTCATAGTTCAAGAGGATAACAAAAATCTATAGATTTAGTTTACCAATGCACACTAGCTCATTGATAATAATTTCCTCGATTTGGTCACCCAAATCCTAGGTGACCAAGTAATAATGGAAGAAACATAGTTATCAATGCTCTTGGCATAAGTAACAATGGACTGGATTTATATGCACAAGCTATAACCACTTTATACCCTAGGGTATAACATCAAAGTAGACATAGAGGTACTTTGTGAGCTCTTGGAAGAATATGAGAAAGTCTTAGATACAATTATGGTTCAAGACAAAGAGACCATACAAGGCATGCTTGATTGGAAATAAAAACTCACCAATTCATTATCTAAGCCAAACCATACTTAGATAAGCTAGATAAATCCAAATTAATGATGAAAGATCATTGAGTTACCTATGAAACAATGGATAACGCACTCAAATAATTTATTGAATTATGTCACAGTGTCATGTAGATGATACAAACATGAAAAAATGAGATCCTACAAAGCATATTTATTGACATTAAAATATAGAGGCATGTGGATCAGATGGGGGAGCCATCCCCAGATATCAAAATTAAAGTGTCAAACACTTGGGAATTGATCACAATTACATAAGATTAAGATATTTAGAATATGATGGTGTCCCAATTCTGATTGTGTATAATTATCACTATGGTGTAGGAAGTTCTCACCAGTTAAAAAATGTTTAAATAAGATTTATCACATTTGGATAGCTCCATCACATAACCTATTGAAGAAACACAATTCATTCCTTATAATTAGCTAAAATATGTGTTCATCATAAAAATATGGCCATGATTATCCAACAACAAAAACCACCTCCCCTAATACATTTTTTAGTATCAAATTCTCATTTTGAATCTCAAGTAGGACCAACATCATAAAAACCACTAGAGCAATCAACATAGAGCATGCCACCACCTTCTCAATAGGTACCATGCACACTTCAAATTTTGAAATTTTGATTTTTTTGCACACTCTAGTAGGATGGCCTTAAATGTTAGGAGTGGGGTTATGTTGGTTGAAAACCCATAAAGGGTGGCCACTTGATTAAGCTAGTCTATTGAAAACATGCAAGAATAGTAGACTAGTACACTACTTAGTTGAAAACTTGAAAGGGTGGATAAGTAATGTGAAAGGGGTAAAAAATGGTAAACAACACCTTGAGTAATTAGAATAATTTTTGTTTCTAGTTTAGTTCTTTAGTGTAGTCAAAGTTTTTAGTTTCTACTTAGAGCACATTTTTTATGACTTTGTCTCAAGACGAGACAACTATTTAAGTCTAAGAAAGGTTTAAAATTAGTATGATGCTACAAAAATTACATAGTGTAATTAGTAGACATGTGTGTGATTAACATAATTTTTATTTTACATCTCATTTTGTATGTATTCAACACTTGAAAGCATAAAAATAATCTACATAATGTCAAGATTTCTATTTAGATATAGCACTAGATGAAATACGAAGTGAGAACGCTTATTAAAAACTTTATATATAGTGCTCAAGTTTATTTTAAGATGGTTTTGATATGATAGAGATTAATATACAATTATGAAATGGTTTTCCTTATATATTTTATTGTGTTCCATGCACAATGAATTCTCTATTTTTCTTGAATCTATTACTCATTTAGATTATATTGAATGTTCTATACTTTTAAGTTTTTAGTTCATGATTAATTATACCAAATTTATTTAATGAATGCCTTGGTTCATCTTTAATTATCTTTCATTATATAATTTTGTCTCTAGTCATACAACTACCCCTATATTATCATATTCTAAAGGGTTTTTAAGGAACCTCTACTAACACTCTCCTGATCTATAAACTAGGTGGAGATTCCACTCTTAGCTTCATCACAACACATACAACACAAATTGTTTCCTAACAATTAATTCTAAGACTATTCTATGCAAAAAAAATGAAAAAGATCTTGGGACATAAATTAACAACCTACTTAACATTAACATATATCAAAGTGATAAGAAAACACTTTTGACACACAAATTACACTAGAGAAACCCAATGTAACACTAGGGTGTGAGAAAACATATTCTACTTCCACTATATTATATAAAGTATACAAATTACTACTAAATGGGCCGATATGGATATAATACTCAATACCAAAAAATCCAAATTTATTTATTAAATATATTATTCACTTACAATATCCTTCTTAGAATTCTCAAACACTATCAATAAAATCATGTGAATATAATTTCATTACAACTAATTACTTCTTTGATGTGTTCTATACTTTGTAAAGAACCCTATATAAGTCCTCTTAATCTTGGATCTTACCAAGTAACTGAAACGAACTATGGCAAAGATACAAAAGGTTTAAAACCATTAATTTTTTATGAATTTTAAATGGAAATGAAACCACAAAAAAATGCAAGCAGATGGTTATAAAACTGTTGAGGTGGTTGTGAATATGTTACCTACAAATTTTAGTAGTGACATCTTATTCACTTTGAATAGGGTGGTCACTCAACTGCACCTTGTAAACTAAGGTGGCTTCAACACCACCACTTTGAAAACTAGGGTGATTTCATCATCTAATAAAAACCATAAATTTAGAGTGCTAAGAAATCTCTATCTAATCAATGTGAAGGTATCCAGATTATTCCAACACTATTCTATGTCCCTAAACTAAATTCTTGAGTATGAAGTGTCTTACAAGCATTTTACATAAAATTGGGCATAGTGGAGTTAGTTAGTACCAATGCTTTAGTATTAAAAGATCCATTTTTAGCTCATAATTTCCCAATTTGAGTATTTTAAGTACCTAAAAGATTTAGGACTTATGTAGGTGAGTAAATTTATTCCCCACATCTTCTCTAGAGTACCATTTTGCCTTTTTGGGTAGTTGCCCTTCTAATCTAATTAGCTAAGATTTTTACACTCATCTTCACATTGTCCTCTCCTTATTCTATTAAACAACATCTTCATCTAATTATAACTAAATATCAAGTGTGATATATTCAAGGGAAGGTAACAATAACCCTTCATCTTCATTATCTAGCATATAGGGCTAAAAAGATGTAAGTTCTCAACATTGACAATTGAATAAATCTTCATATACGGAGGAAAATCAAGTATAAGAAATCATTCTTACCCACTTCTTCTAGAATTTTAGATGGACCATACCTTAATGGATTAAGATTATTAGATGTATCTTAGATCCTTTCTCTACTTAAGTACTACCATACCTTATTAGCAACAAGGAAACTATGCTCAATCCTATGTTCATGTTTCATTTTGTACTTAGTTTGAGACTCATTCAACATCTCTTGCACTTGGAGGTGAATAAGTTAAATTTTCTTATTGAAGTTATTAGACTTGTAGACCTAAGTATACACTTTCCCATTGCCTTCATATGTATGTCTCACATTAAATGCATATAGAGGTAGGTAGACAAAACAAATTTCAAAAGGATATTTTAGTATAATAATGTTGAATATACACCAAATTTTCATCCCATGTCATAGAATGCTTCCTAATATACCCTCTCAATAGTTGTACCAATGTTGTATTCACAACCTCAGTCTACCTAATGGTTTGTGGGTGAAAATCACTAGACCATTTTAGTTTAGTATCCATCTTTTCCCACATTGTGGACGAAAAATTTCTAAGAAACCTTAAGTCCTAATCTGAAACAATTGAACTAGGCAAACCAAAATGAACACATGCATTAACAAAAAACAACTACTGCATCACTTCCTTTGAGGGTTTTATTATAAACGAAAATAATACACATCTTACCAAATCAATTCACAACCATGAAGACATAGTCATGCCCCTTCCTTGACATAGGCAACCTACCTAAAAACTCTATAGAAATGCTTTCCCATTGCCTAGAAGAACTGTTAATAACATATATTAACCTAAATTTTTATTATTAGGATTACTTGTACTACATAAAACACCTCCTATGAACTTGGTAACATCAACTTGCATATTAGGCCACTAAACATACTTATGTAAATGAGCAACAATATTTGTAATGACAAAATGACCTAAAACTTTTGAAGTATGTACCTCCATCAATATATGAACTCTTTCCTCCTTGGGCTCAAACCTTTCCCCTTAGGAATTTCCTAATAAATAGTTATCCAAAATTTCATCATACTCATATCCTTTTACATAAGATTCATACGTAAAAGGCTTGAGAATATTTATGTTTCCCATGGTTTCAAGTAAATCAGGTATTGATAATATGCTAGCTAGTTTATTAGTCACACATTTCTTATATTTGATAATGAAATGAAATTGTTGCAAAAATCCCATCTATTTATAGTGCCCAGCCTGCTAAAGTTTATTTTGAGATTGTAAATATTGAAGAGGTTGGTGATCCGTATGGATAATCATCTACTTACCCATTAGATAGTGCTTCCAATTTTTAACCATCTCAACAAGAGCATAAAATTATTTTTCCTATGTATAATAATATAATATTTCATAATGGAATAACTCAAAATAGTAGCATATTGGCTTACCTCCTTGAAATAAAACAACCCACATAACTTATTGACTAGAATTTATTTCCACTTCATAAGGTAGTTTTAAGTTAGGTAAATATAAAAATGGAGCATGCATACTTTTATGTTTGCAAAATTCAAATACATATTTTTTCCTCTTACCTAAGTAAAATTATTACCACCTACTATAATGGCATGTAAAGGTGTGGCTATGAAAGAAAATTTCTTGATGAACTTCCTCAAATATTGGACTACACATATAAATATTCTTATCTCAGTCAAATTGGATGGCCTTGACAATTTCATGATGGTATCTATCTTATTTAGATCAATCCTCAAATCCCCATCTACAACCACATGCCCCTATAATACTATTAATTGGTTTTAAAACTCACATTTATTCTCAATCAACACTAACTTATTCTCCTTCAAAACTTACAAAACTTGTTTCAGATGCTCATTATGCTCATCAAAGTTATGTTGAAAACAAGAATATCATCCAAATATACAATGAAAAGGTAATAATGAATGGCCTCATTACCTCATTAACTAATCACATGAATTTATTTGGTGAATTAATGATCCCAAAAGGTAAAACTAACCACTCATACAACCCTTGACTTATTTTGAATCATGTTTTCCAAATGTCCTCCTTAATCCACACACCATGATATATAAATTTTAAATCAAGATTAGTAAAATATTTATTATTTTGAAGTTGATCAAGAATATCATTAAGCCATTAAAGAGGGTACCTATTATTTATGGTTGTTTTATTAAGTTGTCTATACTCAACCCACGTTATACATGTGTCATCTTTATTAGGTACTAAAATAATAGGAAAACCACATGTATAAGTAATAGGATGTATTATAACTTGATCAATTAAAGACTTAACTATTATTTTAACTCATTATAATCCTTCAAGAAATACCTATATAACCTAATAAGTAGACTATTGGGTAGAAAATAAATTTCTTGCTCAATGGACCTAGTTGATGGTAACCCTGTAGGCCCTTAAAAAACTTCTTTTAACCTTTTACTATCTTTCCCATATGATTCTACTCATTTTTAGTAAACTTGCTACATGAATTTTTATTTACCACAACCTCTTTATCTTTAATATATCTCAAAATAATCAAATCAAATTTCCTATTAATATTAATAACATTTTTAGCTTCAGAGCCACTTACCAAAGATATCATTGAATCTCCTTCATAGGCTGAAATGTTGTAGCTTTTTCCATCCTTTACCAAGTGGTATTGGTTGGATCTCCTCATGAATATGGCATCCAAGATAAACAAGTAAGGGTCTCTAAACACTACAACACAAACATCAAGATGCACAACATCCAACGTAACTTCATCAATGAAATTAGCATCAATAGAAAACTTAACCTTGCATTATTTGGTCACCTTGATGTCTACACCTTTCTTTTTCCAACTCGAATAATACATGTTTTTATTTTTGCAATTTAAAAACCCCTATTTGTCTACCAAATCCTTGCTTATTGAATTTTATTATGAAAAACAATAAAAAAGAACATCAACTTTTGTTTTCTTCATCTAAATTTTAACATGTAAAAGTTTAGAAAGCTCACTCTCTTGAGCACTAATACTACCCGAACATACCATTCTATTTATGTAGGTACAACACAAAGTATCATCCACCTCAAAGTTACAACCAATATTATCACCTTGAAGTGAAGACATAGCCCTTTTATTATTATTGAATAGATGTAATTCTAGAAGGAGATTCCAACACTTATCCTTAGAATGAGTATCAACATTACATTCACCATAATTAACTTTAGTATCCTTTTTAGAAACATAATTAACGTTTTTATTACCTTTTCACTTTTGCTTGGATTTGTTTTGTTTCTTTGAGTTATTTTGAGAGGTAGATGGAGCCTTGTTCTTGT
The DNA here is from genome assembly GCA_037957365.1 of Torreya grandis. NCBI lineage: Eukaryota > Viridiplantae > Streptophyta > Pinopsida > Cupressales > Taxaceae > Torreya > Torreya grandis. The sequence goes on along the minus strand of JARHVA010002531.1, from coordinate 424,152 downwards.
CCATATGTATGTAGTGAGATTGAGAACAAGTCTCATCTAAATCAGTAAGCTTAGTGAAGAGGACTGGTCTCCTCAAATGAATATGGCTTTTACCCATGTACTTTATCAAGAGATCATTATCCACTACATATTTTCCCATTTAGACAAACTTCTTATAGAACTCGATGGTGTACTCCTACACACTTTGGTCTTGATTAATACATGGACCTCTCTTCCTCATAATAGATAGTATAAAATTGCTTCTTTATTATCATATTAACATCAACCCACTTAAAAATAGGAGAAATCTTCTTAACAAATAAAGAAAGAACATAAGTATCAAACCAAGTTAAAGCATGGTTAGATAAATTTAACCTTACAAAATAAATCTATTGGCTTTCATTAACTTGATGAAAACTAAATTATACCTTAATTTTAGTTATATACTAGTCTAGCTTTTTTGAATTTGTATCCCCATCCTATAGATAAATTTAGATCTTTTCCTCAACCTTAAATGAATTTGGCTTTGGGTTTGTATAGGGATGATATTCATGTTTATCATGGTTTTAAGGAGTGTAATCCTTGTTTTCTTTCAATGTATCCATGAAAAACACCAAGTTTATCCATAATAATTCCCTTGATAGACTCCAACTAATCAAGCGTACTCATAGAAATAAAGATGATAACTACTCCTTCAAACATAAAAAATAATTATTCTACTATTTTAGAATCTTATTCATCATCATGGGCCATAATTTTGATTATTTATTCCACTTACTTATATAAATACATGTGTCAAAGGGAAATAGGACATCGTGACCACTAGAACTACCAACTCTAGTGATGACCATAAACTTATAATATAGTCAACACACAACATAACTAACTTAAACTAAACTATATGTGATATAAATTTGATCTATAAACTAGGTGGATATTCCACTCTCATATTCATCAACGTGGATACAACTCAAATAACTTGTTAGCAATTAATTCTAAAACTATTATATGAAAAAATAATTGAACAAATGCTTTGGAAATAAATTAATAACCTAATTAACATAAACATAGATCAAAATGATAAGTAAAAACATTTGATGCACAAGTTACCCTAGATAAACTCGATGTTATAAAAACTCCAATGGGTGAGCAAACACACTCCTCTTCCACTATGTTCTACAAAGTATATAGGGTACTACCAAGTTGGCCTATATGGATAGAATACTCAATATAATTCCATATGAACTTATATAAAACTATGATTTTCACTTACAAGACCTTTATCAAAATTAATATACACCTGAACCAATCGTATGCAACTTAAAACAAAAAGAAAACCAAAACCAAGACTCAATCTGATAAAGAATAATGTGAATCTAATTTATTTATAGCTCACTATTTATATGATGTGTTCTCTACTTTATCAAGACCCCTATATAGGCCTTCTAAACCTTGGATCTCTCCAAAGAACTAAAACAAATTACCATAATGAAAAGGAACATTTTTAACTATTCATTTTTCATGTGTTTTGAATGGTGACAAAACCACTAGAGTATGCATATGGGTGGTTACAAATATGCTAGGTTAGTTACAAAATTGCCACCTATAAATGTCGTTGGTGATGTCTTTATCACTTTAAATATGGTAATTATAGAAGTTCACCTTATAGAATATGATAGTTTTGGCACTATCACTTTTCAAACTAGGGTGGTTTCATCCTCTCCTAAAAACCACAAAGTTGAGAGATAAGAAATCCATGTCTAATCAATGTGAAGGTGTTTATATCATCCCCAAACTATTTTATATCCTTGAATTTAAGTCTTGAGCAAGAAGTGTCTACATAAGTGGCTTAAAATCATGTTACATGCAATTTTATATAGTGGATTTAGTTAGTATTAATGCCTTAGTACAATATCCATTTTTGGATCATCTCCCCCCTTCAAGGATTTCTAATACATAATTATATCTTAACATTTCTCATATTTATCACTTATAGACCAAGAAACACATTATTAAAATATTTAATATTCTTGATTTCCCTCTTGGCACATTTGGATGGGAAAAATTCCATTAATGGAAGAACTAACTTTCTTCACCTTTATGTTAGATAAGTAATTTTGTTTGTCATAATGCCCATGAGGCTTAACACCTTGAGTTTATTCAAATTTCATAGTAGCTAGAGTTTTCTCATTTTAATGAGGATCTACAAAATTAATCAACCATTTGGTGACATAAATTCAAATTTTAAGAACAAAATAAAGCTAGAGGAGATCATATTTGAGGGTGAATGCACTGGCCAAAATTTGGAGATAGTATTCTAAAGAGTTATTCACTCTTTTCTATTCTAGGAAAGTGATTGATCACATAAAATTTATCAAGGAATATGGCTCATTCATTACAAACTATTCTGATATTTATAAATCCTTTATTTCTCATTACTACAAGGTTTTTGCCATTTATCCCTCATTTTTACTTTATTCCAATTCCTTCAAGTTGTGCCTTAAAAGATCATTGGAACACAAAAAATTGCATGTGATATAATTACTTACATCAAGGAACTTCAAGACTCTATACTAAAAATGGTCATTAATAAATCCCCTACTATTGATATATTTATTTGTGAGTTCTATGAATAATTATGGGATACTATGGGTCTTGATTTACATAGAGTTTACTTGGAAGATATCTAAACCAATTCCCTCAAAAAATTATCAATCAAGGTAATATAAAATTTATCCCCAAAACTTGGTATCCTAAAATCATTACTAATTGATGTCTCATTAACCTTTTCAATTTTCATACAAAATCATTGGTAAAGCCATTATTATTCAGGCTAGATATTTTATTCCCCTTATAATTCATCCCAAATAAACTAGTTTTATCTATAATAAATGTACCCTTGATAACATAATTTTAGTCTAGGAGGGAATGAAATGGGCTAGGAAGTCTCATAAAAATGTCCTGTCTATTAAATTTTACTTTAAAAAGCCTATGAAAAATTTGAGTGGCCCTTCATCATGGACATGTTGTAAGGATTTGGATTTAGTTCTAAGTTTATGTAATTAAATTACTATTATAAGATGCTAGCACCTGTAACACCATCAATGGTGTCTAATCTAATTAATTTATCCTCTTTTTTCTATTTGTCAATGGTGCCATCTATCCCCTTCCTTATATGTTTTATTTGTTAAGGGGCTATATTTATATTTTTTTATCAATAAACTCAAAATTACATAGATATTGACATCTCTAACCAATTTTTGGGGTTACATATAGTTGATTACAATTCAAAATTAAGTGTACACCTAAATTTGAGAATTCATTTGGCTAATAAACCATGACTAAGAGGCATCTAATCCATCAAAGTCACCCAAGGAATGATATTAGACCTATTCATTTTAATCTCCATGTGAGATATATAGAGGGTTTTTAACCTTCATGGATGGTATAAAGAACCATCATCCTCACTAGTCAGACTACAACCCTTTCAATTTTGTATTATATTTTAACTAAATACACTTATAGAGGTTTGGTTAAGGGTATATCTCTTTCCCATTCTCATAAGTAAATGGTTAATTGGAATTTCTTTGATGACTCCTTCCTCACCTTAAAATGGGAGGAGAAGAGTGTTTCTAATGCCATGGATTGTCTAGATATTTTTTATTTAGCCTCTAGTTATTATATCCAATGGAAAAATACCCAATGTTATAGGTAGTCTATCCCTTCTCACCTTATTGGATTCACAAATATAGGTGGATTTGGATTCATATGGTGAATAATTAAAATTTATGGGCATCCATTTGATTTTCAAGCCACTCTCTTAGATTTATAGGCTACATAGTTTAAAGTATCTAGAAAAAAAATGGATTCTATATTTATAATCCTCTCTCCTTAGTAGGAAAGTGTAAAATATTCTCTAAGGTGTTGGATACTACTCATGTATTTATTTCTATTTTTGGGTTCCATCTAAAGTTGAATGTGACAAAATTAAATAATATTGAGGGAATTTTTGTTATTCAAATATTAAGGCACCAAATTATTTCATTGGGTTGCTTAGGATATCTATTGAAATCCAATAAATATTGAGGGTATTGGTCTCCTTGATATCAAAATTAAAGGCCATGACTTGTGTGCCAAGTGGATCATTCAAACCTTAGAAGTAGATGAAACATGGAAAATTCTACTAAAAACTTCATCACTCAAGGAAATCCTATGGGAAAGGGAGCTTGAAAAGTCTTAGATATTGAAACTTTTCTTATCACTTAGGTATCTCTTACCATCATTGGCATTTTTTTCATAATATTATTTATAGGAGATGGTAACTTTTAAAATGACACGTATGTTAGGATGGATGTGGTTTTAGGTTTGAGTTATCTCTCTATTCTCTCTCATTGTGTTCTCTCATTATTACCTTTTATGAATTATCATTATTTATTAATCCTAAATTAAGAGCCTTCAACTATTTATAAAAGGCATCGAGGTCATTTCTGACCTATTTTGTAAAATAGCCAGGGATTGGATTCCTCAAAAAAAATTTAGGGTTGAGTTAAATATAGAATCTAGTGATCAAGCTTTTATTGTGGAAAATTAATAACTCTATAACTAAATTTTATCTTCAAAAAATTGGAGTTCAATTTCCTATAAGATGGTCAATTTATTAGATTTATTGAGACAACATTCCTTCAATACCAACCTCGATTATGTTATCAAGTTATTTTCCCTTAGTAACTTCAATTTAATGCTCTTAATGCCAAGTGGAAAGTCAATTCCATAAAGTATACCTATGGAAAATAATTTTTTAATGTGTATGGGTTTTTATCATCAAACCCAAGAAATCATACTTCTTGTGTATTATTCACCACTAGATTTTAATTATCACTTGGTTGGTTCACATGGTAATGGTTCATCCTATCTACTCATTTTGTAATCACCAAGAATCCATAAAACATATATTTTAATTGTCCAAGCATGCCTAGTTAGCCTATTTTTAGATTCACACCCTTTTTAAGCCCTAAAACCTAGAAACAATTACCTAAAAGATAGTTATTTTAGGGGAATCGATCATGATTCCTGCAAAAAACACCTTAATTTGGCATTTTTTGGAGCTAAAATTATCTATAAATTATGGAAAAATAGAAATGATGCTATTTTTTCTCGTGATAATCTTTAGGATTACTTCCCAATTTATAAAAGGGTTAATTTATATCTAGTTTTATGCTTCAAATTCAAGTTCAAGTGAATAAATGTGTTTGGAGGTATCAAACCTCCAAACTATACTAGATAATTTTTGGAATGATCATTGTATTTTTATGTAGGTCTATCCTTACTCTACTCATTGTAGGTTTCCCCCATGGGACTGTGCCTTTAGATAATAGGTAGAACATATTCTAAGAGTAGATGTTGTAGTGGTTCCCCTTGGTGGCAGTTTCTAACACCATCATTGACTCTTCCTATTACTTGTGGTTATGGTTGTTCTACAGCTCCATAATGGAAATTTCCTTGGTTATCATTTTCCATATCTCCTACCATATAGTATTTTATTGGTGATAAGGACAAACAAAAAGATACATATGGTTGGGATCCCACACCTGATATGATAGACCCACCTAATAGAAGTGGTTGGGGTAGTTAGGGAGACACCTACATAACCCATGCCCTCCTCTTCCTCTTCTATTTATTTTTCCCATTACTTAATTATCTCTCTTATTTATTTTATATGGATCTTGTGTTTTGTGTTTTCAAATTTTTTGTTTGAAAAGCTCACCAAGCTAACTTGTTAAATGTTTCTCTGCCTTGGCTAATGTGACCATGGAGTGTGATCATTCCACTAATTTTTTTATTTGAATATCTTTGTAGCATAGTGTTATATTAGTATATGGTATATGATTTTTCAATTAAAAAAATCCAAGAAAAAAATGATATGACCAGTAAGAAAAAGACATTTATCTTTTCCTTTTTATCATAATTATATCAACAATCATTTTAAGATATTTATTGTTTGGGAATGGTGTAATATAAAATGGAAATTATATGGCTGAAATACATTATTTTAACTCTCTATTTTCATATTCATACTCACCCTTGCATATTAAGCCAAGTCCATAGCCTTTTTTTACATTGGTAAATAAATGTGAAAATCCTCATATGTAGGTTAGATTTGAACTCCTTAAGAATGGTTTCACCTTATTTGTTTTAGGGATGGGTTCATGAATTTTCCTTATAAACTTGAAACTGATAGTGGTAAGAGAATACTATAATATAAATTCATCCTTAAAGATATGGGTATTTATTCCCTTTAGTTTGAAAACCTTGTTACAAGTAATGATTATAAGTGGTAGCTCCATTATTTTTATGAATGAAATTAACTTATATCATATTTAAAAACAATGAGGAGGTTATGAATTATATCTCATTTTGGTTTATGTTTACCCTTATTATATCATATAATCCTTTGGGTAATCTCTAAAATGTATTGGCAATACACTTTGGCTATTATTAAAATATAAATAGACTTACATAATCAACTCTTATAGAATTAGAACTCAATTTGGGGGAATTATTAGAAAATTAAATCTCATATTCATTTATGTCCATACCACATCATTGGCATGAAACTTGAATTTATTTGATTGTAATAATGGAAAACCTTGAAGTCCCTTGAATTTTTTTGAACACAATATTCTAAATCCCTGTAAGATGGAAATCAAATATTTCAAAGTCTAAATATGTTTGAAACAATATGTATACAAAATGATTTTTTTAATTATAATATGTCTCGTCATATATCTAGAAACACTTTTATGGACTTCCTATTTATGAATGGGGGAAAATAAGTGTGCTCAACACCATCGTAGTGTACATTTTTTAGGAACAAGGATTTGTATTTGAACCCTTGGGAACATGCCAATTCATATCTTATAGGGTATAAGTGTCTCATAACGCATATGGTTTTGATAACATGTTTAATGAAATAGTTAAGATAAATTAATTTTAGAGCATTACATTATTATTTTCTGGGCATGGTACTTATTAAACTACTAAAAAATAAAAATATTCCCAAAACCTCATGACTTGATAAGTATTGTTGCATGCATAAATTTAATCTTATCCTATGATGAAATAAAATACTTTAGGTGATAATGAAGGAGTCATATGATCTTCTAAATTTTAAATAATACACTCAACTTGTGAGAATTAAATATGCCTTCCTTGGATTTGATAATATGTTGGGACTATGCTCTAGATTCTACCTCAGTATGTAATGGTTGAACTCATCCCACATGTAGCTTCCTATAGGAAAGGTTTCCTATGATGATCTTCATGTAGTCCCCACAAGGGTTATATATGTCAAATAAGTATATAACTATTGATTGCTTAATCCTATGTATATTCTTTTGTTTTTTAGGGAGAATAAGGACCAAGTAACTAGTAAATATGTAGGCCAAGGAAGATATTATTAAAGATAAATTAACTTTTATTCATTTGGAAACATGACCTAACTTGAAATCCTTTGGTTAATAATATTAATTCCATAATTTTTCATGATGGTGGTGTTAATAATCATGTATCATGTATGATTAGTTTAACTTAGGTGAAATTTATCTCTAATTTTATATAAATAAATTTTGAAAAAATAAATGTGTTTTTGCGTGGACACATGCTTGCACGTGCACATGTGCACACACACACACATGTATACATATATTCATGCATGCATGCATGCATGTGTGTGTGTGTATTACATATGCATATTAAGTTTATATGAAATATAAAATTAAATTTATTCATTACTATCTCATCATGTTTTCATTTTTTGTAATAGGTCATACTTTGGCTATTGAATGCCAAAAAATGAAACCTCTTTCAACCAAATATATGTATAAAACTTTGAAGGGTAATTTTATTCAACTTCCATGTATTGGTGTGTCTAAGATTAATTATGTTGGTGAAGGGTTAAAAGTGAGGTTCAAATACTTAGGTATTTTCCTTGATTCTTGGGTATCATGAGACTGAAAGTATGAAACAATCAATATTATTCTAATATTTAGAGATATTTTTTCTATTTTACATGAACATTTTTCTATGCACAATACTTTATTTAGTTTTTTTTATGTTTTATATCTTAAATTCATCATGACCCATTCTCATTAGCGAAGTATAAGAGTGTTGTTATTTACAGTGTTTTTCTTATTTATAATTTACTTACACAAATATAGTATGACATTATCCTGACATGAGGTGTTGTAGAACTAATATTTAGCATCACTACCATTCTATCCTATAGAATTTCACTTCGTGTGATCCTAAATTTATATTCTTCATGAAACTCAAACCTAGATTTACTTATGCTTGTTGTGAACTTTTCATCAAATTTTAGGCTTTTTGATTCTTTTTGTGGAATGGAAAAGGAGAAAATATTTACCCCATTTTTAAAAAATAATTTAATTATGTATCATAACTCAAAAATGGATACATGTAGCTTTTCTTATATTCTTGTAAAGATTAAATATTAGCTATAAAAATATGGATTGCTCTAGTATTATTTGCTAGTGTGAAATGTTCATTTTTGTAATAATCTTTAAACTTTGATGCAAAGTTCACAATAAGCATAAGTAAATCCAAGTTTAAATTTTATGAATACTATAAAATGGGGATCACACCAAGAAACGTTTTATAGGATAGAATGGCAATGATGCTAAAAATTAATTCTAGAACACCTCATGTCAGGATTAGGTCATACTATATTTGTGTAAGTAAAGTATACATAAGAAAAACACTGTAAATAACTACACTCTTATTCTCCACTAATGATAAATTTAAGATCTAATACATCAAATAAACTAAATAAAGTATTGTACATCCAAAAACATTCATGAAAAATAGAAAAACTATCACTAAATACTAGAATAGGATTGAGTGGTTCATACTTTCAATCTCATGATACCCAACAATCAATGAAAAATAATTAAAAAAATTAATTGTGTTTTTGGGGTTTACACTTATACTCTCTCTCTCTCTCTCTCTCTCTCTCTCTCTCTCTCTCTCTCTCTCTCTCTCTCTCTCTCTCTCCTCTCTCTCTCTCTCTCTCTCTCTCTCTCTCTCTCTCTCTCTCTCTCTCTCTCTCTCTCTCTCTCACACACACACACACACACACACACACACACACACACACACACACACATGTGTATGTGTGTGTGTGTAAATATATATGTATATGCATACATATACATATGTATATTTATATTAATGTATATATGTATATACATACACTCATACATACATATATACACATATGCATATATAGATACATACATATGTACATACACATATAGACATATGTGTGTGTGTACACACACACATGTTAATTACATATGGATTTTAAGTTTAAATGAAATATAAAATTAAATTTATTCATTATTAGTTCATTGTATTTTCATTTTGTGTAGTAGTGCATATTGTGGTAATTGAATCTCAAAAAATGAAACCTCTTTCAACCAATTATATATCTAAAATTATGAAGGGTAATTTTCTTTGGATTAAAATTATTGGTGTGTTTTAGATTAATTAATTTGGTGAAGGGTTAAAAGTGAGGTCAATCACTTAGTTGAATACTTAGGCATTTTCATTGATTCTTGGGTATCATGAGACTAAAAGTATGAACCACTTAATACTATTCTAATATTTAGTGATATTTTTTCTATTTTTCATGACCATTTTTGGATGTAAAATACTTTATTTAGTTTATTTTATGTTTTATATCTTAAATTCATGATGACCCATTCTCATTAGTGAGGATAAGAGTGTAGTTATTTAAAATGATTTTCTTATTTACACTTTCTTTAAAAAAATATAGTATGACCTAACCCTAACATGAAGTGTGGCATAAATTATTTTTATAATCACTACCATTCTCTCCTATATAAATTCACTTGATATGATCCCCATTTTATATTCTTCATAAAATTCAAACCTGGATTTACTTATGCTGCTTGTGAACTTTGCATCAAAGTTTAGGGATTCTGATTCTTTTTTTGCAATGACAATGGAGAAAATATTTACCCCATTATTAAAAAATAATTTAATTATGTATCATAACTCAAAAATGGCCACATGTAACTTATATAATATTATTGTAAATATTAAATATTATCTATAAAAATAGAGATTCCTATGCTATTATTTACCAATGTGAAATGATCATTTTTATAAGAATCCCTAATCTTCGATGCAAAGTTCATAATAAGAATAATTTGGAATGATATTACTTCACCAAATGAGAAAAAATATAATAATATATCACAATGATATGGAAATATAATATAAAATATTAATAATAGATAAGCCACTTCAGGGGTATCCTCCCAAATATATGTAATAATACTATTATATGATGATGAACAACTAACCCAACCTCATATATATAGTATACCAAGGCCATGGTAAACCCATAGGCTGACTTAATAAGCATATAAATGCATAAAAAAATGTAAAATAATATCTAACAAGGTTATGCAAGCCACAAGTTGGCTACACATATCCTTAGACATGTCAATAATTAAGGGCATAACATGCCCCTCCCCTTCAAAACAATGTTGTACTCAATGTTAAAGAAATATAATATGTTGTTTAATGAAGGATTCATCTTTTCATGTAGCATATTTAGAAGTCAAATTCTTCCATTTGATCATATACTTTATAATCAGTCTAGACAGTAGCTTCTTAGTGCATGTTTGAAGGACCACTTCAGAATCAAGAATAACCCTCTCTTCCTCATATAATTATGGTAATTTAGTTTGAGTGGTAAATATATGCATAATTATCTTATTAAGGCAAGATACATGAAATACTAGATGAATGAAAGTAGATAGAAGAAACTCGAGATTGTAGGCCAACTACCAATTTTTTGCAAGATCTAGTAAGGGCCATAATACTTGGGAGATAGCTTGTTATCATTTTTTGTGGATTTAAATACATCTAATTATATGTATGCAAGTGAAAAAATACCCAATCATCAATTTCAAAATGTCTCATTCTTGTGTTGATCTATTTGTTGCTTCATGTGATTCTGGGCCAATGCTAAATTTTCATGCAAACTAGCAAGGACTTCCTTTTTGATGTTAAAGGTGTTCCTCCACTACACACACCTTTATGTGGGCCTTAAAGGGTGAAGTGAAGGATGGATGATGGTATCCATACAATTCCATACAATGATAAATTTTGGATGAACTATGCACTAAAGTATTATACCACCATTCAACCAAGGGTAGCTATTGAACCCATTTATCATATTTATCTAACATAAAGAAATGAAGGTACCCTTCTAGAAACTTGTTGAATCCCTCAATTTTTCCATCATATTAAGGATGATATGATGAGATATGAGCCAATTGAGTTCCCAAACATGAAAATAATTATGTCCAGAAATTACTAGTGAATATGGGATATTGATCACTGACAATAATCTTGGGAGTACCATGCAATTTTTAAACTATATTAAGGAAGGAAGAAGCTATTATACTAGCCATCAATGGTTGAGTTAAAGAAAAATAATAATCATACTTTATGAGTCTATGTACAACAAACATGATAACATTGCTACCTTCACATTGTGGTAACTAAGTAATCAAATCCATAGATACCTCTTACCATCATTGACTAAGGATAGATAAGGACTATAAAAGACCTGGGTTTGAATGGTTTCACCTTTATTTTGTTGATAGACCATACATTCAACCATAGATTTCTATACATCCCCCTTGAGTCCTTTCTAAAAAAATCCTTCTTGACTCTATGATAGGTTTTCAAAAAACTTGAGTGACTGCCAAGTGGAGATGCATGAAGTTCTTAAAGGATTTTCTATTTGAAAAGAGAATTTTGACACAAATATAATATATCTTTGTACCATAATGAATTCCCATTCCATGTAATCCCCTTTGAACCCTAATACAAGTTATAAATTAATGCATGGGTAGTATTGTCATTCTCTGATTCTGATCTTACTTCCTTGATCCAGTCTTCCTACCAAATGGTCATGGCACATAACAATGCCTCAACTAGTTCATCTCACCTAGATAGTGCATTGACCACCACATTTTATTTTCCTTTCTTGTAGACTGTTTCAAAATCAAAACCTAAATTTTTTTCTCACCAATTTTTTTTGTTCTTTAGAGTATAATGTCTATTCAAAAAAATATTTAAGGCTATCATGATCAATTTTTATCTAAAAATGATGACCCGATAGATAAGGTCTCCATTATTTGACTACATGTATAATAACCATGATATCTTTCTCATAGATGGGTTTGAGATAATTTTTACCCTTAAATTTATGAATTTTAGAAGTAATGAGCCTAACTTCTTGTATGAGTACTACACCCATACCATATCCAGATGGATCACATTCAACCACAAAAGTTTTAGAAAAATCTAGAGTAGCCAATATCAGGGTGGTGCACAGATCCATTTTCAACTATTCAAATGCCTTGGTAGCTATATGAGTCCATTAAAAGGAGTATTTATTCAAAAAGGAAGTGAGTGGTGCTACAATACTACTGTAGTGTCTGATAAACCTATGATAGTAACTAGTTAGCCCTATAAATCCCCTTAGTTACTTAAGCATCTTGGAAATCTGCCACTCCATGATCGCTTGGATTTTTTTAGGATCAAATTTTAATCCCTCATGTGATATGATATGACCCAAATATTCCACTTCCCAAAATTCAAAGTAACATTTGGATGATTTAACATAAAACTAATGTTGCTCAAGAATTGAGAGTACCTTTTTTACATGTTGCACGTGGTCTTCCCATTTTTTCTATAAATAAGGATGTCATAAAAAACAAAAGTACAAAATTTCTAAAAAATGGCCTAAAAACCATATTCATCAAATTATGAAAGGTGGATGGTGCATTGGTGAGACCAAAAGGCATGACCAAAAATTCATAATGGCCTTCGTGAGTATGGAAGGCTATTTTAGGAATGTCCTCCTCATAGATCTAGATTTGATGATACCTAAAGTGAGATCTAATTTGGTAAAACAAACAAAACCATGTAATTCATCTAAAAAATTATCAATTATAAAAATAGGAAACTTATCTTTGATAGTGAACTTGTTGAGCTCTTTATAATCTGGGCACATCCTCCAAGTTTCATCCTTATTTTGCATCATGACTACTAGAGAAGAATATTCACTTTGGCTATGGCAAATGGTTCTTGCCTCCAACAACTCTTGTACCATTTTCTAAATTTCACTCTTTTGGGCATAAGGATATCTATATGGTATAATGTTGGGTGATGTACTTCTAGGACTGAGTCAAATGGCATGATTATATGTATAGTTTAGAGGAAGAACTTTTGGCATGGCGCCAAAAACAATCAAATGTTTATCTAATATTTGTTGTAAATTAGGATGGATAGACTCAGTTTATTAAACATTAATGGAAAAAAATCATGCCAAATATACTTCATCACCTTTTCTTAGCATCTTGGTCATCTGATGTGAACTAACCACTTATGGAAATTTAAATATTAATCCCCGTAGTTCCACTGGCTTGACTTTAGAATAAAAATGCATGAACAATTCTTAGAAATTCATCTCAATAGTACCCAATATGGTGAGCCATTGTATTCCTAAATAATGTAAGTCCTACCCATAAGAATAACAAACATAATAAAATCTAGCAAATAGTCTACCATTTCTAACTTAATACTATGGCATTTTATAGAACAATTAACTATAGCACCATATGAAATCAGGACTTGAAATTCAGGGGTTGGGTAGATGAAACAATTCAAGAAAGAAAACAACTTACTATTGATTAATTGTGTGTACTACCTAAGTCAATAAACACTGTGATCTTCTATTTCTTAATGAAACCCACCACCTTAAGATTCTAAGGATTATAAATACCTATAAGGGAATGGTAGGAGATTGTAGGTTGAGAATCTATAGCTTCATCTAAGGGTCCTTCAAAACCCTAACTAGATGCCTCCTCATCTTTTTCATCCTTGTCAACCCCTTTAATTTAAAATAACTTATTTTCAACACATCGATGACCTTTGCTCCATTTATTGTCAAAACCATAACACAACCCTTTGGCACGCTTCTCCTCAATTTATTATGGTGTCAATCTAGTAGGTTGAGGTAGTGATAGAGTTGGGAAGGTGCATTCTAATCTAGTAGTGAAAGGATGATGTTTAATCATCTCTTTTTATTTTGCTAAACATTCCCTTGGTATAGCTTTAGATATAGTTGTGGGGTTAAACATATAAACATCCAATTGAATACTATCTTTTAGTTTACTTAGAAAAAGGTCAGTCAAATTTGTCTTAGTGATATCATCCACATGTGAGGATAGATTCTAAAATTGATGCATATAATCCTTCACTATTCCTATTTGTCATACTTTGTCTAACTGGTTAAAGTAGTTTTTATAAACATTATCCCAATAGTGAGACATTAGTTCATCAGAGAATACTGACCATGTAACATGAGCACAAGTCTTCTTCTTTTGAGCACATTAAAAATGATACCAAATGAATGGCTCAGGTTCTAGATACAAAGATTCCATGAACACCTTTTGAGAGCTAAGAGTTTGGTGCAGATCAAATAGATTTTCAATTTGAGTGATCCAAGTGAGTGGATCCTTACCATTAAACTTGTGCAAGTTTAATTTTGGTAACATTAATTTCACCCCCATATTGGTGGTGTTAGTATTGAGAGGAGTATAAGTAAAAATTGGAGGGTTGTTGAGTGGTAAATGAGATAAAATGGTATCCAATTGTGTCGTGATCTGTTACAACTAATTATTCACACCATTAAGCTCCCCTTGCATTGTTGACATTTGATTTTGGACTTGCACATCCCTCTATATTAGGCCATGTATATTTGAATAAATTTGAGAAATAATATTAGATGTTTTAAACTCCATGTCATCCCCTAAAGGATTTTTATGGTTGTCTTACCCTTTCCCCCATCTGTGAGTGTTAGGACCAACCATATGAAGGCTTGATGGTGAACCTTATTTTGCCTTGTTGACCCAATTTTGACCATGAATTTTTTTAAATATGTCAGCTTTAAATAAAAAATATCAAATAATATGCCCCAACTGATTTTTTTCAAGATTTCCAAAAATGGAAATATATTTGAAAAATTCTACAAATTATGAGCTATGGAGTGAATTTATGAAAAAAATCTAAAATGGAGATAAATTTTTAAAAATATATTAAAATGATATAAAATTTTAATGGAAACTTACTTGAATAATTTTAAAACTATAGTAAAAAAATTATAGATATATTCATAACCGTTTGAGAGAGCCAAATTTTAATATCTAGAGTTTTTGACTTGATTATGGCCTAAATTGACACTCTAACACCACTTGGAATGATATTAATTCAAAAAATAAGTATAAATAAATAAACATATCACAATTATATGTAAATATAGTAGAAAATATGAATAATAGGTAAGCCACTTCGAGGGAACAACCTCCCAAATACTTGCAATAAGAAATGAATACTCTGATATGATGATGAAAAACTAACCTTACCTCCTATATGTAGTCCACCAAGGCCATAGAAAACCCATATTCAGACCTATTAAGCATATGAATGCATAGAGAAATGTAAAATAATATGAAAAAGGTTTATGCAAGCCATAATTTGGCTACACATATCCTTAGACATGCCAACGGTTAAGGGTGTAGCATAAGTAAATCCAGGGTTGGATTTTATGAAGAATATAAAATGCAGATCACCAAGTGAATTTATATAGGAGAGAATGGTAGTGATGATAAAAATTAGTTTTGTGACACCTCAAGTTAGTTTTAGGTCATACTATATTTGTGTAAGTAAAGTATAGATAATAAAAACACTTTAAATAACTACACTCTTATCCTCCACTAATGAGAATGGGTCATGATAATTTAAGATATAAAACTTAAAAAAAACTAAATAAATTATTTTACATCCAAAAACAATAATAAAAAATATCACTAAATACTAGAATAGGATTGAGTGGTTCGTAATTTTAGTCTCATGATACCAAAAAATCAATATATTTTTTTAAAATAGTTATGTTTTTGGGTGGACACTACTATATGTGTGTGTGTGTGTAGTAAGAGTAGAGATTCCAACCTCTCCTATCACTATATATTTATTTTTTCTCTAGTTATTGATTTCTTCAAAGCCCTACCTTTCTCCTATGAATTTTCCAACTAGAAAGTTGTTGTACTCTTATTTTGCCTCATCTAATATCTCATTAGCTAAATTTGGGATTGAAATCCTACTTTTTAGGAGATTAAAGAATTTATGATGTCATCTCTTAAGGTTTCATCAGATTTCATGAAGGAATACTCTATGTTATCTATTTCACAAAATAAACCACCTTCAAGATTGTTTGAAGAATCAATAATCCAAGAGGTGCTTAAACTAAATTAAACATTTTTGAAATTTTAGAGGTGTCATCTGGCCAATAAGTAAAATTTTAACCAACTCATATTCATTAGGGAGTGATATTCTCAAGAATTTAAATTTAAAGTGAGGTAGTTTCAAACCCATTTAATGTACTAATGGTTCAAATTTGGACTTCCCAAAGGGTCGACTAGTAAGGCCCAACATTAACTCCACTCGTGATGCCAATATTTTTCTAAAATTATAGAATATTAACAAGGATTATACATCTTGTTTCAAAATTACAAAATATGATAGAATGAATAATATTGACAACATAAAAAGATCCAAAGGGGCATTTGTTTCCTTCTCACATCCCATGAAACTTAAAGGAGCTTGGATTGTCTAAGGATCCTCTATGATCCTAAAATGTTTTATTCAAAATATTTTTCATGGTTTTTTAATATTTACTTCCACTCATACTGACTCCAAGGGTAGTTTTTTACCTTTCCTTTTTGATATTTTCACCTTGATCCATTTTTCCTCTTGAGCTAAAGAAGTTCCCAATAATTCATCAGGGCTGCTATGGTGAACTTGTGAGATATTGGAGTTAAAATTATGAATCTGACTAAGTGGAATTATTGAATGAATATTAGGACCCTTATATATTTTATCTATTTTTATTATGTAAGGGGTCCTAAAAATAATCTTAGGGGAGACCTTCATATTCTTATTTGTCAATTATTTTAGTATATTGACCTTCAGAGGTCTAAAGGAGGACTCAGAGTTCAAAAATAGAGACCTTTTACCTTTTTCTTCAAGGCTTAGGGGCATTGGGGTAAGGAGTTTCTCTTTTTTATAATCCCAAGTAATCCTTAAGATCTTTTTGAGAAGTTGAATTTTTTTCCTAAGCCAAGATCTTGAATTTTGATGTTAAAATTATCCATAATATTTAAAGATCTAGAAGGGGGCTCCTAGGCTCACCTAGCCCACTACTCAACTTTTGAAACTGATAGTCCAATAATGAGTCATTTATAACTTATTGAATTAACTCAAATAATTATTCCTAGTTTGGTCTTTTGAATCACACCCTTTTCAAATCACATATTCCATTTCAAAGAGAATTTTATGGGTCCAAGTCCCAAACTTGGACTTGAGAAGAATACTTCTGAGTAAAGGTTTATCTATTTGTATAAAAACATTAAACCTAGCTTCCACCAAATTCCTTTTATTCATAGTAACTAGATCGATTGATATTAGTTTTATAATAACTCTTACATTTCTAAGGATTACTTCATCATGCTAGAATTCCAAGTTAGTCTCAATAATAAAACCCACATTGGGATTTCTATTGGGGAGTCATATTAAAGATTAAGCACTGAATTCTATCTCCTAAGAGACATGAATGATTTTCATAGAAATAATGGTCCCCCTTTACAGAATTTCTTACATCCCTTCGAAGAAGAAAAGAAAACTAGAAAAAATTCTTGGACATGGCAACCACTTTGATGCATTCTAGTGTTTTCCATTTCCTAGCTATCCATTCCCTAAATGAGTTAATTCTATGTCTATAGCTATAGAAACATGCTAATAAATAATTATTAGTATTATCTATAATGGTATCTAGGATATATAGGTACACCTCATTATTAATTATTATCAATTTAAGGTTATGACCATTGGAAGCCACTTTCACCCCTATGTCAGAGAGTAGATACACCCATGATCATCTGAGAGCCTCCTCCTTTACATGATTCAGGTTGGTTAGATATTCACAAACCATAAACTCCTTAATTGTGAATCTATTACTAGCTTCCTCTATTGCCAGCTCCTTGGTTGCAACCCCATCATTAGCTACCACCACTTTTTATTTGAAATAAAATTAAATTTATTCATTATTAGTTCATCATATTTTAATTATTTGTTGTAGTGCATACTATGGTAGTTAAATCTCATAAAATGAAGCCTTTTTCAACTATCTATATTTATGTATTAGAATGTTTAAGATTAATTATGTTCGAGAAGGGTTACAAGTGAGATCAATCACTTAGTTGAATAATTAGGTGTTTTCATTAATTCTTGGGTATCATGAGATTGAAAGTATGAACCACTCAATCCTATTATAATATTTAGCAACATTTTTCTATTTTTCATGAATTTTTTTGGATGTACAATGTTTGATTTAGTTTATTTGATGTTTTAGATCTTAAACTCATCATGACCCATTCTCATTAGTGGAGAACAAGAGTGTAGTTATTTAAAGTGTTTTTCTTATTTATAATTTACTATACACAAACATAGTGTGACCTAACCCTAAATTGAGGTGTCATATAACTAATATTTAGCATCACTACCATTCTCTCCTATAGAGCTTCACTTGGTGTGATCCCCATTTTATATTGTTCATAAAATTCAAAACTATATTTACTTATGCTTGTTGTGAACTTTGCATCAAAGTTTAGGAAAGTTTAGGGATTATTTTTTTTTTTTTGCAATGGTAATGGAAAAAATATTTACCCCATTCTTAAAAAATAATTTAACTATGCAGCATAACTTAAAAATGACCTCATGGAACTTTTCTAATATTCTCGTAAAGATTAAATATTAGCTATAAAAATAGAGATTCCTTTGATATTATTTTCCAATGTGAAATGATCATTTTTTCAATATATTTTTCTCATATTTTCCAAAATGATAAAGTTTTATTGATTAAAACATGTCACTTAAGACCATAATGTGCTCAACATTTTCTCCAAGTCTCAACACACACAATACTTGCTCTTCTTAAAACTATTTTTTAATGAAGTATTTATTCTTATTATAGCTACTATTTCATTAGGATATTTTTATTACTACTCAAATTTAAATTTATGCCTTTACCTAGATTATATCATATCGTGGAATTACTACTAGTGATATACTTTCTTTGGTGGATTCAAGACAAATACTTGAACTCTTTGGTAGTATTTATCTCTCTAAAATAATTAAAATAGTATTACACTAAATAGAGAATAGAGGTGTTTATGATATAACTAAATTTTTTTTGGTAGAGATGACCATTGAAATGAATTTTTATAGAATATAAAAAAATCAAGACCTTAGAAAACAATATATTTTAAAATGTTTCTTGCACTGATAATTTGAAATTTTCTCTTTCTAATATTCTATATATTATTACCCAACAATAATTTTGTTGTACATTTTATGTGTGAAATAAAAAAAAGATGGTGTGCATTCTAATATTATATATATTATTACCCAACAATAATTTTGTAGTACATTTTGTTGAATTTGACTCAAGAAAGGTTGGTTAGTATGGTGTTAGTTCCAAAATGAAAACAAGATGAAATAAACACACTAATAACATAACATCTCTAGGCCTAGACACTAGGGAGAGCTTAGTTAACAAAATAAAATGATAATCACAACTAAAAAGTAAGGAATGAAAACACAAGAATTTCTTTCACCTTCCTTAGATGCTCCAAATGCCTTTGTAATGGTGGCTTGCTCGACTTGTGCTTTAAGAGGTCTTCTTCAATGGAGTGTGGCTACCTTCATCTCCTCTTGGAACCTTTGGCTTATGGCTTGGCTTGGATTGGAATAAATTTAGCATTATAACACTAATTGCTTGAAGCTTTTTGGAACCATTCTTGCATTATAACTTTGCACTAATTAAGCTTAGAAATGATGTTGTGAGGCCTCTTATTTATAGATTTTTGGATTTGATTAGAATCAACCTCAACCATCCATCTCAAGATTGAGATTTGTGGTTGAGGATTAATTCAATTTTTGGAATTAAGTTTATAATTATCCTCATCATGGCATTGGAAGAAGGGGAAATTAAGAGGCATGGAGGGCATCATGGAAGGCATTGATGAGGCATGTAGGGAATGAATCCTAATATTTGTGGCATTTATGGCCTAGGGATGTCTTCCCAAAAAATGAGGTCACTTGATGATGTAGATATTCAATATTAATTTCCAAAAAAAATTATTCAACAAGTTTCCATGGAATTTTTAATTAGGCCTTAATTTGGTTTTATTAGCTCTTAAGCATGATTAAGCACTTTATGCATAGATTAATTAGATTGATCAGAATACCTTGTTATTCATCCTAAATTTAATTGGATTAGAATTAGAAGTCCACATTAGATATGTTGGATGCATATTACCATTTAGAATGTTGCTAACAAAAAATAAAAAAGGCATGATTCTTATGCAAAAGATTTGATAGGAAAGAGTGGTCCAGAGCACACAGGTGCATATTTGGTATTTTAACTTGAAATAAACTAATCAAAGTTAGTTGGCCCATAAATTTCATTGCACCATTTAGGGATACCCTGACCAAAATTGGCACTTGAATATGTCAGTTTCACATCATTTTGCATGGTTTAGTATTTTTAGGCCAAATTATGCATTTTAGATGGAAACTAGCCAAAAGCCTAGTTAGAGGTTATCAATGACCAGTTTTAGGTGTATATAGTTTGCCCCTATTTGAGAATGCATTACAAGATATATGCATAGTAACATCTTCTGAAAGAATGAAAAGGTCATGTATGCCTACAACTATTATGATGATAAACTAACTTTATGATGCCCCCTCTAGGGAACGATTGGCACGAGTGGGTCAGCAAACGGTCCCTCAAAAATAAAGAAGTGAAATGAAGGGAACAAAGAAAATAAAAATGATGGGATGAAAACATAATGATATTGAAAAAGTAGTCAAAATCATTGAGAATATAAGTGGGATGGTGTACAATGGTTTGCCCAAAGTTGGTTATAAGCATTGTACCCTAATAGTGGCAACGTGGTATGATAACATAATGATTTTCCCAAAGGTGGTTATAATCATTGAGAAGATGGAGCTACCCCAGTTAGGATAGATAAACAAGATAATAACATGCCCCTTTATATGTAAAAAAAATAAAGTAGTGACAACATAATTATTTGCCCAAAAGTGGTTATAATCATTGAGAAATGCAGGTGGGATGGTGTGCAATGATTTACCCATAGGTGGTTATAATCATTGGAACCTAATTATGACAAACATGATAACCTTGGCCTAGGATGATGATAACTTGAAATAGAGGGTAATGATGAATTAGAATAACCTACTAATAGGGAGATGCTCATCTGAACTAATAAAGGTTGTAATTATTTAGTGGTCAATTAATCTATTTGGGATATGATTAGGAGTGAATCAAGACATTAGTTCCAAAGAGATGCCACCATTACTGAATAAAATTCTTGAAGCTGCAATTTTTTTTAGCATGTGATGGTAGGCTTTATGATAGAACACCATAATAATTGGCCAAAATATGCATAAGGACTGACTCCCATAATCCAATACTCAATATAAAATAATGCAACAATGATAAAATCCATGATGACAATACAAACATATGAATAGGGATGGATTCAAGTGTAAGTGTGGACAAGGAATCACCCAATGAACACACAAACTGAATCAAGGCAAAAATGCTAAAAGCAAAAAATAAGTAGAAAAATAAATAAAATAAATAAAAATAAACAAACAAACAAAAATAATAATGCAATAAAAACCCTATGAACATTGCCCTTAGAAAATAGGCAAAAACTTAACAAATGAACTAAATAGGGGAATAGAAGAAAAGGAAGGTGGCGGCTGAGCTATCTCTATATGCACTAGGCAAGTGGATGCCACCTACATAGTTCCATGGATATAATATCTAATAAAAAAATTTAGGCCAAATGTAGTTCTCCTAGGGAATGGGAAGAATGCGATAACTAATGGAAAAAAATGGATGTGATAAAAGAAGAGGAATGTTCCTGTAAAATGGTAAGTGCATGAGAGAAAAAGGCCAATAAGGATGGAGAAACTAAATGATAAGTGATTTGCTTGTAACTTAGTAAGGGTTCCCAAAATCCTTAAGGCAAAGAAGTGGTCATTGTTTTTATTCCTTTTTAATGATTTTCAAATGTTTTTAAAAGTTTTGGAATGTCTTAACTCAATTGAGAATGATGAGACACTAAATGGTTCTAGCTAACAAAATGGCAAGAGTGTTCATACTTAGGTTGCTTGGAAAATGGTGACAACGTGGCTTTGGTTTCTCATAAAATGATGAGAGAGTTCAAACTTAGATTGCTCATAAAATGGTGAGAGCATCGGGAAAAGGGTGATTGAGCTAACCTAAATAAGTATTGATTACTACCTACATAGTCCTAGAATAGGACCTCAAGTCACTATAGTTTTGCCATTTTAGTGAAGAAACTTGACTAGTGCAGTAGTCAATTCAAAGACAAAAGGCACAATTGTTAAAAAGACACAATGTGGCATAGGAAGTGGCAATTTAGTACATCAAGGCTTAGTATTGCCCCAATTTTTCCCATAAGTTGTTATAACTAGGACACAATGTCACAAATCAAAGGTACTAATTTTCCTAAAGGTGGTTATAATTAGCAGCAAGACCGGTGGTAAGAAAGGACTAACAAATGAAGGATATAACTACCAAAACTTCTGTCACACTATCCCAAAATATGATCTATATTTTAAGTTCTTAAATAAACTTGTGAATTGATCAAATACCTTGATGCTAAAACTATGTAATGAATGACAAAAACCAATGTCAGATAGTCTAGGTTTTTAGAACACACTGGGTCGATAGGTCAGAAGTGGAAAGTGGATATGGAAAAGAGGATGGATAAGAATGGTATGTGTACAAAGAAGAATAGTGAAAAAAATGCATAACTAAAATGGTTCTTATAGATAATATACCTTATCATTCAAGCATAGTACCACTTGAGATGAATAATATTCATTGGCTCTAGAAGTTTATCACCATCTAATGAGGCAAACCTGTATGTTCCTGATTCATAATCTATAGTGATGACAAAAGGCCTTATCTATTTTGGTTTTAATTTCCCTTTATGTTTATTCTTAGCTATGGTATTTTTTTGGTTTTCTTTGAGAACAAGATAACCAAGTTCAAATGTTCTATACTTCACACACCAATTATAGTGGCCTTTGAATCAATTCTAATATGCTTGAAGATTGCTAAGCACAGTCATGCATTTTTCATATAGTAGCTCTAGCTCTTGCAAGTGAGCTACTCAATAGTCATGATCATCAAGGACATGCTTGAAATAGATGTGTAGTGAAGGCAATTTGACCTCAATGGGAAGGATGGCTTCAGTACCATAAACAAATGAGTATGGGGTGGCTCTTGTTGGGGTACGATGATTGGTATGGTATGCCCAAAGGGTAGGTAATATATGGAGATGTTAATCATGATTAACATCATTGACAATCTTTTTGAGAATGTTGATAATGGTTTTTTTGGATGCCTCAGCCTGGCCATTACCTTGAGGATAATATGCTATAGAAAAATGTTGGGTGATGCTGTATTCAATACATAACTGGTCTACATATTTGTTCTTGAATGATCCTCCATTATCAAATATAATGTTAGAGGGGATATCATAGTGGTAGATGAGATGATTGAAGATAAATTTGGAAATTTGCTTTCTAGTCACGTAAGTGAGGGGTATAGCTTCAACCCACTTAGTGAAATATTTAGTGGTGGTAAGGATATGTTTATGGTTATCAGATGAAGTGGGTTTAATCTTCCCAATGAGGTCAAATCCCCATGTCAAAAATGGCCATGGTTTCAACATCAATTTCAGATTTTTTGCTGGGCATGAATCAAATTAACATGACATTATCATTTGCCATATTTCTTTACATATGTAGTGGCATCTACATCTATTATGGGCTAATAATAACCATTACACAAGATCTTTTTGGATAAGACTGCCCCATTAAAATGGGATCCACATACTCCATGAAATTATCTTAATGCTAATGTAGACTCTACCAAGTTTAAAACAAAGTGGTAGAGTTCCATCAAAACTATGATGGTAAGAGTGGAATGAAGTAAAGTATAATGAGTGGAATGATGAATGAAGGCTTTGGTTTTTTTTCAAGATAATTTAGGTGGTCAAACTTGGTCATGAAGGTAGTTTTAAAGGTCTGAGTACCAAATATAATTAGGACTAACAATATCATTAATCATGGCAACAGTTAAAGGTTCATGAGCTAGTGCTGACAAATTCTCAATAAGGAACTAATACTCTCTAGCTTTATCTATTTGTTGAATCAATGAGCTAATAATAGCCATAGCATCTACAATTCTATTACTAGCCCTCAATATATACTCAAATTGATTGTTGGCAATTTGCTTTTTAAGAGTGTCAACCATGGCTTTATATGGAGCCAACTTGTCATCTTTGGTCTGAAAATGATCTATGACCTAATTGATGATTAATTGAGAATCACCATAAACTTGAAGATGAGATATATTCTAATGCACTACATATCGAAGTCTTACAACAATTGATTCATACTCAACCATGTTATTTGTATAAGGAAAGTTGATTTTGAATGATTTAGGGATTAGATCCCCTTGTGGTGTAATAAACAATAGGCCTACCCCTGATCCATGCATAGTGAATGAACCATCAAAAGATAGTTTCCAAGGCTGCTCCTCTTAGGGTGTATCAATAATGGTTATCATGGATTCATAAGGAAATGGAAACTTGAGTGGTTATGTGTCCATAAGAGGTACTTCAACAAGTTGATTTGTAAGAACTTGTCCCTTGATTACATTCTAATTGACATACTCTATGTCAAACTCACTAATATGCATGATCTATTTAGCCATTCTACCTTGAAAATTTATTTTAGATCATAGATACTTGAGTAGATCTAGCTTTGAAATGACCTTGGTTTTTATTATTCAACATGTAATGATGCAATTTTTGAACTATGAAAACCATGGCTAGGAAATTTTTTTCAATAGGTGCATAGTTATGCTCATATGTAACCAAGGTATGACTTAATTAATATACAACTTGCTCCTTTCCATTATCATCATGTTGAACTAAGAGTGCCCCTAGGGCATGATCATTAGCTGATAGTTATAACAATAATGTCTTTCCTGGCATAGGAGGTAATAAAATAGGTGGATTAACAAGATAATCTTCAAGTTGTTGAAAAAATATTTGGCAGTGATAATCTTAGTGAAATGTAACTCCTTTCTTCAAAAGGTGTGTAAATGGATGGCACTTGTCTACTAACTAAGAGACAAAGCATTAGATGGACTAGATCTTACCCTATAAACTATGAAGTTACTTCAAATTGGTTGGTGGTGACATCTTAGTTAAAGCATGAACTTTAGTTGGATTGACTTTAATACCTCTATGAGACATGATGAAGCCAAGTAGTTTGCCTAAAGTTACACCAAACACATATTTCTTTAGATTGAGTCTAAATTTATACTCTCATAGTCTTTCAAATATCTTATGCAACACTACTAGATGGTTGGCCCTAGTCTTGGATTTTCCTAATATGTCATTGACATAGTCTTCAACAATATCATGCATCATATCATATAATATGATAGTCATGGCTATTTGATATGTATCTCCCACATTCTTAAGGTCAAATGGCATCCCCTGATATAAAAATATTCCCCATGGAGTGGTGAACGCTATTTTATGCTAATCTTCTAGTGCTATTATGATCTGATTGTATCCTAAAAAGCTATCCACAAGTGAAAGAATTTCATAACCTGCCATGAATTCAATGATCATGTCAAATTAGGTGATAGAAAATCATCTTTAGGATAAGCTTTGTTGATGTCTCAAAAATTAGTACAAATATTGATTCCTTTAAGCTTTTTGATAATAGGTAATACATTAGAGATCCATTTTGAGTAGTCAATGGATTAGATACATCCTGCTTCTAAGAGTTTTTCCAACTCTTTCTTTACCAATATAGTAATGTGAAGATGCATTTTACGTATATTTTATTTTACTAGTTTGGCATTAGGATTAACCACAAGGTGGTGTAGAACCAAGGTAGGGTCTAATCCTAGCATTTCAAAATAGGCCCATGAAAATATATCCACAAACTCTCTCAATAGAGCTATGAAAACATCATGTTCCTCCTCAGTGAGGGACACACCTAATTTTATACATTTTAGGTTCGATAGAGTCTTGATGTTTACCTCTATTGTATCTTCAACTAGGAGGGTCAAAACATCTTTTAGGATAGTAGGTAATGACTTGAACTATTGGACTATGTCAGGGTCCTCTATTAGGACTTGCTCTTGCACTTATCCTAGGCATGATGAATTTGAGTCTCCTAATGGGAGATTTGGCCATGTAACAAAACTAGTCAAAAATTCTTGGAGAATTTGATCAAATACTT
Organism: Torreya grandis; assembly: GCA_037957365.1. Lineage (NCBI taxonomy): Eukaryota > Viridiplantae > Streptophyta > Pinopsida > Cupressales > Taxaceae > Torreya > Torreya grandis. The sequence goes on along the minus strand of JARHVA010002531.1, from coordinate 397,533 downwards.
GTTGTTGCTCAAAACTAAACTTAGATATTTAAGCAAGTTCATCGTTAGTGGTCTACTAGTCTAAATTTGAAGAAGAATGAACACCCCCATCTAATGGCACCTGAAATAGGTTTTCACCACTATACTAGTCTTTATCTTTACTTTTTACCTGGTTAAAAAGTGCCTCAAAGAGGTTTTCACTTTGGGACCTCAATTTTTTATTTATTTGTTTTTGGCTAAGGGTATTCACTCGCTCTCCAAAATAGGTTATAGGATACAATGTGATTGAGAATCCTAATTTTTGATCTCCCAATGGAACATTATTTCTAAGGCCTAAGAAATCATAGAATGCCTCATTATTCTAGAACTCATCAATCAGTAGACTAGATTCTTTTTGGTCCCAATCTATCAGTTGGGAATAATACAATAGCAATGTATTGAGATAAATGGCTTGGGTAAGGTTAAAAATGACATTGTTATCAAACAAGTTGGTTTCAACTAGGTTATCAAAGGTAAGGCTATGATCAGACTCTACTTCATTATCAGCATCATCATCACTAGTCATTGGTGTTGGAGTTTGAATAAGATATGTGGGGTCACCCCCATATGGTTTAAACCCAAGTCCATAAGGTCTTTCATACTTAGTCATGGAAATCAGCTCAATGGTTCCTAATTGATTTGAGGCCTCTTCCTTCATATTTGTGACACTCCATGATCCTATTGGGAATAAGATACTTTGCATTTTTATAACAATCAGCTTGGTCATCATTATATAACCATGATTCACTCCCTTTAAGAGGGTTAATTCTTAGGCTAAATGTTAGTACAAATGTGAAAGGTCCCTTATCTTTATTCTTTCATTGCCAATGCATATGTGGGATGACCTTAGGTTTCCCAAAGGTTTTCATATTTTGAGGAATATTAGCAATGTGAAATGTGTCATAGGTCACATATTCTCCTAGTCCATTATCTAAAATGGTGAACTGATTATAAGCTTTAAGAGGTGGCATGTGGGAAAGGGAATCCAAGGTATTAAGATCTATGTAATTATTTGGTGAAGGATCAATAAATATATATTTTCCTTTATCTTGACTGGCACTGGGATTCATACCATACTGATAATTATAGCTTTGAAATTTATCCTCAAGATACTTACAGTGTTCATATGGGTGTAAATCTCTTGGAATATTCACTTCCATCCCTAAGTGGGAAAACTTGATACATTGGTGCAACATTGATGGGACTACATGAATCTCTTATAACCAAGGCCTACCTAGAAGCATGTTGTATGATAACTCAAGATCTAACACATGGTAAATTGTATCATGGGTCAAAGGCCCAATGATAACTGGTAAATTAATGGTGCCCTATGATTCTCTTTCCTGATTATCATAAGCTTTAATATTTATTATTTCTAGCTGGAGATCTATCATTATGTACCCAAGAAGCTTGATGAGCTTGAGAGACACTATGTTGAGGCTAGATCCATTGTCTATAAGGACACATTTTACTTTATACCATCTAATACAAAATTTTATATACAATGGGTTATTATGGAGCAGGCCAAGGGAAGACATATCACTTTGGTTGAATGTGACTTGTTGGGTTGGAGCTAAGTGTCGAACCGAATCTTGAAAGTTATTAAGGGATATATCACTAGAAATAGTGGATTGGGTCAAAAACTCATTTAAAATGTTTTTGTGAATTATTGACATCCATAAAAAATCTAAAATAGAAATTTGTGTTGGTGTCTTTTACAATTGGTCCACAATATCAAAATTCTTGTCTTATTTAGTAGTTAATGGTTTGTTCTGAGGCTAAATGATTGGTTTGATGACAGGTAAAGTGGTGGATGGTTATGGGCCTAGGATAGTAATATTTAACCTTTGAGTTGTGACTACATAATCATGATTAAATACTAGACCATTATTATTAACTGATGTTAGAAATGGTGTGGGACCAGATATGATAAGTCTTAATTGTTAGTGCACTTCCATGTGGTCATCTGGAATGAATGAGTTGTTGCTATAAGATCCAAAAGTGGGAGTACTAGTTTGTTGGTTCGCCTGTATACACTCCTAAGTTAAAGAAGGATTATCCATGTGATTTGGATAAATAGTATTATTTAGCAATTGTCTAGGATTATTAGTGCTTGGTATAGGATTCATGAAGATGGTATTAATGCTACCCCTTGCAATATGACCTACAACCCTATTGTAGTCATGTGTAACTACATGGTAGATTTGTTGGTTGTTACCATTTTGACCTTGGTTATTTATTGTTTTGTCATTATGGATTTTTTTATTAATTTTTTTGAATTTATTTATTTTTTTGGCCTTTGATTCTGATACTATTGATTTTACTATTACACTAGACATTATTATTATTGTTGATTATTCTACTATTATTGATTATTATGTCAAGGAAAGGGGTTTTGATAGATCCCAAGAGTTTAATTGGAAAGGAAAGCACAATTATCCAAATTTATTTCCCCATTCTCCAACATATTCTTGATTAAATTCTTGATTTGGACACATCTTCATAAATTATGCCTATTGACTCGATGATAGTTACATAATTCATTTTCATGATACCAATCAGGATAAAGAATGCCTCATGGATAATGTTTTGGTATGGGCCAACTAATTAGATTAGTAGTAGTAAGATTGTGAAATATAAAATGAATAGGTTCTCCTAGGTCACTAAAGACACGATGTGTAGGGATGGTTCTTCTAGGAGGAAGGGTTTGTAATGGTAAAGACTGCTATATTTATTATGCAGGTCTTGGTTATTACACTTGTGGAATTTGTTAGAGAGGTTTTTGGGTAGGAGTAAGCTGAAAATGTGGTTTAGATGATGTCGACATAGTTTATACATGATAAGTTTTGGTTACTCCGTTTCCCACAACATTTCTATTTTGATTGAATTGCTTCAGTCTTTCATGATTATTGGCCTATGCTGGTTGCGATGCTTGTGCTTGGATGGAATATTGGTAATTTTTGTGATTGGTACCTTGATTCTAATTATTTTAATTAGCCTTAATGACCCCTTTATTGATGAGCACTCACTCGATCAATAAACCTTTGTCAATGATCTCTTTAAACGTATGTGCACATTGTAGTTCCAAATGATATGCTATCTCACTATGCAAATTTTTAGTAAACACAATAGATAATTGTGTATTTGGTAAATTATGGGTGAAATGGCTTACAAGGGCTCTTCATTATTGTAAATAAATTATAAAACTCTCCCCATATTTCTACTTTTCTTATGTTAGGTCCACTAATGAAATATCATGTTCAAGATTATAAGAAAAGTGTTGCACAAATTTATCAAAAAGATCACTAAAGTCTATACTAAACTCTTGGAAAACTTTAAAAAACACTCCAAAGCTTGTCCAACCAAGCTCCTTAGAAACAAAAACAAAAGGTATATGTCACTATATGCCATTGGTTGACATGTGATAAAGAATTTGGTCAAATGAGCCTTCGGGTCACCTTTCCCTTTGTACTTATCAAATTTAGGTGGTTTGTATCCTAGATAAAATGGTATATGAAAATAATCCATATTAAATGGATAGGAACATATGCCATCCAATTTCAATTTCTTAGTCTACTTCCCCACCTGAATGGTAGCAATCACATCCTTCATCTATTACAATTCTTGAGATAGGAAACTGGAAGGGATATTAGTTTGAGGAAGAATTTGGGTTTGGATAGATAGTTAGGAGGTCACAAGTGGAACACTTTGACTAGGGTATGATGGAGACACCTATTGGGGTAGATTGGTTTGGTTGAGGAATGGAATAAGAATATGCATACATGGATTGGGATGTACTTGAAATTACACATTTGGCTATATGATATTCTGGCTTACGTTGGAAATAAAGGTAGGACATAATTATACTATGCCTACTATGGTTGAAAAGGGACATGATCCCAACTAATCAAACCTTACTATTGAGTGGGAACTTGTGAACCAAGACCTTGTCTCTGAATTTGTGGCACATTTTGCACTAATGGTTATCTAGTAGGTCCCTAAGAAACATGGGGACCTCCTTATTACACTAATCCTTATGAGGAAGTGAAACTAGGTTACAGATTCAACATCTATCACTATCCAATATTTGCATGTTATTGAATAGTCATTGCTTGGTTTTGGAATGGCATATTATTCTATGGATGAAGAGGTATGTTTGTCATTACCTAGTGAGGAAAAACATTAGTTTCCCTCGATTGAGGTGGTAATGTATTCATCCTCTATTATGTTGATACATTAGATTGTGTCTATTATTATGGAATACCACTCATTACTTGTTGAGGAGGAGTAGGATTCATCACATTCTATCATTGAGGTGTAATATTAGCCATTGTTTGATTATCCAATCTTGTAGGTTGTACACTTGAGGAAGGAGCTAGTTGAGGCTAGGGTATAGAAACTCCTATTCCTTAGTATGTTGATCTATTCATGGGATTAACTATAGGCACATGTTATTGGCTAGTTGTTTGTGTATTAATACCACTTTGATCAAGATTAGATGCTATTTACACATTATCTACTAAGTTTGGCTCACTATTTAGTGTAGAAGCTAAAGACACTTCTTTAATAATTGGCATATGTATCAAGTTATCTATTGCAACAATTTATACAAATGGGTCAAAACTCAAATTTTCTTATCTAGTTAATTCCATCAACACTCCTATTAAAGGTACTAGGTCAATGAGAGGCTTACTTACCATGTTCATCTAATTGAAATCATGTGTTAAATTTAGGTAGGTTTGGTATGTTGTTTGCATTTGGTTAAAGTGATCTTTCATGATGTTTTTGCCTCGATTAGATATACTGGGGTCTTGGTATGTTGTTTGGACTCGAGCCATAGGATTGCTAGAAGAAGTCTATTGATCATAAATGATATTATAGGGTACTCTTACTAGACTTGGTAAATTTTCATAGGGGAAGTCTACTGGAAACTTATCCCCTACCTCTATGGCCCTAGCCAAAATATCATCTTTGTTCTCTAAAAAATGTCACTCAAACAAAAATCGCTCATACGTGGAAGCTAAATTAGTAGAATATGGTTGTTGAAGTACTAGCTCATCCACCATGGGTATTGTAGCTAAGTATTGCATGGTTTATTCTTGGTCTTATTCTTTGTAATGTGGTGTGTTAACCAAATAGTTAGCCAATAGATCTTGGCTTTGTGCCCCTAATTGAGTATTATAAGAGGGATAAGAATCCATCTCATAAGCAATGTTATCTACATAGGGGTCTTATACCATTTCTTCCTACACAACTACATTACTAATCCTTGGATTGTACATGAGTCCACTATGAGTGTAGGAATACATGTTGGGATCCATATTTAATGCTTGGTGATAAAAGGTCAAAGAGTTCTAAAAAATCTAAAAGGACAAAATCTAAAACAAATGATACCTTTAACTTGGTCTAGATTTGTCAAAAGGATCAAAAGGTCTATGCAAATAGTTGTGAGGAAACAATTTGGAGTGAAGTATCTAATGTTTCACTATTCACACAAAGATGAGCAAGTAAATGGACCAAAAAATTGAAATGCCAAACTCTAAGGTTGAAGTGTTTCAAATCAGTCTAATCTAGGAAATTAAAAGTTGCTAGGTCTTTTGGCCAAATGTGGTGCCAAAATCTAGGCTCAAAAAATGCATGTGATAGGACTCTTGGCCAAATGGAGTCAAAAGCTAGACTTTGAAAATAGATGAAATTTTTAATTTAATAGATTTGAAACACTTCTAACAAACACTAGGCATTCAATTCTTGGACATGAACTTGGTCAACTAGGTATAAGGTATGAAAAAAAGAAACTTTATCAATAGTTTATTTTCTCATAAATAATGGTATAAAACTTGGATTTTTTTAACAAACAAGTTAGACAAAGGTGAATAGTATAACTGTGCTTTAGACAAAAGATCAAAAGTACACTTGGATTGGTCTAAATATGTAGGAATAAATTTATAAGAGGGATAAGAATCCATCTCATAAGCAATGTTATCCACATAGGGGTCTTACACCATTTCTTACTACACAACTACATTAATAATCCTTAGATTGTACATGAGTCCACTATGAGTGTAGGAATACATGTTGGGATCCATATTCAATTCTTGGTGATAAAAGGTCAAAGAGTTCTACAAAATCTAAAAGGATAGAATCTAAAACAAATGATACCTTCAACTTGGTATAGATTTTTCAAAAGGATCAAAAGGTCTATGCAAATAGTTGGGAGGAAACAATTTGGAGTGAAGTATCTAACATTTCACTATTCACACAAAGATGAGCAAGTAAATGGACCAAAAAATTGAAATGCTAAACTCTAAGGTTGAAGTGTTTCAAATCAGTCTAATCTAGGAAATTATAAGTTTTTAGGTCTTTTGGCCAAATGTGGTGTCAAAATCTAGGCTCAATAAGGGCATGTGCTAGGAATCTTGGCCAAATGACGTCAAAAACTAGACTTTGAAAATAGATGAAATTTTTAATCTAACAGATTTGAAACACTTCTAACAAACACTAGGCATTCAATTCTTGGACATGAACTTGGTCAACTAGGTATGATGTATGAAACAAAATACACTTTATCAATAGTTTATTTTCTCATAAATAATGGTATAAAACTTGGTTTTTTGGACAGACAAGCTAGACAAAGGTGAATAGTATAATTGTGCTTTAGATGAAGGATTAAAAGTACACTTGAATTGATCTAAATATGTAGGAACAAATTTGGAATTATATGTAAGAGGGTCCATGAAACAATGTTTGAAATGATTTAGGTATCATAACAATGCTATACTACCCAAAAAGTACGATAAAAAGGTTTGCTTCAAAAACTTTCTAAGGAAAAGGTGCTTTCCTACAATTTTGATAGCATAACACTACTTTTCTTGAATCAAAATGTTTTGGTATATAGACTTAAAGTGCAAGTGTTTCGCATAAAATGTCTTAAGTCTATCAAGTGAGGATGATAATTATGAGTCTTAAATGACCTTCAACCTAAATTAGAAATTAAACCTAAGTTCCCTCAAGTTTAGTAAAAATGGTGAACCCACTTAACACATCAACCCTATGAACTTGTAAAGGTGTAATTTTGAATTTAAATTATAAATGAATGACTCAAACAATGTTGGTAAAGGTCTAGACTCAATTGGGCAGCATAACTATGCCAAAGTGGATGATATGACTCTCAATCTTTTGATGCACTTTTGAACAAGGCAAATGGATGATCTCACGTGGGTAGCATAACATCTCTTTGTTCAAAATAAAATTTAGGCTATGTGTTTGGTTTGGGATTGCTTGTTTACACCAAGTTTTGACTCCAAACAAGACTTTTAATCTAGGACAAGACCAACTAATTAATTTCCCTTAAATCCTAAACTGACAAGGTTTCTTGGTAATATTAGAATCCATCAATATACATCATTTGAGAGGATTTTAAGTGTTCATCAAAAAGAAAATGCACATTATATAGTAGAGTTTGTACACTCCCATTCTCTCAAATGATAGTATTGTGACATGGACCTTGAGGTGCACCTTTCACCAACAATACTTTCATGGCAAGTGGGGATTTATCTAAAATCTAACAAGTTTCTAAATGATCTAGGGGAATCAATTGCACAATGACTTTCACACCAAATAAAATAAAAGCATGGATTTTGGGTCTATATCACTTATCTTTTTGCAAAAAGGTCTAGTAATTTTTGCAACTACTATATCTCATTGTTCACTCAATATAATGTGATGTCTAAAGTGTCACTACATCCTGTGTGAAACTCTAAAAGAGTCAAATGAAGTCAATGCTAGGAGATGAAACCCTAGGTTAATGCTTCCCTAAATAACTTGTGAGAGGTGACAAATTCCCCCTTGCAAGCCAAGATGCATAAATAAATAAAGAATAAAAGTAGATAGACTTTAGGGTCATTTTCAAGATCACCCAAACTTTGATGAGTTTTTAGGGAGTGCTTTAGATGACTTTATTTATAAGCCTTGGACTAGGCTACTTGCAATAGGAATGGCTCTTTTGATTCCAAGGGTTCCCTACAGGAGACAAATGGAAGAGAATACATGCAACATGTCTCTTTTTTTTCAAAGAATATTAATTTAATCAACTATTGCAAGCAAAAATTGACAAGTGTGTTCAATTTTAAACTTAAATGAAATGTTTGGTGGTGTTCATTTGAACCCTTGGTCTTAGTTGCAAACTTTGAAAAACATTTATCAAAAACACCTAAATTATTTGTTAAACACCAAAACAATTTTTCTAATCAAATTTTAAGCATGCAAAAGCAATTTAAACATGTTTTGAGAAAAAATACCACTTGGTCCTATAATAAAATTGTTAGCATATTCCTTAGCTTTGAAGCCCTTTTAAATTTGAAACAAGAAACTTTGGAAAAGTAGCTCTCAGGTCTATGCTTTTAAAAAAACATAGTGACTAATGTCGGTCAATACCACTGATGTTGGTTATGACCAACTGAGATTTGACCAATTTCAGTTCTACTGATCGATGTTGGTTAAGCCAAGTAACTGCTATTGGTATTTTTGTCGATGTCAGTTACTATGTAAAATTTATGGCAATGAAAAATAGAAAAATAAAGTTACAAAATCAAATTTTATGAGTTTTAAGAGCTCAAATAAATATTTTAATGTTTTAAAAGGATCTCTTTCATGTGTAAGATGTGTCTAGTCCCACTAGGCATGCCATTATGTGATCTAGGAATTTGACTCAAGAGAGGATGGTTAGTATGGTGTTAGTTTCAAAATGAAAAAAAAAGATGAAATAAACACACTAATAACATAACATCTCTAGGCCTAGACACTAGGGAGATCTTAGTTAACAAAAGCAAATGATAAGCACAACTAAAAATCAAGGAATGAAAACACAAGAATTCCTTTCACCTTCCTTAGATGCTCCAAATGCCTTTGTAATGGTGGCTTTCTTAGCTTGTGCTTCAAGAGGTCTTCTTCAATGGAGTGTGTCTACCTTCATATCCTATTGGCACCTTTGTCTTGTGGCTTCACTTGGCTTGGAATCAATTTGGAATTATAACAATAGTTGCTTGAAGCTTTTTGGAACCAATCCTGCATTATAACTTTTCACTAATTAGGCTTATAAATGATGTTGTAAGGCCTCCTATTTATAGATTTTTGAATTTAATTAGAATCAATTTCAACCATCCATCTCAAGATTGAGATGTGTGGTTGAGTATTAATTCAATTTTTGGAATTAAGTTTTTAATTATCTTCATCATGGCATTAGAAGAAGGGGCAATTAAGAGGCATGGAGGGCATCATGGAAGGCATTGATGAGGCATGGAGGGCATGAATCTTGATATTTATGGAATTTATGGCCTAGGGATGTCTTTCCAAGAAATGAGGTCACTTGATGAGATATTCAATATTCATTTTCAAAACAAATTATTTAACAAGTTTCCATGGAATTTTTTATTAGGCCTTAATTTGGGTTTATTAGCTCTTAAGCATGATTAAGCACTTTATGCATAAATTACTTAGATTGATCAAAATGCCTCGTTATTGGTCCTAAATTTGATTGGATTAGAATTGGAAGTCCACATTAGATGCATTAGATGCATATTCCCATTTAGAATGTTTCCAATAAAAAATAACAAAGGCATGAATCTTGTGCAAAAGATTTGATATGAAAGAGTAGTCCAGACCATGTAGGTGCAAATTTGACATTTTGACTCAAAATGAACTGATCAAAGTTTGCTAGCCCATAAATTGTATTACCCAATTTAGGGATACCCTGACCAAAATTGGCACTTGAATATGTCAGTTTCACATCATTTTGTGTTTTAGTGTTTTAAGGTGAAATTATGCATTTTATATGGAAAATAGCCAAAAGCCTAGTTGGAGGTTATCAACGGCCAGTTTTAGGTGTCTACATATATTATTACCCAACAATAATTTTTTTGTACATTTTATGTGTGAAATAAATAGGAAATAGTGGATAAGATGGATGAATATATATATTAATTATTTTATTTTATCAACTACATTGGTGCTCAATTTCTTGAGGAATTTAAAGGATATAATAAGGATCATATGATGATGCTACTCTAAGGATAGACTCAAATGAAATAGAAGCATATTTTACATATGTTGAAGCATAGATTTTTTAAAAACTTATAATAAAGTCATTTTGACATGACAATATGATTCTTGATGCAAATATTTATGGTTCAATTTTTTTACTATTATAATGATTCATATTATATTAACATAAAACACATATAATTACATAAGTTTACAAAGTAAATTAACTAGACACATTATGACTCAAACTCCCTATTAGAGGAATAACTTGGATCCAAAAAACAAAACTAGTTGATAAAGGCATGACCCAAAAAATTACAAATAACTAGATAATATATTTTTATGCATAGGCCACTACTCTAGGAGGCACTAAATCAATGGATGGATCCATGTTAGGAATCTACAGAGCACTCCATCCATCTAGGGGGTCATCATGAATAGTGATAGGCCAACCATTAGTCAGCTTAGTAGGAACAATAGTGGACTAGCATTAGAATTTCCATGAGAAATATATCTATCCCTTGGGGGAAGGTGAGGAGAAAATTAAACCATGCTTATATATCAAGTTCTATATTGAAACCTTTTAGGAGGAGGAAGTGGTAGACTACTGGGTGGGCCATTAGGTAGAACCCTACTCATGGTGTAAGGGGTACTCCCCTAGTGGTCAAGGAGCTCTTGTAGGTGGTAGACGTCTAGAGCCATATTTTCCACTTGGATTTGAATCTGTAAATATACCAGAGCAATAATAACCTTTTCATTAACATAAAATGAAATTTCATAGGTTTCATGATTAAAAATAACATGTTCCTAGCTTTTCTTAGTTGAAAGATAATAATATCATGAAAGAATTACTAGAGAGGCAAGAAAGGCCAACCAATTCGAAGAATCCCCAAATAACACCTATCACAATAGAAAAGACTTAGGGTGATAAGGCTAAAATAATGAATGAATCTAATGTCAGGCAAATTATAATTTTAGGCAAAATTAGAATAGATGTTTAGAGGATTATGGATGCTTACAATATAGATAAAAAGTTTTAGGAATATAGAGGTGGAGTAGCCTCTCACCGAGGAGAAGTCCTTGATAAATCAAACACCATAAAAAATGAACTAATTTGGGCTCTAGGATAGGGTGACATGCATGATCTAGATGGGTGAGCCAAATCTTGGGAGAGGACTAGAGTCTCCAATACCTATCGAGCTTGTCTAAATATGGAGAGAATAGACTCATCATCTAATAAATAAGTCTTGGAGAGTATCTCTTGAAATACATATCATAATTCCACCTCTAGTCTTTCTACCAAGCCTTAGGAGGATGCAGGCCAAGTTAATACAATATAACATTAGTCAGTAACTCCTAAATGTGAAGAATAAAAGGTAAGTATGCATTTTTTAATAAATTTTTTATTTTTATTTCAAGCTAGGGAATCCAATCTCTAGAGGTAACCAAAAATAAGATAGTGTTAATCTCTTTTCAGAATAATTGTATAGCTTTAATACTAGGTAATTCAGCCAGGAGAATGGAGGAAATAGTAATAATAGGGGACCACCACAAGATATGGTCATTAAAAGAAAACCCTATGTGAAAACCATCCCTCACCCACTTCAAGTGGGGTTTGATGGATTCAAAATCCTTTTAAATAATTTTAATCAAAAAAAGAGCCAACAATCTTAACAAGAAAAATAATGATGAGAAGGGATTTAAAGCTAATATTTCTACTATTTATTTTTCTATGTACGATGGTTATCTTATTTATTTTATTAAACACTCCAATGTTAGTTTGTTTCCATCAACTTCACCACATATTTTACTCTCATATAAATCTTCACATATTGATTTTTCATGGAGAGTATAAATATTAATTTCCAATCAACATCACTATTCATTAAACATTATTTTTCCTCACTTTTTCAATTAACAACTCACAAACCCAACCAATGAGGTTATTTTCCATAATTTTAATATTAAAAAAGTAGACATTTCTTTGAATTATTTAAAAATTAAAACTAAATTTTTAGTTTTAAAAAAATTAAAATTTTACCAACTTATATATTATAGGATATTAACTAATAAGATGTTTAGTAAAATCTAAAAGTACATGATACAAAAAAATTTGTATGTTATTTTTATCCAATTTGTGTCTTTTAAAAATTATTTTTAAGAAATTAATTATGATTTTTTTATAAATTTTATTTATTAAATATTATTTGATTACACATTATAATTTTTTTAATAAATTAAACTATACAACTATCAAATTTAGCATTTACTTCACTTGAATTTAGCACTCAATGCCCTTTTTAGTTCCTACTGGAATAATATGATAAAATACATATTTGTTCTTCAAATATGGAAGATAATTATTTTGTGTCTCTTCATAAAAAGATAAAATGATTTTTTTTGGTGTTTTTTGTTATTCTAAATGTTTTTAGACGACCTTTTCCTTTATACATAATGAGGTGGAAATGAATTTTCAAAGAGCGATCAAGATAAAAGATGTCATTTGAGAAGAAACAATCCAAAAAGTACATAATATCATTATTTATTGATTTAAATATTACATTTAATTCACTAGATAATTATTAGTTTATTTTTGTAAACACACACTTATACTGAGCGGGGGTGAATCAGTATAAATTAACCTTTTACTTAATAAAATTTAATAACCATAATAACACCATTCACACAAGATAACATAATTAAGAGACGATATTTATGTGGAAACCCTTTCTAGGAATAAAACCACAATATACAATTATCTTACAAAACTTCTAGGCACCAACCTAATAGATAAACCAATCCCTAGTATACAAAGATTTTGTAGGCACTAACCCACTATCCCCATCACTTATCACCAACTCAATAAGAGACACCAATCTTGTTAATATGAGGCACCAACCTCTAACTCAACAAAGTCTTGTCTTCTTGAGAATAAATTTCCTTCATAATATGCCTTGAGTGATCTTCTAATATTTTCTTCCTCAAATCTTCTGGTGTTTGTATGATGTATCTTCTATTCTCCACACTCATAAATCTAATATTATTGGATTAATTTTACATTTTTTATGATTTTAAAAATTATTCCCATATCATCTTCTTTATATACCAATTCATGTTCCTCTTTATTAAATATAGGTGATCCTTGAAAGTGGGGTGACCTCATTAAAACATATCAAATTTATTTTTTAATCCCTTCATAGTCAGCCAACCCTTTCTAATTCATTGTGATAATAATTCTGCTTATGACATTAATTATTATAATCATGATCAACCAACCCATTTATTATCCTTTATCTTCAATAAAGATTTATGATGATAGACCTCCTTTAACATCAATGACAATATTTAAAATAATCTACCCCTTTGTCATTGATAACAACCTTGTAAAATAATTTTTGAATGCAACACAAACATAATTATCCCCCTTACTATAATTATCCCCCTTTTTATAACTCTCCCCATTTGACATCAATGAAAAAAGGATGTTAATTATAATTTTATCCACAAATAGATCATGAAAAACATCCAAGTCTCTTCAAGTTTTCCATGTTCCTATCTTGGAACATCAACTTTGTCTTGATCATCTTTCTCATTATTATCTCCAACCATATCTTCTCTCTCTCTAATATTCTATGAGACTTCATCTTTAAAGTTATCTTTTCATCGGAGCTAAATTATAATGAAATGATTATATCCCTTGTATTATTACTTATTCATATGATATTAGTGATACCTCTTATGCATGAAATGTAGTTTACACAAGCACATTTCTCTCCTTTTCTTGATCTTACTTCTTTTTCTATACTTTTGAAGTTTCTTCTTTTAGTTTACTCATGGCTTCCACTTATTCTTCCTAGGAAGTTTCATAAAACCACTTATATAGAATCATGTTGTATATCCATATCTATTTTACTTATAGCATATGAAATTGTAATATAATAGAGTAAATCAATTATAGTTATTATTTACAAACCCATAAGGACTTCTATTCTTGTTCTAGCCAAAATGTCTTGCACATGTCCTATAGTCTATTGCTTTATGACTAAAGCTATTACGTGACAATCAATAACCAAAGAAATAATGTTAAAACCTGGTCATGTGTACCTACCTTAGAGGAAAGGGATTTCTAAATTTATCCTTGTTATCTTTAGGAGGAGTGCTTATTTTCTATGGTAATTGGTTTTCCTTCTTCTTATTGATAGGACTTTTGAGAACATTTATATAACTTTTTATATTTTCATCATTTGCCTTCTTTGGTGTCTCTTTATGATCTTATTTGTTGGCCATATTACTTTTTTCATATCCAAGACTAGTTTTTATAAATGGTGACCTCTCCCCATTTATGACATCATCTAAGATCTCGATACTTTTCTCAAATTTCAGGCTTCTATTTAGCTTAGTGGTTTTTTTCTCTAGTTCCTTCCTCAAGGAAATATTTTTGGACTCTAGCCTCTCATAATTTTATTCATTTTTTTAAATTGGATTATCACCTCTTCTTCAATACTTTATTATTATTCAATTTTAATCTTGAGTTTGATGATCATATTTTTTGATTCCTCAAGATTTAGTGACATTTTTGCGTTAGATTCATAGTCCTATTTAAGTTGTAATTTTTGCTACAAGTTCTTATTGTAAAGTTGATTGATTTCACTTAGGGAACAAATGAGTTCTTCTTATAAATATAATTCTCTATCTATTTTGGTACTCTCTTCCAATTTTGACTCCTTTTCTTATTTTTCTTTGTCTTCACTTTCCAAGACATCATCTTTTGTTTCTAATTCCATGAATAAGATCTCTTCTCTTTCACTAGTAGAGAAACTCTCTTAGAATGACACACTTTCCTCTTTAGAATATATGATTTTCTTGTGCTTATGAAACATCTTCTTTTTCTCATCACTATTTTAATTTTATATATATGGTAATTTTACCAAAAAATGTCCTACCTTTCCACTATTAAAGCATTTAAAAGGAAACTTACTTTTGTACTTGTCAGATCCTTTCTTCAACTTCCTAAAAAATGAGCTTATTCTTTGTTTAATTCATTATTATAACTATCACTTGCCTTGGGATATTTATTATTCATTTTATTTTAGGCTTTGAAGTTTTCCTCTCATTTAGTTGATTTCTCCTTTTCGGTCCTCATTTCATATGCTATGAGGATCCCATGAAATTCATCCATAATTAGAGTATCTATATTTTTAATTTCTTTGATGGGAGAGACTTTGGAATAAAATATCAAGGGAAAATACCTTAATACTTTATGTACAATCATTACATCTTTAACCTTTTCTCCAAGACCTTTTACAGTGTTAATGATTTCATCCACATGAAGTAGAAAAGCCATAATGTTTTCTTCATCCTTCAACTTAAAACTTTTGAATTATCTTCTATGTGTTTGAAGCTTAGATTTATTAAATTTTCCATCTAATTCATATATGTTATTGATTTTGTCATAGATTTCTTTTACCTATTTACAATACAACACCTTAACAAAATTTGATTCTGATAGACCACACAAGATTGCATTCATAGCTTTTGGATTGTTCTCATTGGCCTTCTTTTCACCCTGATCTATTGGTGGTGATGATGGATAAGTATAACAATTTAATACTAATTTATAAATATCAAATCCAAGAGCCATTAAATAGGTTCTCATCCTTATGCTCCAAAATGCATAGTTTATTCCATCAAATAATGGATCCCTATTTAATGAAAATCCTTGTTGATTGGCCATGTGTGCTATTGAGATATACCTTATAATAGTTAGACTATATATAAAGGAACCTACTCTGATACCAATTGATAATCACACACTTATACTAAAAGGGGGGGTGGTGGCATGAATTAGTATAAGTTAATATTTTACTTAATAAAAGTTAATAACCATAATAACACCGCTCACACAAGATAACATAATTAAGAGATAAGATTTAAATGGAAACCCTTTTTGCGAATATAAACAAAATATAAAATTCCCTTACAAAATTTATAGGCACCAACCTACTGGAGACACTAATCCCTATTATATAAATATTTTGTAGGCACTAACCTACTGGAGACACCAATCCCCATCACTAAGCACCAAATTGGTAAGAGACACCAATATTTTAATATGAGGCACCAACCTATAACTAAATAAAGTCTTATCTTCTTGAGAATAAAACTCTTTAAAAATCTACCTTGAGTGATCTTATAATATTTTATTCTCCTCAAATCTGCTAGTGTTTGTATGATGTATATTTTACTCTCCACACTCAAAGATTTGCTTTTATTGGACTAAATTTTCTTTTTTTATGCTTTTCAAAATTAATCCCATATCATCTTCTTTATATACCAATTCATGTGCCTCCTTACCTAAGAAAGGTGATCCTTTAAAAGGGGCCAACCTGATTAAAAGACATTTAATTTATTTTTAATTCATAGTCGACTAACCCTTTTTAATTCATTACAATAGTAATTTTCTTATGACATTAATTATTATAATCTTGGTCGGCAAACCCATTTATTCTCTTTTTTTTTCAATAAATATATCATGATGACAAACCTCCTTTGAGATCAATAATAATATGTCCAACATATTTTTGAAAGAATGAATGGAATAGATAATAAATTTACACTTGATTGGTGAGTTTTCCGAATATTATCCAATGGAATTACGTCCCTCATATGGGATTTTCCAAGATATTATAAAATAATTTAGAGATTGATTCTTAAAATTATCCCTTGTATACAATAATTAAGAGGGAATTATGGTTTTCTTATTTACATGTGTATGTGTTCCTTGATTTTAAATTTTAAAATGTTCATTAATTTAATTCACTTCAAATTTCATCTCATATATGGATATTAATTATTTCATGTTTCATTATAGGTTTGTATGGATCAAATTTGACACTTAGAGCCTTTTCTAAAATATAAAGTACACAATCTCTTTATCCTTTTATTCTTGCATTGCCAACTCTAGAGTAAAGGGTGGGGGGGGGGTCCATAGACACATAAATATAGTATTAAACACTTGTCAATGTTAGTATTCACCTAAATTCACCATACATGACTTGTGTGTACATATATAATTTTTGTCCAAACTCTTTCCTAGCCATTGACCTATTGATGGGCCTAGCATTCCTAATTTACTATTAATCACTTAAAGGAATTCCATAGTTTGTGTTTAATATAGTTATTATCCTAATAAAACTATCTCCTCATCATTTAATCATTGTTAATTTTCCTCACACACCTCTGGCTATAGTTAAATGAATACATATAGAATATTTGACCACCTATACCAGATTTCTTTGCATTTCTTATAACGGTCATTTTTACTAAATTCAAATATTTCCTATGGTTGAGTCTATATGTTTCAATTATTGGTGACATAAGAAGTTACCTAAAAATTCACCTATTTACACACACTAATACTAAACATACTACTACATAACATTATATCACACCTATATATATAACACATATCAAGAGGACATTTATCACTTATACATTGAGAGGAACATCCCTAAACCTTCAAAATAAAAAATGCCTCCAAGGAATAGGCCTGAACTAAGACTAAATCACCTAAAAAAAATTTATGTTTCAAATTTTCAAGTGTATAAATCGAGGTTATGGTTTACATCCATACAAGTGGATCACTATTGTACACATATACCTAAATGGGAGAACTATATATGGTTTGATCTATTTTTAGAGTATTGGAATGTATGGAACACTCAACCACATAGTGGGGGGTGGTTGGGGTCATCTCAATTCATCTTATCCAACCATTTTTACATACAAACATAGTGTCTAAAGTGGATCTAGGGTTAAAAGGTAAAGGAGAAATAATAATGGACATGTGCATAAAAAATATTTTGATATTTCATAGAATTATGGTTTATAAGTGGGTGCATCGATCTATAATGTATTAGTCTAACACATCTCATAAAGAAATTTATAGTAGAGATAATATACATTTATTTATCATAGATTCCCAATTGCCACAAAATTCATCTATGTAGGTTTAGATAGTTAAATTATAAATCTAATCAACTTTAGATCTAGTTTTAGTCATTCCTGACACCTTTGTATAATCTTAAACCCAAAGAAAAAAATAATAAGTTAAGTACTCTAGTTTTATAGATCATTTCTATAAATAATAAAATTAGGCTAAAATTTTGTTTTTGCATTCAACAATACATAATTTACATACACTAAAATTTAAATATTCATAGTTTGATACTTGTTTAGATCATTAATCCAAACTATGGTAAAATAGTAATCCTTCTTTCCATGGCATTTCTTCAAAAAAAATTGAGATGAAAAGAATGTGTATTGACTGTTTTAGTATTTCATTTAGTTAATTTTCAATTATGATATAAAAAATGTTAATTTGTTTCCTTTGTTTCATTTCCTTCGAAAAAATAATGGAGTGCAAGGAAGTGTAGGGAAATCATTTTTGTGAGGTGGTTGTCTTATTTTCCATACTTTTAATTTTTGGATTGTATTTGATTATTGAGTATGATTTTTTTTTATTGGTTTAGTTTATCATTATAATTATTAAAAATAGTTTTAACGCTAGTTTAAATGTATTATATGGGATTTTTTTTGGGTAATAGGTTCTGTTTGGTGGGATATTTCTTTTGCCTAGAATAGTGTCTTTAGGAGCCACATTCTTGTGCATGTAAGACATATTTCCATGGTGGTTCTTCACTATTTAATCAAATGCAAAGAATTTTTATTAATTTTTTTAGTATATTTTTATGTTGATTTATTTTCTTGATAGATACATGTTGGTTTGTTTCTTTTCTTTCATTGCCTATATTTGAAAATAAAATATTTGAGTTTAGGAAAGTTCAAGGAAACCATTTTGTTGAGGTGGTCGACTAGTTTTCCATGCCTTTAGTTTTTTGGATTGTGTCTAATTCCTAAGTATGAAAATAGATTTTTGTACTTTTAATTTATGAAAACATTTTCATTGTTTTAAATTGATTTGGGTGGGAAAATATTGTGGGATAATGAAGATAGGGTGATTTTTCCCTAAGGTGAGTGTCACTATGTAAGAAAACTGGTTGGGAAGATCAATGCCTAAAACTTCATGAATATGGATAAGTGATTATTAATTTTAATGACATAGTAACCTCAACTACACTACTCATTTAACTAACCTTGAACTTATAATAGGTTTAAGATGAAAAAATTAGAACCTTTTACTAATTTCATATGTAAAGGTGGAACCCTAAAATAGTTTCATATGTAAAGGTGGAGCCCTATATTATGCTCATATATAAATGTGGTCCCCATACTAGGATCGTATGTAGATATAAATAGACTAAATTGACTATTATACATATATTTTAAATTTTAAATATTACCTTTGTTAGTATTATGAAAATAGAAAAGTGCATGCATAAAAAAACATAAATGCCTCATAATTTGATCCAACTTTACTAATATGATATATATTCCTATAAATATATTTCACTTTACCCCCAATATGATAAATTTGATAACCTTTTCCATTTGGTCCCTATAATCTAATAATAATTTTAATTAGATGTTAGTAACCTTCACTCATATACATGTAAATGTCTACATGTGCCCCCAAATATGTGTGTGTGTGTGTGTGTGTGTGTGTGTGTGTGTGTGTGTGTTTCATAATCTGAACCAATCTAATAAGTTGAGCCAATATAAACCATATGAATCTTTTAATCTATCCCAAAATCATAATTATCTATATATCGAGGCTTTTATTTCTTTAAAAATCCCACTAGTATTCCCATCTTTTAAGGTTGGGGATACAACCTATGAATTACCCATCTCAAAAGAAAATAATTATACAAATCATGTTATATATAAATATTTAATATTTTTAAATCATGTGATAACATGAATATAATATGTCATCATATCATTATTATATTGTAAAACATACATGAAACATGTATCCTAAGGCATACACATGTCATGTCAAGATAGATATAGCAATTAGGCACGTAGTAATAGTCATCATAGATATAAGCATTAAATCCATGTACAAATATGAATGATATAGATCATGGCACTACACATAAGTAATAAAATATGTGATATGGATCATATAACCACAATTTTAACAAATAATTCTAGATATATCCCCACATATTCATATAATGTCATGGCAATGTCACATATAATATAATCACACATGATAACAAAAAATGTCATGTAGAATAAGAGTCATGCATAATACACTCAATGAAAATGAAATTTCATAAAATTAGAAATAAATTTCACAAAATAGGGATATATTTCAACATTCAATAATATCAACATTCATATAACTAGAAAGTCTAGTTTATGTTATCAATGTATGCAATCATTACACATGATAAAGTATAGTATCCATATAAAACTCTAAATAGTATAATAAAGGGAAAGACACATATAATCAATCTAATTATTTTGATATGATAAATGGAATGGTAATTTAAAGATTAAATTATATTATATGTACCAAAGAGATGTCCCTAGTGTTGACATGCCCATAATGTATGAATGGTAGCCCCTAGATATAGGAATGTTCCACATCTAAATGTCCAGGTCATATGAAAATTATATATCCTAAAAACCACTTTTGTATACTATAAAATTCATGTGCATGTTAACAATTATACATAATCTACCATGATGTGATAAACAACATAATGAAATTTGTACACTAGTAATATATTTCATGCATAGCTCCCAATTTTTTTTTAACTCATTTTATTTTCATGTATTTATATATATATATATATATATATATATATGTATATATATATATATATATGTATATATATATATATATATATATGTATATATATATATTAATTTTTAATATTTTATTATTATGATCCTACTAACCAATGATACCTTCTATAGGATGTTAACATCTAGGTCTTGTATGGATCATGGGAAAGCTCACCTATAGTGATCAAGTAGTCCCATATGTATCTATATTTAAATCTGAGAGTTTATCTCATGATGTATTATATCCATCTTATTTGATCCTATGTATGATGTGTATCCCTAATACCCATAGTATCATGTGGAACTCATTATATAAGAGAAAATTGTGCCTATGTTCATTGTGTAACACATGAAATTATCTATAATAATAGGTTAGGATGTGATGGAGTGGATGATGGATAATGTGTAGCTTGAATATACCTATAATTTATTAAATTAAATTCTATTTATGTTAACTACTTATGTGTAATAAACCTAACTAGGTTTTATAACTGGATGAAAATTTTACTTTTCAAGGGAAAATATCTAGCTAAAAAAGATGCTCATAGCGTAAACCTAGAACTATAATCACTCTAATATTATGTCTATTATTAATTCATTTTTATATTAAAGATGATATTGCAAGGATATTATTTATTCAAGGAAAGCCTAACAACATGTTGAATTCCCATATATTCATTAAAACTAAAAATAAATTAGTAACTATTGTAGGGCATACTTTAAGTGTAGCACAATACTTTAAAGAGGATTATGTTTCTTTCCACCAAATATTTTATCAATATTTCTTGTATCCATAAAGTACTTCTATGTATATCTAAGAATAATAAGGAGTGTCATACTGAAATTTTTTTCACTTGAACCATTGTTCACCATAAAATTATGTACATGTTATGAGTCAATTTAGGTGCATACAAAAAAGGTACATAAATATAATTATTATCAATAATATCACTATCATCAAATGTAATTGAATGAAATTTTAAAAATATGCCTATAATTATACCAATAATAATGCGTATATTATTTTCATCTTTAGTCCTAAAGGGTAAGTAGTTGAAGGAGTATGTGTTATGCAAGTCGTATGCACCTTAAGATTAGTATTAGTTTCTAGTGCTACATGATTTGGAAAGCAATTTGAAAAAATTAAATCATTCATAGTTATATTAATATCATTAAACTCATTAGTTTTTTATACAATGAGAGTTGATCTTATGTCTTATCCCAAAGCATTTATTTGTAGAGTGTCTCATGCATGTATGATAACCACATATGCACTGCTATAATATCACTTAGGTAGAGGCATACTTATATTAAACTATTTTTAGGGAGGAATACATATAACTTTTCACTCAAGTAACACCATTAATATCTTATGAGGAGATTATGATAATTGTGAAGATTGCCTCCTTCGTGGGATTGAGAGGACAAGACCATTAGTAGGTTGTAACACTATATTAACTATTATTTTTCCCCATTATTATTATCATTAATTTTTCACATGAAATTTTTGTTTCTTTGAAAAATTTTAGTCTAAATAGTTTGAGGATTAACCACATATTTTATCTTATTCATGGTAAGTAGTTTAACTTCTCAATCCTTAACCATGTGCCATAAGTCATCAAATGATTGTAATATCTTTCACATAACGGTATCATGTAAAATGGAATGCAAAATTTACTTTAATATATATTATAAATCATTTTAATCCATAGGATTTATCATATTATAGAGCATGGTGTGAGGTAGTACATTTGAGTAATTGGATTTGATTATACAAATTATATAAAAAATTCCCAAATCTACAATCTACAATTGAAATATAGAGCCAATTAGGATAATAATACAAATAAAAATGAAACATTCATACCAACATTAGATACTAAAATCTAAGTGATCTAAATCAAGATAAAGATTAGAAAAAAAAGACTAAGTGATATGGATAATAGATTGCTTACAAGTAGACTCATATTTTTAGCATGATATTTTCTTGATCAATGACTTGGATTGCATGGATTAGTTGATAGATTGTTAAAAGGATTAATGGGTTAGTTTAGAATGGATTTATTGCACATTACCTAGTTAGCTTCAATGGAGGATTGGTTGGTGTTTAAATAGGGAAGGGAGGGATATTTGCCAATGAATTAAAAAATCATTGGAAGTTTCTAAAGAAGAAGACTCTAGAGAGGAAGGAGGCAATTCCAAATAATTTAAAATTACTTCCTTAGAATTCTCTAAAAAGATAAATATCTAGATAAGGATAAGGGTGGTGGAGAGTTTTAAATTCCATTAAGAAATCTAGATAGGGGGTAGGCTTGTAGGAAATCCTAGGAATAGGTAGGTAGGTGGGTTATGGAAATTTTTAATTCCCATATAATGGCTAAGTGGGATTAGTTAGTAAATAATAGGTATTTAGGTGAATTAATTAATTTGTGGGATGAGGTAAGGTTAGTAAGATTAAGAATAATGAATGGGGATGAGATTTAATTATTTATTTAATAGTATGGTTACATGATTAATTAGGATAAATAACAAGATTAGTGGAATAATTAGGGTCAGTAGGTTTAGGTGCATACATTTTCCCCTTCTTTAAAAGGGAACTACAAGTGGAATAAGTGGAAGGATTAATGGTATTTAAAATAATAAAGACACTCAAAATATGAAATAAGGGGTGGGATGTGACAAAGATATAAGTGTTTAGGATGTTATATGGGGGATCGATGATGAAGAAATAAACTCATCCTGAGCAGTGAGCTATAAATTGATGATGCCCCTAGTAAAAACATAAGCACAAGGACTAGAAACATAATGATAATAATATAAAAGACCACAATATTTTGACATATCCCAAGAATAGACATATTCTAAGGAAAGCTTTAGATTAGGATGACAAAGGTCATGATATTTTGACATATCCCAAACAAGGACACATGAATGGGAGAGCATTGGGCCAAAATAAGAAATGATTTGATAAAATTAATGATGAGTGTATCTCAAAGCTAAAGTTTAACAATATAATGAAAGATATGAGAGAGAATAAATGATATGATAGAGTGACCAAAAGATAAAGGGGAAGAATTGGAATTTAGTGAATCAATGATCCATAATGTGATTAACAGTGATGATGCCCCTATAAAAGACACATGCAAGGGATTAATAAATGACAATAAATTTAGGTTCCTGGTCATACCCTAATCAAAGTAGGAAATTGTAAAATTTAAATGATTATTTGAAAAATTAGTGATAATGGATGATTGATGTAATAAAATATGGATGTTGTGACTTGTTAGGCACAATTGATAGGTGCGATTGATTGAAAAAAATATTAGGGAGATGATTATGGGGATGATGATTGATATTATAGCTCAAGGATTTTACTGATGAAAGATGCAAGGATGAGGAAAAGATAAGATAGATGTGATGAATATTGGAGAAAGAGGAGAGAGAGAGGTTGAGTTGACCTTAGAAATGTTATATGACTAAGCATTACCTATATAGTCTATAAAGACCTCAGGCTAATGTAGTTTAAAATCAATGATAAGAGAGTCTAGAGGATGATAATGATTAATGTTAGACATGTTATTTGTTATATAGAGGATGTGACTTAGATGAAGATAAAATGATTAGGAGACATGATTAGATATTGGACAAGTATACTAAGAGGATTGATTTTATGATGGGATAAAGATGGTGATTAGAAAATTAGGTAGGTCATAGTGACTAACCTTCTCTTTATATCTATTGGATAGGATAAATGATGAGTGTACTTCATTATCAATCCATTATTATTGTAATAAGGCTCATCATAATCTAATACATCCAATAGATATGACACTAACCAAGAGGACATTGTGATAAAGCGCATAAAAGGGGCAAATAGCAAACTCTACATCATTAAAGGTACCTAAAAGCATCATTCTATATTTTGGTGTCATCATATCATCCTTATTCATTTCTAAATATACATCATGTAAGACTAAAAGGAAACATAGATAAATAAATAAAACATAAGACAATTAAATATATACATAGATAAAACAAGTAACACACATAATTATCTACATGCAGTGCCATTATTCTTGTCTAATTGTCTTGATGAGAGTTTATGGGGTGATTGATGAGTTGGGATAAGTGTGTCATGATCCTCATGATGTTAAGTTGGATTAAATATATGGGTTTAAATAGGGGTATAGATTTGGTATTGTTTAGGGATAAAACATAGGGCTAGTTGACTTGAGGATGGTGATGTAGAAAAGGTGATGAAAACCATGAAAAAATGGAATAAGGATCACCAATGACCACATAGTGAAATAATTAGATATCTAGTTACTCGAGTGTCCATTGGAGGATATGTGAAGATGATTCTAAAACATTTATCAAGACTTCTTCCACATCCTTATGAAGGTCAAGTCTAGAATAAGGGATAATATGATTCAAGATATGATGGCCAATGATGGGTAGGAATGATGGAAATAGGGATATAACATGGATGGGATTGACAAGGGATATTATATGGATGGATTTCCCCCTAAGTGTTGAGGTATAATACAGATAAAAAATTATTCTACCATGATGTCAAAAACTAGTTTTAATCAAGGTACTTGCCTAAGGCACCAGAAGACTATTTTTCACCATTGGATGAATGATTATTTATTTATTTTTTTTTCATACAAATGATTTTATTTTTTAGATATTAATTAAAAATATTAAAAATGTTAATTTTAACCCAAAACTATAATAACTTCAAAGGAGAGAAATATAAGAACAATAAATAATTCAAAATGACTTCTTAACATCACCTTGATCCTAATAGATTCCTTCCAAGATATCCAAACAAATTTTCCAATGTCATTTGACTTGTTTTCAGTTTGATTGATAATGGCTTCAAGATAGATATAATGGCTTTTTATAAATTCTAGAGTGGATTCAAGAGGGTATGCGTGCTTAAGATAGTTGGTATATGGATACAATAATGGCTTATGATATTTCTAATTATTTAAACCATGCTCTAAGCATGGATATTTATAGGTTGATAGAGGAGGTTTTAGATGAATTTTTAATTCATTTAGAATTCTCTAGTTTAGAGAATTCTAGAAAGATAGGGAAGTCTCTAGATCTATAGGTTTCTAGATTATATTAAGGTATAATAGGGATTAGTTAGGGGTTTAGGGAGGTTTAAGGTCTATAAGGTGTAGGAGAGGTTAGGGATAGGTTGGCTAGGTGGGTAGCTGGAATATATATGTATTTTTAATTGGCAAGTGGGCTAGTGGCTAGTTAATAAGGTAGGATTAGCAGTTAAGTGGGATGTTAGTGGGATAATGAGGGGATTAATATGTCATGAGGGTGTATAAAGGTTCATATGATGTAGAAAATATTTAATAAGGAATATAATTTAATTAATTGGTTAGGATTATGGTTACAAGATTTAAATAGTAGAATTAGTGGGATATTTAGGGTGAGCAGGTTTAGGTGTATACATTTTACCCCTCTTTGAAAAGGCATTATGAGTGATGAGGTTAGGAGTAATGGTATTTAAAATAAAAACCATAGATTGGGTGAGTTATTAAAATGAGGTTTCATGATGCTAAATCAAGGGGATATGTGGGGAGGAATGAGCCATATGGCCACTCAAAAAGCTATCCCCCAGGTGGGTACAAAATTGAGACAATGAGGGGTTTAGATGCCCCAAGTCCTGATTAATCTACATATGATAAGATGACCCAAGAATAAATGTAAGGGGATAATATTTTAGGTGTAATATTATTCCCAAGGGGGAACACACCTGAACAATAATGATTATCCTCTTAAGACAAGTCCTACACAAAGATCAATGCCAAGGAGAGAGGTGAGTGGATTTAAACAATAAGATGAATATTCTTGAGACAACAAAATATGTTTGGGAAATGGATAGATAAATAAGGTCATAAGTTGTGATAATTACTAGGAAAAGATGCATGTAAGGGATAACTATAGGCCAATAAAGGATATATGACAAGTAATGGTTGATGATAAAAAGATTTGATTTAATGATCATAACTCAACATGATGTAATAGATTTGAAAGGCTAAAATGGGATTAGGTAGGGATTTATTTTTAAGAGTTATTGAGCTATCCTTGGTCAGTAAGAAGTAGCCAAGTATTTCCTACATAGTCTAAAGAGACCTTAGACTGATGTAGTTCTAACTTCGGATGTTGGATGAGGAGAAAGGGAATGGAAGGAAATACCCTATAAAATGATTAAAATGACTTGGGGAGATATAATAATGAATATAAATGGGATTAAATGTGATAATGAGACATATAAAGGGGTAATAGGGTCAAAATTAGTTGGTTGGGTAGGAAGATAGGGTTAACAAAGACTAAATGGGGTGAAGGGGGTAAAAAGTGTTGGCATATTATTTTTATTTATGTTACAAGGGTGCATCATGTAAAGGCATAATGGTCATTGATGTCAAAGGTTTGTTTGGTCAAATGCTTGAGCATGATAGTGGCATAAAGAGAGTGTGTTCTTAGTTTGAAGGTGATTAGTGATCAAGATTGATGTTGTCATGAATGTTGTGAGCATGGAAATTACAAATCATGGAAGGTTGAGCCATGTGAAGGAAGAATAGTGAAATTACTAAACAAAGGTATGTGATGTGATAATGAGCATTGAGAAAGATGTCAAGTTATATGAAGCTTGGTAATGTAATTTTATGTCTGTATAAGGCTATGGAATATCATTATCTTCATAAATAGAATGGTGTATTTAAATGAGTGTGTTATGATGTCTTATTTTTGATTGATTGATGTTTTTTTGAGGTCATGACATGGAAGGAATAGGTCAAGGTGTTAAGTGTATTAAAAGCTTGAGCCTAGTCATGGCATGGTAAAGGTATGAGTTGTTGGTATGATGAGGTGAGTGATCTTAGGCATGTGATATGTTTTGAAGGTTGTGTGAGCATGAGAATAAGGTTTAGAATCATCCATGAGAGTATAAAGGTGAGCCTATAGGGGTAAGACCTTCAGATCAAGTCTACACCTATACCACTCTTAGACCTTACTTGGTCTATGAGGCATGAAGATCAGTTTTTAAGGCATGTTTACATATGTGATCATGGATAGATGCATGCTATATTATTTTTATTATTTTCACAAATTTTGAGGTCATGGTTTAAAGAGAATTATAAGAAACACTATTTTAGGCCTTTTGAGTTCACAAAATGAGGTCTAAAGACTCAAGAGGAACTTTCAAATATAACCTCTGCATGGGAACCTAATATATTAAGGAGATATGGGGAAGGGTCATATATAATATTTCCAAGCATTGGTTTTGGATTTAAGTGGTACCCCTTTATGAACAATCGTTAACACCAAAACCTATGTTAAACCTCCCTAAAACCCTAATAAGGACCTGATGAAGAGGATATTATTAAAAATAATATATAATGGTCTAAATGACTATAAAAAATATTTTATAATGTATTAAACTCTCTGAGGTACCTCTAGGTGGTGGTGGTTAGACAAATGAGAGAGAAAATGCATAGATATAAGCTTGTTTGTGAAGAATTTATTGTAGCAATAAAAATATGCATTGGTCAAGAAATTAAAATGGATGGAAGAAGGAGATAGAGACTCAAAATACATTCCCATGAAGGTTTATAGATAGGGTTCACCCTTTAATTGTCCTAAATTGGTCATCTAAGTTAGCCAATCACTAACAGGCGTAATGGTGTAAATAGTGTAAAACCCAAGCAGTAGTGAGAAGATGAATTGGAATGTGTTTTCATGATAGAATGATACAAAAAAGTGCATGAATATATTTTTTATGAATTTTAAGTCATTTATATGCTTTCAATAAATTTTTTATGTTAGTAAATATGGTGAAAAATTATTCACAAGTTGACCTATCTGATTTAGATAAGATAGTGTGATATAAGGTCATGAGATTGGTCTAAAATACCAATATTTTAATATTAGACTATATGAATTTTGTTTTTTATGATATTATAAATATTTAATATAATATTTTGAATGAATCATGAGTCTTTTAAAGTGTCTACATAGGTACTGTAGGTGAGTCACCAGGACTGGTCTTTGAGGTAAACTAGTAATTATGAGTGAGTGAGTTGTAGAGGTATTCTTAAAGCTTTAAGCTTTGATTTAAAGTGTATAATGAATATGGTAATTATCCTTATGTCATGTAAAAAATTTATATTCATTTTTTTTATAAATTTTTAATGACTTAAGTGTTTTTTGAGCCTTAGTATTGAAAGGTAGACTTTTTGGTGTAAATAGGCTTAATAGGATTGAGTACTATTAAGGGGTTTCATGACGTGTTTGGACATAAAAAGTGTTATTTAGATAAAATTATGTTGGATAATGTACTTTTGGATTTTTTTGAATGTATTTTGACATGTATATAGGTGTAATACTTTTCAAAGGATCAAATGGTAACATGTTGATAAGAAAGCCTAATGCAATTAGGTCTCCATGAGACCTAAAAGTAAGATGAGGTATAATATATTCATGAGAGAACAAAATGGACTCAAAATTATTTTTAATCATGTTTATGATATGTCCTAATATCTATTATATGTTTTAACTAAGAGGTTAGGTGTGTGTGGTAGACTAAGTGGTATATAAATAAGGAATGATATATATACAAGATAGTTTTAGGCCTATTTGAGTAAGATTAGAGGATGTGAATGGATTGATAAATAAATGAGCCTAAGGAGGTTGGGTAACATGTTTTAAAACATAAAGAGAGAGTGTATAATCATTTAATGATGATCATATAGGTGTTTTATAGTTGAAGATCAAGGTGACATGGCCTATTTAGTCTTGAAGAGGGTTAGTTGAGCGAAGAAGCCTAGAGGTAGTTTTGAGAGAGAACAAGTGAGGTAGAGATGAAGGAGTGATAATTTTTTATTGAGAGGATATCATAGTTAAATTATATATGTGTTCCTAATGTATGATAGTGGATAGAGAATATGGATATCTGAGTGGAAGAATAGAATAAAGAAGTGTGATTGGTTAAGTTGGTACTTGGTCAAAGAGGGAGTTTAAGCTTCATTATAGGTGGGTGCTTGAAAAATTTGTCTTAACTAAGTTAGTGCCTATTAAAGAGGGTTTAGATCTACCTTGTATGTTTTTTATATCATAAATGTCCTTTTAATAAGTTTTTTATTAGTCATAGGGGGTCATAGCCTCCTAATAAGTAGGTGTTTACTAAAGTCAAGTGGGTGTTTGATAAATTTAGGGTTGGTATTCTATGTTGGGTTGGTGCTCAATTAAATTTGATACATTGTCTTATAACATAGTTTTTACAAGATTTGATTTAGTGGATTTTATCCCCCATGATGGTTTCCCACATATGTGATGTGTTATCTCATTTCATGCTCATGTGATTGATTATTAATGCATTGCTAGATCCATGTGTTACTTTTAGAGTTCATAGATGAGTGGATGTAATTGATTAAAAGTTTTTAAGACTAATTCACCCCCTTAGTCATTGTGATTCCAGTAATTGGTATTAGATTTTGGTACTTTAAATTAGGACTAACATCTTAAAGGAGATCCTTGAAGCACAAGCATGTCTAGTCAACAAGCACAAGGAGGTTTCTCAACCAATAAGACTCCTCTCTTCAATGAGACTAACTATGCATTTTGAAGCATCAAAATGAATATATATTTAATGTCTTTAGGTTATGACATATGAAAATCTATTTTTGATAGATTTACTCCACCCTCTACACCACCAATTGATGCAACAAGTAAGAAGGTAAGTGGTAATAACTCCAAGGCAATGAATGCCATCCTTCGTGATCTTTAAAAGGTAAAATTTGTTAAGGTCATGCATTATGATAAAACTAAAGTGATTTGGGAAAAGTTTTAGGACATCTATGAAGGAGACACCAAATTCAAGTTAGAAAATTTATAGACTCATTAAAGGTAGTTTGAAATCCTGAGAATGAAGGAGGATGAAAAAATTACATCTTATCTGTTGAGAGTAGATGAAGTGGTAAATGTCATCAAATGCCTAGGAGAGAATTTAGAAGAATCAACAGTAGTACAAAAGGTATTAAGATATATAACATATAATTTTTATTTAAAAGTGTCTATTGTGGAGGAGATCAAAGACCTTAATGTACTACAGATGGATGAGATTCATGGCATCTTGATTGATTATGAAATGAGAACAAGTGATGGAAGACCTTCCAAGAAGGAAGTTGTATTCAAATCTAAGAAAAAGTCATAAGGTAAGAAGGCCAAGGATGATGTTGAAATAGACATTGATGATGAAAATATATAATCCATATTTGTCAAAAAACTAAGGAAAAGATTTGGTAAGTATAAGGGCAAGTTGCCATTCAAATACTTTAAATATGGTAAGATTGGTCACTTTGCCTCTAAATGTCCTAACAGGGATAAGACTGAGCATGATGAAGAACATGATGAATATCATGATGATTATAAGAAGACCCAAAATATTGAAAAGATAAAAAGGGTTTCAAAAAGTATGAAGACAAGAAAGGGTCATTCAAGAACAAGAGAAGTTTTTATACCAAAGAAGACAATAGTTCATTTGATGTAAGTGACAGTAGTATATTTGACAATGATAATGACTATAATGATCATGATAATAATGAAACCTTATTCATGGATATATAAGTAAATAATGAGGATTGATCAAAAGGTAAAGCCTTTATGGATGATGAATAATTAGATGAAGAAGAGGCTAAAGTGAACCTTGAGGTAGAATTGGTGAGTGCTTTAGAGGATTTGAAGTTCCAAAGAAAGAAGAATAAAAAACTAAGATCATTGGTTAAGAGTTAAAAGGATCAAATCAATATCTTTGAATAGATACTAAGAATAAATAGTAATGAACATGAGTATATCATCAAACAACTATAAACTCAAATTGAAATTATCACTACAAATATTAAGACCGAGGAAGAATGCATCAACCTAGGAATAGAAATAGAATTCTTAAAGGCAGAATTGGATTAGGCATTAGTAAAGTTGAAGACACTTCAGAGATTTGAGAAGAGTACTAAAGTTCTTGGTGATATTTTGAGTATTAAAAGGTCTCTACATGACAAGATATGTCTTGGGTTCAAATAAGACATAAAAGACAACAAGAAGAGTCAGACCTCAAAGACCTATATAGAAAATCTCAAATCTGAGACTCATAGTTATCATCAACAAATTAAGAATACCAACATGAAATTCAACATGAAGAGACTAATTAGGTAGCCCAATGCAATGAGGTATTCCAATTATTTTAATGGTTATTATTTTTCTTGTCATAACTTTGGTCATAGAGTAAGTGATTGTAGAAGAGTCTCAAGGGATGAGCTATCATGGGGCCATGGGAAAAGGAGTAATTAGTCAAGAGGTAATACAATAATGTTGTTTTCTATAGTTGTCACAATATGGGACACATTGAAAGATTATATCCTAATACATATAGAAGGCCCTCAATACTTAACAAGGTATATGGAGCTCCTAGAGTGCATGAGAAGGGTTAAACATTGATATGAAAGCCAAATAAAGTTAAGTCTGATCATATTGAGCCCAAAGGTCAAGATGGATTATTTGCTAAGATAGAGTATGAATCAAAAGTGAAAGAATGTCAAGAATACTTTTTATCTACATGTATTTACAAAATATTCAAAGAAACTAAGAAGGATGATAAGATGGATGAGTCAAATGCTTTAGTTAAGCCTACATGGATTCTAAGGAGGAAATATCAGTCTCATGATTGAAAGATAGCTGAGTAGAGTGATTTGGAGATCTAGGAATCTCCTAAGTTCATGGAGTTTTGAGAGCCATATAAAAAGGGGTGACTCCATTAGGATTCATGGAGACACTCTTCTATCAGTAGAAGCATGAGGTTGAAATCAAAGAAGGATTCATCTTGAGAGGATTCTAGGTTGTTTGTATTGAAAGGTATGAGTTAGTTTATTTATAGCTTATATGTATATGATAAGGTGAAAGAATTTTTGGTTAGTATGAGTATTGATTATGGAAAATCAATTAATGAGGATTCATGATATGGAATACATGATTGAGCATGGGACTATTTTTAGAGACATATGAAATATGGATTGGTCTATAAGACCAATATGGACATAGAGACAAGTTGAATGTTGTTGATAGAGCTAGAAGTGTGATGAAAGCCTATGTATGAGATTGGTGTATGAGAGATGATTGAAGGATATTGAGAATGGTCTATGAAACCTATTGACTCATATGATGAGTACAAGTTGTGAGGACAAAGGGGGTGGTAATCAGATGATACATTAGCTTTAATAGCATATAAGTAAATGGTCTATAACAAAGAAGGTATACAAAAAACATGAAGAAAGGTTGAAGAATGTGGCAAGACTAAAAGCATGATGGATATTTTTGAAGCTATAATAGGGAAATGAAGATGGATATTATCCATATTTGTGGCATCAAGGTGCATAAAGGGTAAGGTGAGTGTTCTTATGTATCTGAATTCATTTGAAGAAGGTATGCATGGATTTAGGGGGAAAATGTTTGTATGATTCTCCATAGACTCTATGATCCTATTACCAAAAGGGAGAGAGAGATTAGAAAGGGAGAAATTTAATAATGCTTTATAGACTCAATAAATGTTGAAGATCCTATTTGGTATAAGAGGTGTGATCCAAGAAGTTACATCATGAAGGAGAAAGTTGTAGGTGTCTCTTTGTCATTAATGTTAAAAAGGGGAGAATAAGCAAATGTTAAAACTATTATTTTGAAGTGATTTCACATTGTAGTGTGTTTTACATAAATGAAAAATAGGGAGTTTGTTGGCATGTTTTTGCCACTAATGTAAAAAGGGATCATCATGTAATGGCATAATTTTCATTCATGTCAAAGGTCTGTTTGGTTGAGTACTTAAGCATGATAGCGGCATAGAGTTTGTTCTTAGTTCAAAGATGATTAGTGATTAATATTGAAGTTATTGTGAATGTTGTGAGCATGGAAGGTAAAAATCATGGAAGGGTGAGCCATGTTAAATAAGCATAGTTAAATTAATGAAAAAAGGTACGTGATGTGACAATGAGCATTGATAAAGATTTCAAGTCATATGAAGCTTGGTCATGTGGTTTTATGTCTCTATGAGGATGTGGAAGATTGTTTTCTTAAAAAAGAGAATGGTTAAATGATATGAGTGTTTTGAGATGTCTTATGTATATTTATTTAATGTTTTATTGAGGTCATGACATGGAAGGAATAGGTTAAGGTGTTAAACACATTAGAATCTTGAACCTAGTCATGGCATGGTGAAGGTATGACCTAGTGGAATGATGAGGTGAGTTAAATAAAGAATGTAATAGGTTTTTTAGGTTGTGTTATCATAAAAATAATGTTTAAAATCATCCATGAGAGTCTCAAGGTGATCTTATAGGGGTAGAACCCTTAGGTCAAGTCTGTACCTAGACCACTCCTAGACCCTGCTTGGACTAATGAGGCATGCATATCAATTTTCAAGGAAAGTTTTCATATGTGATCATGGATAAAGGAATGATAGTATGTTCACAAATTTTTAGGTCATGGTTTGAAGGTAATTGCAAAAAATACTATTTTAAGCTTTCTTAAGCTCATGGAATGAGGTCTCAAGACCTGAGAGGAACTATCAAATGTTCATTGGCACATGTAACCTATACATGGTAACCTAAAATATTAAGGAGAGATGGGGAAGGATCATAGCTAAGATCTCTAGGCATTGGTTTTGGATTCAAGGGACATTCCTTTATGAATAATTATTAACACCAAAACTTGTGTTAAACCTCCCTAAAACATTAATAAGGACATGATGAAGAAGATATTACTCAAAAAATATCATAATGGTCTCAAATCCCTAGAAAAACTATTTTATCATGTATTCAACTGTCCAAAGTACCTACAGGTGGTGGTGGTTAGACATATGAGAGAGAAAATACATAGATACATGCTTGTTTGTGAAGATTTTGCTTTAGCATTCAAAAGTTGAATTGGCCAAGAAAAGTAATTAGATGGAATAAGGAGATAGAGAATCATAATACATTATAATGAAGGTTTATGGATAGGTTACACCCTTTAATTATTCTAAACTGATCATCCAATTTAGTCAATTGTTAATAGGCCTAATGGTGTAAATAGTGTAAAACCTAAACAACAATGAGAAGATGAATTAGAATGTGTTTTCATGATAGAATGATAAAAACAAGACCATGGAGATGTTTTTAAGTACTTTTATGTAATTTTTATGTTTTAAATAAGTTTTGGAGGTTAGAGAATATGGTGAAGAGTTTTTCATAAGTTGACCTATCTGGTTTAAATAAGATAGTGTGATATAAGGTCATGAGATTGGTTTGAAAGACCAATATTTTGATATTAGACCATATGATTTTTATGTTTAAGTATGTTATAAATATTTCATATAATATTTTTAATGTATTAAGAGTATTTTAAAGTGTCTACATAGGTGTTGGAGGTTTGAGTCACCATTACTGGTCTTTGAGTTAAATTGGCAGTTCTAAGTAAGTGAGTTGTAGAGGTATTCTTGAAGCCTTAAGCTCTAAGTGAAAGTGTCTAATGCATTTGGTAATGAACCTAAGGTCATGTAGATTATGTAAATTTATATTTTTATCAAGTTTGAATTACTTAATTATTTTTGATCTTCAGTATTGAAAGGTAGATGTTTTGGTGTATACAAGCCTAATATGACTAAGTACTATTGAGGGGTTTCATGAAGTGTTTGGATGTAAAAAGTGTTATGGAGATCAAAAGATGTTGGATATGTTATTTTTAGATGTTTTTTGAAAGGTATTTTCCATGTATATAGGTGTAATAATTTACAAGGGATCAAATGGTAACATGTTGATATGAAGTCCTAATGCAATCAAGTCTCCATGAGACCTAAAAGTGAAATGAGGTCTAATAGAGTCATGACAAACCAAAAGGGATTCAAAGTTCATTTAAATCATTTTTATGAGATTTAATAAGACATATTCTATGTCTAACCTAAGAGGTTAGGGGTGTGTGGCTGACTAAGTGGTATATGAACAAGGAATGGTATATATATAATGTATATATATATATATATATATGTATATGTATATATATATATGTATATGTATATATATATGTATATATATATATATGTATATATATACATATACATATATATATATATATATATATACATATATATATATATATACATATATATATACATATATATATACATATACATATATATATACATATATACATATATATATATATACATATATACATATATACATATATATATATATATATATATAAGGAAATTTTAGGCCTATTTGAGTAAGCTTAAAAGATGAGAATGGATTGATAAATCAATGAGCCTAAGCAGGTTGGGTAACATGTTTTAGACCCTAAGGAGATATAAAATAAGTATTTCATGATGATCATATAGATATTTTTTATTTTAAGATCAAGATCACATGACCTATTCAGTATTGAAGAGGGCTAGTTGAGAGATGAAGCTTAGATGTATTTTTGAGAGAGATCAAGTAGAGTAGAGATGAAGGAGTGATGACTGTTTATTGAGATTATATCAAAGTTACATCAAATATGTGTTCTTGATGTATGAAATTTGATATAGTATATGTAAATTTGAGTGTAATAATATAAGAAAGAAGTGTGATGGCTAAGTTGGTGCTTGGTCCAAGAGGGAGTTGAAGCTTCCTTACAGGTTGTGCTTGAAAAATTGGTATTGATTGAGTTGTTTCCCAATCAAGAGGGAGTTAGATTTATCTTGAAGGTTGGTGCTTATAGAAGTGTCCTTTGACTAAGTTAGTTCTTATTCATATGGGTTATATCCTCCTATCAAATAGGTGCTTGTTAAAGTCAAGTGGGTGTTTGATAAATTTGGGGTTGGTGCTCTATGTTGGGTTGGTTCTCAACTAAATTTGATACAATATCTTATAGGAAAATTTATCCAAGATTTTTTTTAGTGGGTTTTAACCCCCATGATGTTTTCCCACATATGTGATGTGTTATCTTGTTTCATGTTTATGTGATTAGTTCTTAATGCATTGCTAGATCGCTATATTACTTTCATAGTTCATAGATGAGTGGATGTATTTGATTGAAAGTTTTCAAAACTAATTAACCCCCTCTCAATAATTGTGCTTCCAATAAAGAATAGGGTTATTTGAGGTAAAATATAAAAATGGGAGGTAAAATGAATCATTTTCACTCTTATCTTTATTGATTTGAGCTCTAGAGAGGACTATGGATCACATCCCATGAATTTCCCACCACAGAGTGAGGTTTTGAGAGTTATAGAGGCCAGTTGATGCAAGACCACTGATGAGTGATCTAATTAAGATCATTAAATTTTTTAATTTATGCATTTATTACATGTATTTATTAGAAGTATGAATTAATAACATGAAACCACCTCTAGGGGAATTTCCCCTTGTTATAATTTTGTGACCATAAAGTTTGGTATCATACTTGTAACCTATGGTAATATAAAACTACATATGGTGAACTATGGTTCTAAAATACCACAAAGATTGATCTACAGTATTGTAATACCTCATACAAGGATATGAAATCTTGAAAAACTATAAGCAACGACTTACAATTTTGGAAAATTGTAGGTTTTGATATACAAGTCTACTAGAACCATGTGTTAGGGTTTAGAGGGAGATGTAATTTTGATGAAAATTAGTTTTGGGGTTTGTTAGGTAAGGGTATGGGAGGTATAAGGGTGAATAGGCAAGTGAGATAGGTGGAGGGGTGGATAGGATGGATAAACAAACAAGTTAGGTGGGATTAATAGGCTAAATAGTAGGATTTATTTTATTATATAAGTGGGATATATAAGATAGATGGGTTAGATAGGAAGGGTAGGGTTGACCAAATAGATGATATAGGTAGTATGGATAGGATTAATGGGATAATCAGATGAGTATGTTATATTCATATGGTTATATAGGTCATATAAGATAAGGAGGATAGGTAGGATAAATAGGATAGGTGTAAATGGTTAGATGGATATAATGGGTGGGATAGACAAGGATAAATAGTGATTGATAGATTTGAAGTGATCAAGGACTAATGAGATATTCATGATTTAGGAGGAATTAGGACTGCTAGTTTATAGACTACAGTATTCATTGGTCCTTCATAAGATGCATAGGTTGACTCCATCAGAGTATGGAGTCCTAAAGATGACTGACCTATATTACATTATGGTGATGCTAGTTATTCAAATAGATATGGATCTTATCACAACATTAGTAGAGTGGTGGAAATTTGAGACTAACACATTTCATTTTGTTATTGGGGATATGACCATCAATCTAGATGATGTGTTGTATATTTTTTGACTGTTGATGAGGGGTGATATGATCTACTACAATCATAGAGACTTAGTGTTAATATGTAGAGATTGTGTAGGCATCTTTAGATTGAAGTATGGGATGTGTTGATAGATATAGATAAGGAATTTAAAGAGGATTTGATTGACATGTTAACATTAGTGGTTATGTCTCTTATTAATGACATATTATTGATAGACAAGAGTGGGTAGTCGTTTCATATTGGACTAGGAGATGTAGTCATTGATATGGCTTAAGACTATCATGTATTTGCCTAGGGTCCCATAGTACTAAGCTATTTATACAAGGAGTTTCATAGGGGTACATATAGAGGGGCAGCTAGATTTTGTCCTTCATTGTTACTTTAGATTTGGAGCTGGGAGCACATATGCATTAGGATATTATTGGGTGCATAGGGAGGTAAAGATCCTAATCAACCCCTAGTTATTTGTTGGTATATTATTTTGGGGGTATAGAGATCTTATGATGGATATATGTGATTCTATAGATAGGATTTAGATGGTTTGAGGGCTGATTTGATCATTTGGATGCCTTATAGGTAGGTCCAATGGGGATGGGTAGAGGATGTAGAAATTATGAGGTTTATGATGATAGAGTGCTACTTGACTAAGTAAATATATTATTTATTGATCAATATCATCATGATAGGGTTCAAAG
Source organism: Torreya grandis (assembly GCA_037957365.1). Classification (NCBI taxonomy): domain Eukaryota; kingdom Viridiplantae; phylum Streptophyta; class Pinopsida; order Cupressales; family Taxaceae; genus Torreya; species Torreya grandis. The sequence goes on along the minus strand of JARHVA010002531.1, from coordinate 358,681 downwards.
ATAATTTTCCTAACAATAGTACATCTCAGGTTAGGAACACCTCTTTGCTAGGAGTGATAGGGAGAGGCCCCATTGGGGATAGATGATGGATAGAGTTTTGGTTAGGGTTAACTATGATAGCATTGCCCTTATTATATGGGATTACCACACACCTATGGTAGATCTAGGGGTTAAAATAGTTTACATAGGGTGGTGGATTTAGAGATATCCCTAGAGATTAACGAGACCCCCACAAGGAGTGAGGAGGAGAGGACTAATACAAAGGTTAGTGTAGGCATAGGTCCATTTGAGGAGGTAATAGGATTAGAGACCACATCCCCAAACTCTAGATGGGAAAGATAGATAAGATGGATAGGATGGGGGTGATTAGGTATTGATGATTATTTATAGTAGGTATTAAGTAGTTAGATGGGAAGACTAGGCCATAGGTGAAGGAGACTAGACAATGAAAGGAGTAGATATAGGTGTAGTAGGGCCCTCTAGGCCACCTATCAGTGCAGAAGATTAGGCTCAAATGGATAGTTTAAGATAGAAAGTATGGGATAGGGATGTGGAGGTGGTGGGGATTACCATAGAATAGGATAGGTACATGTTACAAGTTTCAAACTTACAGTGTCAAATCATAGAGAGGGATAGTTAAATGGGATATATATTGGGTCAACTTATAGGTTTATTGGGGCAAGTTGGGATGAAGTATGCATAAATAACATGATTATAGGGTTAACTAAGCTAGATCTAGGTCAGGGATAGTTAAACTATGACCTTATATAGGTATATCCAGGCATGAGATGCATAGATAGTGATATTATAGGCATAAATTAGCTAGATTCATATGACATTAAGCCAGAGAGAGGTGGAGATGCAGGTGGCTAAGAGGGCCAGGGAGGAGGGTGGTACCATATTACATAGGTATGGTATGGGGGATTTATATGAGGCATAGTATAATAGAGATTTATATGAGGGTGTAGTGCCAATACACCAATGTGAAAAAAGATTTATTAACTGATTAATTAAGTGTGATATATACATATATAAGATATTTTTCAAAAATGCCAAAATATTTGATAGATGTCTTAAAAAATAAGTTATTAGTAGTTTCAATTAGAAATCTTAAGGGGTGATATGTAAGACAAGATGTTAGACAAAAATATGACCTCTAAGATAAGATGTTAGCAACCCAAAATTGCCACTAGATTCACCCTTGTAATAAATAGAAATGTTAGCCAATAATCCTTCATAAAAATACTAAAAAAATCATTATTTTGATCTATAATTTGTTTAGATGAGGGGACACGATGTGGGGGTCTAGGGGTAGCAATCCATAGTGGGTTCAAGGGGGAGTGCCCCTTTCAGGGTTAAAGGACAGTGCCCCTTGTAGGGTTAAGGGGTAATGCCTCTTAAGGGATCCAGAGGAGACAATACAAGGAAGGGTCAAAGGGTAGTTCACTCAATGCCAAATGCAATTTAGGACTTGAAAAATCCTTCGAATGACTAAAAATTCATTAAAAATTATCTTTAAAATGCACTCAAAAAAGACAAATTGAAGTAAAAAATGAATGCAAAATCACTACTGTAGAAGGAAAAATCACTTATGTAATATCACTTTTGGAGAGGTAAAACTTAAACTGACAAGTCAATAATGCAATTATGTAATATGTGGTTTTATAGGTAGTTAGTAGGTTGTGACCATGTTGTTAGAGAAAACTACTTGTGGTTAGTGTAAAACTACTTGGGTAAATAAATACCACCTATTTCGAGATGTGGTTTTGTAGTTGATAGGAAAACACCAAATTTAAAAGTAGGTTATAAAATGATATATTTACAATGCCAAAAGGATATTGTTTTACTTAAATAAAGGTTAAATAAAATTTAATTAGCCAGATGTATAAAAAAATTATCCTAAGTCAAAACCACTTATGGATATTAAAAATTGACTTTACATGTCAATATCACCTATTTCGAGATGGGGTTTTAAAAAATACTAAAAATTATAGTGTAATAGAATTAAAAAAAATTGATTATAACATTAAAAGAACAAAAACATCTATAAAGGCTTAATATTTATGATTCAAGATAAAAAAACCATAATTACAATAGTTATTATCTATTTTATTGTCAAAATTGCCTTTGTAGTTGTCAAAACTGCCTCTGGGATTCAAAACTAACTCTGTGGATAGGAGATATTTTAGTAGATAGTAAAAAGGGGGATTTTATGGATATTTATTATTATCTAGGTAAAACCTCATCCTCCCTATAAATATATAAAAATTAGATAGAGACCATAAGTTGTTTGAGAAGTAGATACTCAAGTATAATTAGTGATTTTATGTCTAATTCAAAACTACCTCTTACAGAGGAAAAATTACATTTATGATTCAAAACCAAAACTAGAGACTTAATATTTTTATTAATATAAAGGACTTATTTACTTAAATATAAAAAATTTACTTATATTCCTTGCATTTGAACAACATTAGTCTAGAGCATAGAAAACAATAAGTCAAAATGACCTATGTTTGACCTTTACACAGTATTAAGTCAAAAATACAACTAGGCTTGCAAAACCACAAATGAATGTCAAAAACACCTCTTTTAAGAGGTGATTTCAAAATGGCATAAAACTACCAAAAATAAGTAAATAGTTAGTGGTTAAGCTAGTGATTTACTCAAAATTGTAACTATCGATGTCAAAATTATTTGTTCAAAATCACCTTTTGTAGAGCAATATTGCTTTTCACCTGAAACGTGATATTTTTGAAATTTTGAGCCACAATAAACCTTTAATATAACCTAAAACCTTAATCAAACACAATCAAAGAATAAAATTTTAGCTTTAGAGGAGGCTCCCACTGTGGTCTCCAAATGTAAGATGATAAATTTGAACAATTGGATTTGATTATACAAATTATATCAAAAATACCCAAATCTACAATCTACCATTGAAATCTAGAGAAAATTAAGATAATAATGCAAATACAAATGAAACATTCATACTAGCATTATATCCTAAAATCTAAGTCTCTAAATCAATATCAAAATTAGAAAAAAAAGACCGTGATATGGATAATAGATTGCTTACAAGTAGCGTCAGATTTTCAACATGATATTTGCTTGATCAATGACTTGGATTGCATGGATTAGTTGATATCTTGATGAAAGGATTAATGGGTTAGTGTATCTTGGATTTCTTGCACATTCATTGGTTAATTTCAATGGAGTATTGGCTAGTGTTTAAATAAGCAAGGGAGGGAGATTGTCCAATGAATTTAAAAATTCATTCGAAATTTCTAGAGAAGAAGAATCTAGAGAGGAAAGAGGGAATTTTAAGGAATTTAAAATTCCTTATAATTCAATAGAGATATAAATCTCAAGAGAAGGAGAAGGGTGGTGGAGATTTCTAGATTCCATTAAGGAATCTAGATAGGGGTAGGCTTGTAGGAAAGCTTAGGAAAAGGTAGGTTGGTGGGTTATGGGAATTTTAAATTCTCATACAATGGCTAAGTGGGATTAGTTAGTAAATAATGGGGATTTAGATGAATTAATTGATTTTTGAGATGAGTTAAGGTTAGTATGATGAAGAATAATGAAGGTGGATGGATTTAATTATTTAATTAGGATTTTTTGAGGTCAACATACCCCTATTTCTAAAAAATGGGGACTCTTATGTCAAATAGTGCAAATTTGTACCCTAAATTTGAAAATTCATTTGATCAGAGTGTCATTATCATGTCTACACTTTATATTTATCTAAAATCATCTACACCTAATCTAGTTGGCATGTTTGTTCATAATTCTGATCCAGTTCTACCTAAGGTCACTAATACTTGATCTTTATGTTGTAGGTCACAACTCCAATGATGTCCTTTTGGAATGAGAAATATCTAGGTTTCATGATCTAATGATGATTTGATCATTTACTATACTTTAACTTATTGAAATTAATTTGAACTCATGTCTGATTATCTTAAAACTCTAATACGAAATACCCTAGCTCATGTCCTCCTTTTGAATTCAAGTTCAATGGGAAATTTTGTTTAAGTTTAGTGGGAAATTTTGTTTAAGTTTGCATGAGAACAATTATCATTCCATGGACTTAGTTTAATTTTTATCCTAAGGCTTAGTCATGTTTTTCAACATGACCAAACCTTAGGCTAAAAAACTTATGCTTGGTCTCTTTTATATCACATGACCCCTTTATTCCCCTTTATCCTAGTTTGGTCTAAGTAAACACATGGTCCCTTTGTTATAAGGCTTAGACTAAAGCCTTACACTAGGTTTTATCATATTTATTAATACAATGAAAAACTTAGGTTATACCTTTATGTTATGTCTTTTTTATTTTATGGGGTCCCCTTTAATATGTTTCTAACATAGCTTAAGACCTTAACTTAAAACTTTATTCATATTTATTAATATGAATTAAAACCTTAGGCTAAGATCATATGTTATGTCTTTTATTATTTACAAGGGTCTTGTGTATTATGTTTATAACTTAGCTTAAGTCTTTATCCTAAGTTCTTTATATATATTCTTGAGCCTAACTTTCATGCTTCTTTGTAGGATCAATGATCCACATTTATTCCTGCAAGATTGATCTAATGGGGCATGATGAACATTGACAATTCAAAGTCATGATATGGTGACAAGTGTCATGATTTCATAAATAGGATATTAAATAGCCAACGGTGGTGCATTCCTTGGATTATGATCTAATGGAGCACATTTGCCTAGATAGAGTGATCTGATAGTGCAAGGTTGACATGGAATTTTAAATGAAGTTATGAGTGAACATGGAGATGACTATGGTGAAATCATGCTAACTTGATAAAGCTAAAGGAATATGGAGTGCAAAATCCCTACAGAGTTACCAAGTGGAAACACATGAAGCAGAGTGAACCCAAAAGTGACAAGTGGAAATCCCAACAAAGAGGCTTGAGGAGGTGTTCAAAATTGATGGTTACATGAACATCAAATGCATTCATGTAGATGTTAAATTATAGGCATTCATACATCAATTTTAAGGTCAATAAAGAGTTCTTAAGAGGTGATCAAAATTAAAAGTCACATAGATGTCAAAGACATTCACGTAGATGTCAAATGAAGGTGCACAAACATCAATTTTAAGATAACTATATGGATCTAAATAATCTAAAGATCTACAAACCATGTTGGTTTATATAAATAGATCAGACTATATAAGATCAAGCAAGCATTTTAAAAGGCAAAGGGCATATTTTTTAACAATGATGAGTAGGATGCCACAGAGGTGCCATGATGATGACACATAAGTAAAAGATGATAAAGCTAAGGATTTAGTGAACCTATGAGAGAGAGAGAGAGAGAGAGAGAGAGAGAGAGAGAGAGAGAGAGAGAGAGAGAGAGAGAGAGAGAGAGAGAGAGAGAGAGAGAGAGAGAGAGAGAGAGAGAGAGAGAGAGAGAGAGAGAGAGAGAGAGAGAGAGAGAGAGAGGAGAGAGAGAGAGAGAGAGAGAGAGAGAGAGAGAGAGAGAGAGAGAGAGAGAGAGAGATTATAAATAGGCAAGTCTAAATACAAATTTAGAGCATAAAACTTGTGATTTAAGCTCACAAATGCCATTAGAACACTATTAAAACCTTTAAGATTACCCTAGAAAAACATAAGAACTCCAATTAGACCCTGTGAGCATTATAATTGAGCCAAGGGGAAATAAATTATCACATATGCAAAGATAACTTGATCTAGATTCCATCAGTGCAAATTTGATAGAGTTTGTAGAGATGGGATCTTGAAAAAGTGTTTTTTTAAGGAAAATGTCATATAACTAGCCTAAGAATAGGCATAACAATTATAAATAGACCATAAGATCTAAACAAGATGTAGCAAATAAGCATGAAATTTTAGCTATAGGCTAAGTCAGCTAGTGGCAAGCTTCTAACAATAAGGTAAAGGGCTTGATCAATGTCTTAATAGATGATCAGATCTATGGTTTCAAAATAGTAAGCATAGTTCACCTAAACACGACTATGGATATATTAGGAGACAAGATCAAATATGTAAGGAAATGGTCCTAGGAAATAGGATCCCTCTTCAATGGCCTCAAGTAACTTGAAGACAAGATAGTTCATGTATTACATAGCTTAGTCAGAGAACCTACTACACTTGGTCTATTTGGTCCAATTGCAGATGATGAGTTCAATTAAGGAGCTTCCCAGTTTATGAAAAGTGTAGGGCACCAAAGCATAAGCAAAATTGTTGTTGACCATGATAGGATCATAGATATGATTCTAACTGTAATGAGGAAGATTAGTGAATCTAGAAACATCAAAATGGCATCAATAAATGGTAGATAAAGACCACAAGAGCTTAGCACGAAAATAAAAGAGATATTCATGAAACTAATTATTATCCTTGAGATAATTGTGGAGTAGCATTATAAAATGAAGACCCTACTAGAGAAACAAAACTACAATAGGGGGTTATCAAATTCAGATGAATTTATTTAGGAATATTCTTTTGTATCTTAACATTGTATATTTTTTAAAGTGAAATGTTCCTTTTTAAAAGCATGTGCAATTTGTAAAACACATTTCCTATAGATCCATCTATTAGGGAAAGTCTAGTGTATTCTAGAACATTTGTGAAAATGATAGTTGTTCTAACACTTGTAGTTTTTTAATTGGATAGGATTGACCAACATGCTTTCTTACATCCTATAAAAGGAACATTGGCAATTATGAAAAGGGAGAGGATTTCTTAGATGCAAAAGCTAATTGTAACTTTTGAGTAATTAATATAAGCAAGGAATTCTACAAAGTTTATCCAAATTAGCTTGTGTCTTTTGTTATTCTAGCTTCTCTCTCACTTTTTGGTTCTAATTTCAAGATTTGAATGGTTTTTGTGAGTCCTTAGTGTGTACATTTGAATGTAGAGTTGTTAACTTGTGCCAATGCCAAGTTAATTGAAAGACCTTAGGTTCATTTCATTTTATTACTCTTCTTACATTTGGGCTAATGTTGTTTGCTTTTAGGGGTAAATGTTTAAAGTGAACTTGGTTCTTATTTGCATTATTTCATACCATCCTTAGATGTTTGCCTGATGTATGACATGATATGAGCTTATGCTACCTCATGTCATACATTAGTTAAGTGCATGCCTAGAAGTTATTTTAACTTTGTCATAGTGTTTAGAATGAAGATCAACAACATCTCTTCTTTGCCCTAACTTTTCTTTTGGTCCTGTAGAGTAAAAAATACTCTATGTTTCATTTTGATTTTTAGTTGTGTGCTACAAAATTTTGTTCCCACATATTTTGGTTCAAGATGGAAAAGTTTTGAAATAGAGAGCGGGCTCTAATTTCCTTTTGATTCATTTTTCTCTAAGTGTCGAAGTTAGGCGGAAGCTGCCAAGTGTCATTGGCCGAGGGACCTTTCACAATTTTTATAAGTTGGTCAAGATGTGCCACGTATCTCATAGTAACTCAGCAAAACATGACAAGTGTTGGCATCCACATTTCATATCAACATCCACATTTCAAATCTCTTTTGAGTGGAAGGTTTCAACAAGCTAAGAGTCAGGATCAGGTAGAGGGTGCCAAGTGGCAATCACAAAAGGTTTCAATTTGCTTTTCTAAAAGTGATGAAAGATGCCATGTATCTCAGCTAAAGAGAGCAAAAGCCACCACATTTTAACCTCTGAATTTTCTTCATTTTTTTCACCGATATAGTAAAGACTATGGTGGGTCTCAGGTTTTGTTTTTGAAGCAAGTGAAAACTGCCAAGTGTCACTGTCCATGTAAATATGAAATGAGGTCTGATTATTTCTATAATATAAATAGAGCAACATGGAGACCAACACATGTCAGATTTTGTAAGTTTCTCAAAAGGTGGCTAAAGGCAGCAAAGATCACCACGTATCCCTAGTTAAGTAAAGCAAAGATTGCCATGTGTCCTTTGTTGAGGCAAGTAGAAATCACCACCTGTCCCTATGCCCCTTTTAAAGTTGCTTAGGTGAGAAATGTTGTGGGTCTTATTTTCTATTAAGTTGTTAAAATTTTGAAGAATCAGATTGTGATAGGTATCAAAGGTGGAACACTCCTGAGTAAAGACACAAAAAGAGTATAAGTTATGTGGAAAGTGTCGTGTGTCTTTGGTAAGTACTGTAGAACACATCAAGTGTCTTTTCCAGTGCATCCTAAATAAAGATAAGGTTTTCAAGAGGAAAAGGGGAATAAGCCAAGTGTCCTCTCCCATTTGAAAGTGGGAAGAGTCCTGAGTATTTACTTTGGCCAATGAACTTGTAGAGAAATAGAACATTTCAGAATCTAAGAAATATCTTTTGTTAGACACTTTTAGTTCAGTTAGAGTTCAATTGGGCCGTTAGATTGGGAACATGCAGTAATCTAGAGGGAATCCAATGTTATAAAGAGGGGTGTAGAATTAATGAAAAGAGGGGGGACTTAGAGAGAATTTTCTTAGAGAATTATTGTCAAGAGTTTTTAGACTTTTTAGAGCTGTGATTAGGAATATCATTTGCCTTTGTTCTATTTTCTTGAGTTGGAAAGTTTATGTAACTATGCATGTTTATGTGCCTCTTATGTGACTGGAGAATTAATAAGAAGATTGAATCTTGTGCCTTTGTTGATATTTTCTGTGTCACTGCAAAAGTAGTCTAAGCTATGTTGTCAAGAGTTTTAAACTTTCTAGAGTTTTGATTAGGAATATCATTTGCCTTTGTTCTATTTTATTGAGTTGGAAAGTTTATGTAACTGTGCATGTTTCTATGCCTCTTATGTGACTACAGAATTAATAAGAAGATTGAATCCTGTGCCTTTGTTGATATTTTCTATGTCACTACAAAAGTAGTCTAAGCTGTGAGCCTCTATTTCTATTATTTCCATCTTTTACATTGATCATGCCTTGTTTGCTCTTAAATGTAATTGAATCTTACATATAGTTTCACTGTGCTCAGATTAAGGGTCGAATTACATTTAGGTGCATTGCCATAGTTAGATTTTCTTTCTTGCATTTGTGTTTCTATTAAAATTCCTATCTCTTTTCCCAGTATATGTTTGATATAAAGAAGAGACCAACTTCTTAAAAATCTGGATGTTGTTTCAAGTCGCAAGTCCCACATCTTGAAAATTCCCATTGTTGGTGTTAGAAACTAGTGCAATTTTAACCATCAATAGGTCCTTTTTTAACCAAATCACTCTAGATTAATTTACATTGTAAATATCCATCTTAGATTAGTTCTTGGTCATAATTCACCATCCTTAACATATCATACTTCATATTTGTATATATTAACTATTAGGCCATAGTGGCTTCCAACTATCAAACATTATAAATATTGTGAAATAGTCCACTTTCTTTGCCTTTATTACATCAATAGATAATAATGTTATCATAACTTGAAACTCATGGATTGAATTCCTAGAATTATAAAATAAGAAGTGTTCTTAAACACTTTGGGCACCTATTATACATATTTAGGCATCAATAAGAGGATCTTCACAGGTGCTAGAAGGAGGGCATGTTAGATATTTGTAGATTTAAAAGTATATTTTCTCATTCGTATGAATTGTGTTCAAATATTGGTGTAACATTTGTATAATTATGTCTATTTTTGCTCAATTGTGTAAAGATCATTGATCTTTATGGTCTTTGACCCATATTTGTGTTTCCTTTAGATAAAGATCGATCTTCTTTGCAGGTATATTCTTAATTATGGTAAAAATAACTTAAGCTTTGTCAATTCATTAGGTTTGAGGATAGTAATAGTTGTTTTGATCAAAGATTGATAGATCCTTTGTTAATTTGAGTTTATTTGAGCTTGAACGTGTAAATATAAATCATACTTACATGTTTGGATACATGTTTGAGCTAACTTAGTTAAAGATTATTATACTTTGTCATCCTTTATATAAATATTTGATAAAATTGCTTAATGTGTAAGTCTAATCATTGTTTCCTATAAGGATAAGGCTGACACATCATATTTCAAATAGGGTTCAAATCTCGTAAGTTGGAACTACCCAAAATTAGGACAAGGTCACGCTTAGAGACTAGAGAACCTCTTCTTTCATTAGAATTTCATAGGAATGTTAGATGATACAAAGGTAAGCATAAAATTTCAAAGTCTTTACAAACTTCACCAATTCTAGGTGCTCTTGTGTTTAATCCCTATCAAGATATGGCTTGGCTAGGTGGTTCTTCAATTAATGTGCCAAGTGTGGCACATAACCTTCCTCATAACCCTAAAAAATATTTTCCAAATTTTAGTCCTAGTGGTATTATAACTACTAAAGAACAGATTAAGATTTTCAAAGATACCTTAAGGTTGCTAAGTGTGACTCATGAAGATGCAGCATGTAGACTATTTCATTTTAATTTTAAAAATGTTGTAAATGAATGGTTTTTGAACCTTATTAAAAACTACATTACCAGTTGGGTTGATTTTAACAATGTTTTCATTTACCAATTTGGTAAAATAATTAGCCCTTGTGTCCTATACTAGTAATTCACCATAGTGAAAAGGGATGCAAATGAGCCCATAAGAGCCTTCAATGCTAGGTTCTATAAAATGTTTAGTAGAACCATAAATCCTTATATACCTAATGAGGATTTATCCTTTGAAAATATATAAAGATGCCCTAGATCCTATGACTTTTGTGTTTATAAATAGAGTTTTCAGGCCCATGAACACATTAGCTTTAGCTTATGCTAAGGCAATGATCATTAATGACCAGATGCATCCCCAGGGACAATTGGTATACTTCATTCCAAATGTCAATCAATATTTACCCATTTTGAATTTTATTCCCAATGTTAACCAAAATATGCCTACCCTAAACCAACTTTTAGTCTTAAACCAACTACCTTTGAGGCATACACATCCTACTCAAACTTGGGATTCCTAAACAATAATACTAGTGGATTTAATCTAAAGGATCAAGAAGACTTAATGCCGACAACCAATGCTAAAACTCAAGTTCACAATTCTAAGGCCCCAAAAAACTAGAGTGACTCTATCCTCAAGATGGTTCAAAAGCTTTGCACTAACTTCCTTTAGTTGCAAAAGCAAGTAAGCAATATTGAAGAGAGCCCTAGTAGGAATTTCTCTTTTCAAAGGTTCTATAAGCCCACTAATAAGTTTCAGAATGATAGTTACCACAATAAAAATAATAATGAACCATCTGATAGTGATAATGTGCCTACTATAAATATTATTGACATTGTTTTACCTGACTATTTTAGAGTTCATTGCACTTCTAAACATGGGGAAATAAACTATGTTGAATTTTGTAATGCTTTTGAAGCCTTCCAAGAATAATTAGATAATTTTGAAGTTATCCCTAATAAGGATGGTGATTCAGGCACATTAGGATCTTCAAGGTCATCTAGATCATCTGATTCAACTCTCATGGTGGAGACATTTGAGTTCCCTTTCCAAGAGGATAATGAGCCTAAGGATATTCTTGAAGAGATTCATGATTTTTAGCAATTATTGAAGAAGACTTATCCTCTAAGAAACTAGGAGTAGAAACAACCATTAACCACTTCAACTCCTCCAAATAACTTCAAGACTCCTCTTGATATTACCTCATACAATAATCTAGAGCCTCCTAAGGGAAGTACTTCTAAACCCAATGTTGATACATCTAATTCTTCCAATAGGACTAGGTATAACATAATAAAGGACATGAAAAATATCAAATCTAACATTACCTTGTATGAGTTGACCTAGATCACTGAGTAAAGGTATATGTTGTTAGAATCTCTACCTAAGAAGCTAGGTAAGTCTCAAAAGTCTACACATGCTAATGCTGTAATACACAAAATTAAGGTAGATGTTCCCCCTTTTTTACTAATAGTCAAGATATTTGGTAATAACCTACATAATTATTTGTTAAACTCTGGTGCATCTATAAATATTATGCCTAAGGGTATGTGTGAGTAATTAGGCTTGACTCCCATTAAATCTAATAGATTTGTAACTCAGTTAGATAAATCAAGAGTCAAAGTAATTGGTGAGTTATTAATTGATCATTTGTAGATTGCCTCATAGCTAAAGATCTAACAGTTCATTGATATCCAAGTAGTGGACATCCCTAATGCTTATGGGATACTATTGAGAAGAGAATTGACTAGGAGCTTGAATGGTTACATGTTAATATATTTTTTACATATGTGGTTTCTGACTAGTAGCTAATTCACAATTAGATATACTTCTCTTAATCAAAATGAACATAGATAGTTACCATGAACTTATACCTTCTACTTAATTTAAATTTCAACTCGAGGACATAGACTTGGTAGGATGACGTCGATGCATGTGCACTCTCAATATTCTAATTTGACATTCTACTAATTATTATCTAAGATGTTGAAGTACAATAAATGAAATGATGAAAATTAAACTTGAATAAAAAATTGTTAAATAAATGCTTATGCATTAGAAGCTTCCTTAAATAAATCTAAGCAAGAATATAAATCACATAATTTAGAATTAAATCACATAATGTATAAATATATCAAATAAGATTCATAGATAATAAAACGGTTTGGATTGTTGTTGTAAGGCTTCTAAAGGGGGCCCTTTCTCCTTCCATATTACAACTTCAATCCTTTCTCTTACAACACTTAATTGAACTTAGCAATGCTTGTTCATATTAATCAAAAATGTAGTAATGAGTTGCTATAGGAAATTACAATGATAGTTACTTGGAAAAATATACTTTTGATAAAATCTAATCAACATCTACTCTATCTCAACTCTATTTCTACATATTTATATACCACATAGGGAATTTTTTTATAAAAAAATAATATACATATTCTATTATAAGATACATTCAATTTAGGATAACTAAAACTGGCTCCATTTTATAAAGGCATCTTTCATGTAAATTTTTAACATTGTTACAGGAAAAACAAAGTTATTCCATTCTTCAACCGTTTCTTTGTTGGGCTCCATAGAGGTTACATTTATTTCTATGAATCGGTTGGAAGAGAATCAAAATCTGTTCATCCATGACTTTGGTCATGTAGTGGCTATAGGATGGAATGTGCAATGAGATTCCTTTGTTGTAGGATGTTTTGTGATATATACCTATTTCTCTAAAACAATTTAAAACACATCATAGAAAAAGCATCCTAAAGCAAAAGATAACTATCATGTATTTAATTCCAATATATAATTCTTACTATTTAAAAGAGTTTGGAAACAAAATGCTATTGTATTTTAAGGAAGGAACAATATTGATCCAAAACTTAGAATTTTTGGTTGACAAATATTTCAAGAACACAAAACTAACATAGTAATAATGAATTCTCTAGAAGAGATGTTTTATTACTCAAGATCACATTACAACTATATGCTTATCTCTAGGAAGAGATGTCTAATTTCCATTTTGGGTTACATATTCGTTTATACACATTTTGAAAGTAGGGGGAGGATGTGGAAGGTCACTAATATCTAGGGAGATTAAGTGGTTTGACTTCCATGATTTAAAACAATATAGAAGTTGAGGAATTACTATTTTTAGAAACTTACTATTTTTAGACTGCACTACTAAAATTGAAATTTGGGGCACTTATATTGGGTTTTGGAGAGTCATAATCCATTAAGAAAATCTCTATGCCATCTCACTAAATTCTCCTCATTCTTAGATTTCTAAAAATTCAAGTGATGAGTCAATTAGAGATATGGTGCAAATGTTATGGCTTCAGGAAGTTTCATCATCAATTTGGGTGGAACCATCACCCGAATTGTCACCTGAATTGTTGTCCAGATCAAATATGGAAAAGTGTTCAAAATCATGGTAAACAAAAGGAATAATTGTAATGGATGAGGGGAAAAAAAATGAAATTTTTAGGTCTCATCACCCCCCTACTTAAAATCTTTCTCAACCTTGAGCAACAAACTTGTTCATGCCCATTTCACAAAGAACTCTAAAATCCATGGGATTTATAGCACCACTGGAAAGGTGACTGTAGAATCCCTACATTCAAATATTTTCCAAATTTTGAATTTTTTGGCTTTATCCAATGAAGCTTTATCCCACCAATCAGGAATAGGATACCAGAACAAAGGAGGCTATAATTTGAGGTTCAACAATTAGGATCCCATTTCACCTACAAGAAGAATATATTTGGTGGTTTTGTTGAATGTTGCCTTCAAGTTGAAAGGGGAATATGGTTCCCTTTTCCTTAGTGTAGTGGTAATATAATTCCATCATTCCATGTAGGATTCTCTTGTAGGATTACTATTATAATTTCTTAATCCTATTTAAAAATCTTGGGATTCATCACATTTTACGAAACTAAGTTTTGACTTCCTTTTTCAACATGATATTGTCTCATTTTGTCAATACAACATCAAGTGCCATTGATTCACTCTTAATAAGAAGTTGAATTTCATTCTCCTTTTTACTATATTTATCTACTTTTATTCCTCTTCTTTGCTCATTAAAAAAATATGATGAAAATGCACATAGTTAGACATCTCCAACATATAGATTAGAGTTCCACTCTCAGTCATAAGGAACAACATAATAATGAAGGTAGAACTCACACAATTGTGCTTATTCTTCTTATGAACTTTCCCTATAAATATAAAATAAGGAAATGGGATCATTGACTTCATGAGTCATATCACAATAATTTCTCATAAATTTGAACTTATGTTATTTCTCCTCAAGGTAGACTGAATAAACTCTTATAGGAGGCATAGGTCTAAGAGCTCTTGGGTAAGACCAGCCATATCTTCAATTTTATACTTAAATTTGGTTATTATTTATTTCTTAAAATTATTTTATTATTTCAATTTCTTATTTTCTTTTCTTAATTCCTTCAAAATTTTAGACTGACTATCCATCTAATTCATCACTTTAGAAGATATTACAAATGAGGAATGATACCTGAATTCTTGGGTAGTTATACATTCTTCCTATTGATCTACCTCTATAAAAGGTTATGATAGAATGATTTTAGGATTGTCTTTAGTAGAGGGATGCAACTTAGAAGCTACTACAACAAGTGCATCTAGTCCTCCTCCAGACTAATTCTATAGCTATTTTTAATCACTCAATCTTTTGTAGGGCTTTTTCAAGAGTGGGAAATTCCATTTGTACAATAGGTTTATCTAATTTCTCTACTTCTTATTGCATTAGTTCCTCATGTAGCTCTTTAAAAATATGCTCAGCTTGTTCTATTTTTTCATGCAATTCTTCAAAACTATGCTTAAATTATTCTTCTTCCTCATGTAATTCTTCAAAACTATGCTCAATTTGTTCTGCTTCTTTTTGATTGAATACTAGAGAACATTCTTCCCTATCTATTTCAGTCTCTAGAGATTCATCACTACTAAAATTCTATTCTTCTCTAGATTATTCATTGATTTCAATAATATAATAAGGTTTAGTTCTCATTTTTCTTCTCAATTTGTGAGATCTATGAGTAGAGGTTACCTTGGCCTTTTTAGGAGAAGGTGGAAGTTCTTCCTTAAACTTGTCTGAATCAGGCCAGAGAATGAGTTTCTTCCTCTTTGTAGATTTTATGCCTATGGAATTCCTTTCTTCAAAACTTTCTATAGATTATTGTGTTACTATAGGAAGGTTTTATTCTATAGGTTCTTGTGTGGCTATAGGAAGGTCTCCTTCTGTAGGTTCTTATGGAGCTACATGGAGGTTTTTTATGACAAGAAGGTTTTATACTATAGGTAGGGATTATTTTGATCTCTATTCATATCTCTCTATTTCCTCTTATATTTCATTTCTTTCTCTATCACTTTTTACATTTTTTGTTACATGGAGAAATTTTGTCCAACTAATGTTGGGTCTAGTTCTTTGTAAAAAGTCTTGAACAATAAACCAGATTAGATAGTGATGGGAAAGAGATTCGGAGTTACCTTTTTAAAAATCCTCTACCATTTTTGTGATCATTTAGATAAATAATTTGTTGATGTTTATCTCTATACCATGCCGCAAATGAATCATGAACTTGAAGTGTATGCCATGCAACATGGAATACCTCCCTTCATAAATGAAATATCTAGAGATAAACTCAATAGCTTTGGCCCATTGTCTTGATAGAGATAAGCATGTAGTGCCATGAATTGAATTTTCCATGACTTAATTTCACCTAATAAATTTTCATATTTCTACTTTAGCATCAAATTTGTCTTTCCATACTTCCCCTATTCATGACAAACATGTGACTCTACTAATGATAGTCTCTATCAGCTTTGTGTTCATACCTCTTATTATTGCTAGGTTATTGTGTAAGGAGCCAATAAATTCTTTCATAATTCCATAATTCAAGGCCTTTATCTTCTCAAAATACTATGTCCATCCTAAATTCTATAATAGGGCTAAGATGATCGACCTATTGGTTAAAGGAGTGATATGAAGTGTTTCATGTTTCAGCAAGTCCTCTCCCATATTGTGAGATGAAAGTTGAGTTACAAGATATGTTATTGTAGAAATGGTTTTAAGTTATGATAGAATGTTTGTGACTTTTTCTTGGGAGTTAAATAATCCATATAAATTATGGAAAATCTCCTCCCCAAATTAAATTGTCACTTATCCTCAAAGGATGAAGATGGCATGCATAAAATAGTTCATGGTAATAACAAAGAGTGGTGGTAATAGCGCATAAATGGTCACATCAATCAATGAAGGAGAATATATGGTGAGTTGGCATGATAAGGAGAGGATATGGTGGCATGGTAATAACATTAATTCCCATCATCTTTGGAAATAATTAAAATATATGACGTGAAATAAATATAAAAATAATTACCTTGTGACTTGTAGAATTACCTTCCATTAATGCAAAAATGATGATTTGAAGTGGTGGTTTGGTGTGTGTTATTGTATGATTGTAATAAAAATGCTTAATGAGAATGGAATATAGGATGGAATGATAAAAATGCATCATGTAGCAAAAAAATGTTTTTTATAGCAACAAGTTTTATCTTGCAGCGACAAGTTTTATCTTGCAGTAGAAAGTTTTTCATCTTGTAAGAAGAAAGAAAAAATATTTTTTCTCCAAGGGGATCGATCTACAAGAAAAAATAATTAAAAATAATTATTTTTTATTGTACTATATCCTTTCTCTCTCTCTTTTTAATGAATGTCATTAGCTAGTGACCTGATTTTCTGAGAAATCCATCAACAATGCCCAAAGATTTTCATTGTTGATTTTTCTAATTTTTTTTTAGATTTTCTAGTCCAATCTCAACTAGAATGAAGGAACCTTATAGGTATTATTTTATTCAACCTAAACCAAGCCATTGTTAATGACTTATTCTTGGCTATAGGAAGCTTTATTATTCTTGGAAAATATGAGAGAAGGGTTGAGAGAAATACCCTTCAGCTACAGGAACATGTTGATTTGCTTAATGAAAAAGAAATGAATGTTATTCTTCAAGAAGTTGGTGAGCAAGAGTTTTCCTTAAAAAGTGGTTTATTATATAAATCTTGAGCCTATTTCCATTAAAAATTAGTTAGAATTGAATAGAGTCAATGATCATGAGCTTGATAGCTCCATTGTCAAAGACTTGTTCGATCTCATAAGGCCCAAGAATCTAGACTACAAATTTCATTTATGATCCTTATATTTAGAGTCAAAAAGTAGTGCTCAATCATTAGGTTGTAAATTCTTATTCTTAATTTTCCTATCATGCTAACCCACATGTTGTCTTTGCATTATTTTAGTGTGATGAAGTGCTTCCTTTCTTAGTTTATCAAGTGCATTTAACTTCATGATCTAGTCTTATTGGGCTTGGGAAAGATCTAAGCCTGAATTAAGTGTTGTTCTTAATGTTTTATGATAAAACTCAATGGGTATAATAGGATTATTACTGTAAAATAGTTCATATGGAGTGAAACTAGTTGTGGTTTTCCATGTGATTCTATAAGCCCAAATTGCTTCTAGAAGATGAGTTGACCAATCTTTTCTATGTAGGCTGGTAGTCTTAATGAGGATAATTTTTAATTCTTTGTTTATCACTTATACTTGACTATTTGACTGAGGATGCTAAGGGGTAGACTTTTTGTGTCTAATTTCATATTCTTTGACCAAGGCATCTGTGAGGTTTGATGTGAATTGTGGGCCTTGGTCTATGACTATTTCTCTTGGTAGTCCATAACAAGTGAATATTTATTCATATAAGAACTCAACTATTTTCTCATCTTGAGCATGGGTTAATTCTTTAACCTCTACTTATTTTGTGACATAATTAGTGCACACCAATATATATTCCTTGTTGTTGGATTTAGGATTAATGAGACCTATAAAATCCAATCCCCATTTGTTAAAGGGTTCTAGAACCAGTTGTGGTTGTAATGGCATTTCATCAAAGTGAGTGGGTTTTCCCATATGCTAGCATTGATCACATCTACAAGTATACATCATGACATACTTATGAAAATAAGGTCAATAATATCCACTAGTAAGTAATTTCATAGTAGTCTATTTGGCAACAAAATGACCCCCACAAGGTTCATTATGATAGGCTTTGAGAATGTCATAGACTTCATCTTCTCAGATACATATTCTCATAACTAAATCTAGTCTAATAATAAAGAGATATCTTATAATCCAAGAATAATGTCTAATATTTTGGATTATATGTTACTTGTACCTAGGTGAGAAATGTTATGGTAGTGATCATGCAGGAAGATAGTTAGTAATATATGCAAATCAAGGATATTGATTGTTACAACAAATAAATGTTCATCAGGAAAAAAAATCATCGACAATAAGATTGTGCTCATCATTTTCCAAATGAGATAGAAAATTTTCTACTACATTATCCTTACTTGATCTATCCATAAAAACTCTTACAACAAAAACAATCATCAAATTATCCTACCTATTATAGCAAGTTTGTTCATTAAATACCTTATTGTTGTATGATTAGTGTGGATAGATACTTGGTAACCTGTAATGTAGTGTCAAAAATTTTGATGGTAAAGAGGATGGAAAACAATTAATTCTTTGTTACAATGTAGTTGAGTTTATCCCTTTGAAGATTCTTGCTAATAAAGTAGATTACATAACTCAGGGATTCATCTTTTAAGCCAAGGACAACTCCTAAAGTGGTGTTAGATGCATCTAAGTGGATGTGAAAAGTCTTCTTCTAATCAAGCCCTCTCAGAATAGGAGTTTTTATGAGAAGGTCTTTGAGTTATTGAAATGTAGTTTGACAATCATTAGTCCATGTGAATTCAACATCCTTAGTAAGCAAGCTAAATAATGGGATGGCAATTTTACTAAAATATTTGATGAATCATCTATAATAACCAGCATGTCCTAAAAAACTTATAACATCTTTTTGCTTCTTTGGTGTGGGTAGATCTTTAATGATACTTATATTTTTTGGGTCAACTTGAATTTCAATAGGGGATATGTGATGTTCCAACACAATCCCTTCAGTCATAAGCATGCAAGACTTTTCATTGCTCAAAGATAATTGGTGGTCTTGGTAATGTTGAAGAAATATATCTAGGTTGGTGAGCATTTCTTCAAATGTGTGCTCATAGATAGTGAAATCATCCATGCAGATTTCAACACAGTCATGGGAGAGATAAGAAAATATGCTCAAAATAACCCTTTAAAAAGTGGTTGGGGCATTGCAAAGACTAAATGGAAAGATAACATAGGCATAGGTTCCCTAAGGGCAAATAAAGGTGGTTTTATCTTGGTCTTGTGGAGAAATTCATATTTGATTATAAACATTATATCCATCTAGGAAGTAAAAGTACTTCTTCCCTGCTAATGTATCCAACACTTGATCAATGAATGGAAGGGGAAAGTGATCCTTCAAAATAGTTGTATTCAATTTTTGGTAGTAAATGAAAATATTCCATTTACCCCCTTTCTTATGGACAATGATTAGGGGATAAACCCATTGGCTATTTGAAATAGCATAAAAAAATCTTGCATCTAAGAGTTTTTATAACTTAGTTTTGATAATATTTTTTACTACAGGATTCATTCATCATTGGGGTTAGAAAATAGTTTTGCATTCTTATTGAATGTAAATGTGATGTGTGCATAAATCTAGGGGTATTCCTTTCATGTCATGGTAATCCAAAGAAAAATTTGTTGTGTGCCTTCTTAGCATTTTAAGTAACTAATTTTATTTCTAAGGTGTTAAATAAGTGTTGATGTTGAGAGGTTTATTTGGCAAGATATCTACTTGATTTGTTAAACAAATCATGGTTTCTATGTTATTAATTAAAGGAGCATAACTACATTGATGGTGAAGTATTTAGTGGAATGTCCAAATGTCTCTTACAGTTTTAGTGAAACTATTTTCAAAAAAGGTGTTCTAAAGAGGACATGGTGTACATTCTAACAAGGTGGTGGTGATAGGATCCTATTAATAGGTGTTTTGTAGGATACTAGTAAGGATAGTGTCTTCTTTTTGGGCCTGCAAAGATGGACTCTGATTAATTTTTTCAAAGAGTCTAAAAGGAGAAAACTTTTTCAAGGTCATCAATCCAAGGGATTGGGACATCATTCTAGGAAAGATGAGTTGGTGGATATAGAACCAATTTCTTAGTGTCATTTCTATTGGAAATTAGCATTTTTCCAAACCTACAGCTAATAAAAACATTAATGATGGCCAACCATAAATGGACAACGATGAGAGGATAACCCCCAAAATTTATCTTTGGTTATAAGAAAATAAAGTTTGGTGGATATTTCCAAGAGTCCATAGTGATAACAAGGTCTTCAACAATTCCCTCAGGCTTAGTAGTTTATCTATCAAACATTTAGAGGATGGTGGGTGTTGGACAAAGAGAGGTAAACTTTAGTTACTATATGGTCTCCTTGGTCATCATGTTGATGGATACACCCATATCAATTAAATTATTGGATATGGCTTGGCCATGGATGCTAACATTGACTACTGGGCTTCCTAGATTAGAATATTTTAGGGAACTATATTCTCCAACATAATATCTACTAGTTAGCCAATGACTTGGATTGTTTTAGGATCCTTCTTCTTTCTTCCTAGTTTTTTGAAACATAGCTCTCTAACAGAATTATTGTAGATAAGAATATCATTTATTACTTGAAAGAATGGAATTTTGATGCACACATTCTTTAGTTATCCTAAAATATCAAATTTAAACTATAGTTCAGGATGTGATATGTTCAATCTCTCTGAAAAAGGAGGATTGTTAGTTTCTTTTTCATTTTTTGATGCATTTGGATTAGGATTGACTATGGGTGGTTATGGATTAGTATGAAGTGGAGTTGGTTCAAAGTGTTATGTTATTATGGGTGAGGTGGGTTGTGGAAGAACACAACCTAAGCAAAATTAAACTTGATTAATATCTAAGGTGTATGTTGGATATTACATTATTTCAATGGATTGTGTCAATTGAACCAAATTATTGGTAGGATTAGGGATGGGTTGGGTGGGTAATTGAGTGATTCAAATAGGTTAATAAGTGTTTAGCATTATTGTCTATTATTATTTTGGTTACTACATTTACTAGGGAAAACTTTGATTACCTCTCCATTGTTGTTGACATGGATTAGAAGGATAGAACCATTACTAGTTTTAGAATTATTTAGGTTGAGGTTATTATCCATTTTGTTATATCCATAAGTAATTTTAGGATAGATAAAAAAAATTTGAAACCAATTTTGATTGGGTACACTCATCCAAAAACCATATTGAATATTATTTAAGAATTGAGAATTTATAAACATAGAGTTTGATGGCATACCTGATCTTTGTATCCATGGTTTCTATTAAGCTACAAAAAACACTTGATTCTCATCTTATCCTATGACATGTAGGTCTAATATCTCAGGAATCTCCTTGGTTATGTTGGCTACCTAAGCTTTCATAAAATGACATATGCAATCTGCCTTCTTCTTTCTACATTTAGGGCCATATACGACTAAGGCTTTCTTAGTTTCCTCATGCTTCATCCTTATATGTAATGTATCAAGATAAGTAGCTAGGTGGCTGATAATGTCTTGCTTCATGTCTTGGAACAAGTTACTAACTTCACCTTTAGATAATCCTATTGTATATATTGTAGAAAGGGTTTGTCCCCTACTTTTGTTCATCATTGATCTGGAGTAGTTTGTACATAGAACTATTAGTTTATCAAAATGTAGTGTAGAAACATCACTACTAGACATTAGATATAATGTCTCTAGATAATCATCTCTAATCCATTTTAGGAATATTATCTTGATTGATTCCTTGTCCATTATGGTCTTCTTATATTTTTGTAAGTTAAACAAAAATATCTCCATATATTCCTCCAATGACTCATCATCAGCTTATGTCATTTAAAATATGTCATCTAACCTATAGTTTATGCCCCTACAATAGTCTTGGTATTTCATCAAAAAATTATCCTTCATTATTTTCCATGTAGAAATGGCATCCTTCCCAAGTCCCATGAACCTTTGAAGTACTACAATTTGAGTGTTACTGGAAATAATTTGAGTTTTTTAGCATCTTGATTATAACCATAGCTACAGTATAAGATGTCGAACTTAAAAATAAATGTATCTAGATCCTCATATACTTTCCCCCAAAAGGTAGGGAGGTTAAAATGAGGAATATTCTTCATGGGTGAATTTATGTCAAAATTAAGGATAAGAAATTTGAAAGTAGCAGACTCATTGGTAGTGTTTTCTTCCTAGTGATCCCTCATGAATACTCTTTGTGTTGGTAGATGGGAGGTTGTTGTTACCCACCACTCAAAATTCCTATCAATTATTTTATTTCTTGAGGTGTAGAAGATGGAGGCTATCTTTTTCCTTGGGAATGTATGGCTTCCAATATAATGGTGATGGTGTGGACATTTTAGAAGAATCAACTAGTGTCTCAGCAAAGAGATTTTCTAAATTGGAAGATTTTATTGGCTTGGTATTTCACTTAGGGGCAAGAATATCCTTGAATGACTCCTTAGTAAGAAATTTAGGTGACGGAGGGAAGAAAAATTTATATTCTTGAGTATGAGGTGATAAGGTGGGAGTTATTAGAGGTGGTACATGTGGGTCTCTTTCAGGGGTATGAACCTCCTCAAAGTCTCCATCTTGTGATACCAATCCATCTTAAGATTCTTCCTTCCCTACCTCTTCTATTGATAATTGTGAGTGATCTTCAAGAATTACTTTGTGTTCTTTAGTTACTACAAGATGAATTTTGGATATTGTAGTAATGTTTTATGATTTAGGAAAAAATATTCCTATATAGTCTCATTCACTTTTCATACATTAACCACCTTTTTTAAAAACTTTTTTCCCACCCTGCTTACACAGGGTTAGTAATATGGGAGTTTTTGAAAATTTCCACTATCCTACTTGAAAAAAGGGAAATTTAACTATGAAATATTTATTTTAAAGAATAAAAATCTCTATAAATAAAAATAATAAACATCTAAAAAAAATTCTATCAAGATTGAAGATTAAAAGTGTGTGACACCCTTCCCCGACAATGGTGCAAAAAATGACTAGCAGCTAATTCGCAATCAGATATACTACTCTTGATGAAAATAAATAAGGAGAGTTACTATGGAAATATACTTTTTACTTAATTTAAATGTCAACCTAAGGATGTAGACTTGATAAGATGATGTCTCTATATGTGCACACTTAATCTTCTAATTTAACCTTCTACTAATTGTTGTCTAAGATGTTGAAGTGTAGTTAATGAAATGCCAAAAATTAAACATGAAAAAAATACTATGAAATAAATGCATATGCATTGGAATCTTCCTTAAATAAATCTAAGCAAGAATATAAATCACATAATTTATAATTAAATCACACAATGCATTAAGAAATTAAATAACATGCTTAGTCAATAAAATGGGTTGGATTGTTACTGTAAGGCTCCCAAAGGCGGCCTTTCCTCCTATCTTCTATATTCAATCCTTCCTTTCAAAAAAATTAATTGAACTCATAAATGCTTGTTCATATTAATAAAAAATGTAGCGATGAGTTGCTATAGGAAATTGCAATGATAGTTGTTTATCAAAATATACTTTTGATAAACTCTAATCAACATCTACTCTATCTCAACTCTATTGCTACATATTTATATACTATAGAGGAGATTGTTTTATAAAAAATAAAATATATATTCTATTATAAGATACATTTAATTTAGTATAACTAAAATTGAATCTATTTTTTAAAGGCTTCTTTCATGTGAATTTGAAACATTGTTGTAGGACAAACAAAGCTATTTCACTCTTCAACCACTTCATTATTGGGCTTCATTGAGGTTATAGTTGTTTTTGTGAGTCAGTTGAAAGAGAATCAAAATATATTCATCTAAATCTTTGGTCATGTAGTGGTTATAGGATGGTCTATGTAATGAGATTCCTTTGTTGTAGGATGCTTTGTGCTATATACCTATTTATCCAAAACATCATTAAAACACATCATAGAAAAAGTGTTCTAAAGCAAAATATAAATATCATATATTCAATTCTAATGAATAATTATAACTATTTAAAAGAGTTTTAAAAAAAAATGCTATTGTCTTTTAAGGAAGGAATAATATGGAAAAGTGTTCAAAAGCATGGTAAACAAGATGAATAAGTGTAATGGATGAGGACAAGAAACAAGGCATTTATGGGGCTCACCATTTTCCTTGGAAGGAAGTTCCTAACCAAATTAGGATAGAAAGAGAGCCTAAAACGAATCATATGATCACTGAGTATAATGTAATCAATGAGAGGATTAACATGGTTAACTCAATTCTTGGTGTTTTCACCTTTGACACCACAAAGGTATGTAACTCTAAAACTTCTCATGTTTTTCCTAGATTATGGAAAATTTATTTTGATGGTGTTAGATGCAAATTAGGTTCTAGATTAGGAGTGGTATTAATCAATCCCATGGGGAAAGAATACAATTACCCTTACAAACTTTAGTTCCCATGTACCAATAATTTGGCTGAGTATGAAGCACGTATTTTTGGATTACAATTTATAATCAAACATGAAGCTAAGGAACTATTAGTTTTTTGTGATTCTAAACTAGTGGTTAATTAGGTCAAGAGTAAATATCAATGCAGGTTGTCTTATTATCTAAAGAAGTATAATTTAGAGTGTGGGGCTTAATTGAATGTTTTGATGCTTTTAACATTGTGTTAATCCCTAGGGAAGAAAGTAAGGATGCTAATGAACTTACTTCAACTACAACCAACCTCATGCCCAATCAAAATTCCAAGTTACAAAGTCTTATAATTTAATTAATCCCATGTCCCTTTGTGCCTAATAATGTAAACCACCTATAGGTATTAAGTGATGATCAAAAGATCATAGACTTCATGACTAGTTTAGGAGTGTTTAAGGGTCACATTATTGATGAATCCAATCTCTTTGATGATGAGAAAATTGAAGGAAAACTTGATGACAAGGTCATTTAGTTGAATGACAATAAGGTCATCAAAGGAATGATAATTTTAAAGAGACTCTTTGATTTTGATAGATTAGCTAAGGCTTCCAAGGTTCCCAAAGTAAATGGAAAGGATTATAATTCAATTGATCTTGGATTTCAAGGGCAACCTTAACTGGTTAATATTGGTAAAATTTTTACAAGTATTGAGTCCAAAAGAGCCAAATAAATGCTAACCAAATATAAATATATCATTGCATGGTCCTATGATTACCTAAAGATCTTTGATCCAAAGGCCATAACATATACCCTTAAAAGAAAACTGCAAACCTTTCAGACAAAAGCATAAGCTTATCAACCTGATCTTAGAACCACTAATATACAAAGAAGTCAAGAATATTTTAGATGCCAAGATTGTGTTCCTCATTAGGTGTTCCACCTTGGTGGACTAATTTAATCCCTTTCAGGAAGAAAAATAGTGAAATGAGGTTGTTTAATGATTTTAAAAATCTTAATAGAGCATATGAGAAAGATAATTACCCCTACCTTCTCTTGACCAAGTAATACAAGTTGTTTCTAGTTCTACCATGATGTCTTTTCTTAATGAATTTTTAGGGTATAACCAAATGTTAGTGAATCAAGATGATAGGATGAAGACTAATTTTACTACCAAGTGGGGCATGTTTTCCTACAAGATAATTCTTTTTAGATTGATAAATATAGGAGCCACTTTTAAAAGGGCTATAGAGCAGGCTTTCTAAGGTCTTGTAGGTAAATGACTTATTATATACATGGATGATCTGATTATGTTTTCAAAAAACATGGAGGATCATATTATTCACCTGCAATAGGTATTTGAAATATTCAAGAGATATGGGATTTCTCTCAACCCAAAGAAAAATATTTTTTGTGTTACTAAGGGAAAACTATTAGGACATGCTATCAATAAGGATGGAATATCTATAGACCTTGATATAATAGATGTAATATATAATATATACCCACTTAATAGTAGGAAGGAATTGAAGTCATTATTTGGTAAAATAAACTTTATAAGAAATTTTATTTCTAGTTTTGTAGAAATTATGAAGCCATTGAATGATACACTGAAGAAAGAGGCTAAGATCACCTAGAATGAAGAAACAAAGTAGGCTTTAAAATAAATCAAATATTCAATTGGACAAGCCCGTATATTGATAAGTCCAAAATTCACTAATGATTTTTATCTTTACTCCTTTGTTTTATATCATACAATAGCTATAGTTCTAACTCAAAAGATAGATGGATATGACTATCCAATAGATTTTATGAGCACTAACCTCAAAAATGTTGAGTTTAAATACTCTTTGATTGTAAAATAAGCATGTGCTTTGGTCAAGATAGGGAAAAAATTTAGACATTATATCCTTAGAAATAAAGTGCATGCCATTCTACTAGACCCTGCCACCAAGCCCATGTTAAGTCAAAATGAACTAGGAGAAAGGAGAGGTAAGTAGATGTTTGTGATCCAAGAATATGAAATTGAGATGAAGACCACCAAATTGGTAAGATACCAATGTTTAATTCAATTGATTTCCACTACTAACCCCAATTTAAGTGTTATGTAGATAGAGCAACAAAGTTTCAGACCTAATGATTGATATGATCCCATTGTCCACTTACAAATCAATGGTTATTGTCTTATAAGGTTAAGTAAAGAAAAAAAAAAGAGACCTAAGGCTCAAGACAACTCAATTTATGATCAAGGATGGAATGCCATATAGTAATGAATTTAAAGGTATTTAATTGAGATGTGTTTCCAAGAGTAAAACAAATGAGATCATGAGCACCTTCCATAAAAAATTGGGAAGTGGGCATCCATTTGGAAGGACTATGACACAAAAAATACTAAGGGCTAGTCATTACTAGCCTACAATCTTCAAGGATGATCACAAGCATGTGAGATGGCTCCACTCATGCCAAGTCTTCAACACCAAAGAGCCTAAGGTAGCCATGCCACTAAGGCTAGTGATGCTTGATAAACCTTTTGCCTAATGGGGGCTAGATCTTGTGGGGGTCATTAACTCTAATTCTTATGATGGTCACAAGTACATTCTAACTACTATCAACTAATACACTAGATATACTAAAGTAGTGGAAACTAAATAGTGAAAATTGAAGAGGTGATCATATTTTAATGAAAAAACATATGCACTAGGTTTGAGACACTTGTATCTTTGGTCTATGATAATGGATTCGCTTTTGTATCCATAGATCTGACAGAATGGGCATATGATAAAAACATCATCTTCACATTCTCATCAAACCATTATCTTCAAGGTAATGGAGTATATGAATCAACAAATAAGAAATTGATAAAGGATATAAGTCTATAACTGATAAACCTAGATCTTGGATAAGCTACTTAAGTATGCCCTTTGGGTAGATAAAACTAGATTTAAACAAGCTCTCAAAGCATCACCATTCTTGCTAGTTTATGGTCAGGAACCCATATTTATCATAACACTCAATCTTCCAACCTATAATTTTATGCAAGAATACATGGATGAGGATCAAGAATTTTCAAGTTCAATATTATTGTACATCATACAAATGGAAGATACAAGAGAAGAGGCTTTTGCAAATTTTAGCAGACACCAAACCATAGTCAAAAGGTGGTTTTATAAATGTTCAAAAATAAAGGTGTTCAAACAAGGATACTTAGTTCTTCTTTGGGAAAAGGCATCTGAGCCTAAGGGTAAACATGGTAAGTTCGAAAACTTTATGTATAGGTCCCTACCAAACAGATGATATACTTGGAGGCAACAATTTCATACTGAAAGACTTAAAGGGAGTAGAGTTCACACTACCCACTAATGGGAAATACCTCAAGCATTAATTATCTACTATCCCACTTAGAATATTCATGGAAGGAATGTAACACTAGTTAGAGTTAGTATAGGTAGGCTAGATTAGTTTCTTTTATGTTCTTTCCTTCCTATCCCTTGTTTGTACATATACATATATAAATTTGTTTTCTCTATTATTTTATTTCTATTTATCTACTTTTCATTTAGTGTGTCTAATTTATTTGCTTTGTTCCTTACTTATAATAAGTCCTTTTGGACAGCCCTCAGTTCAAAATGCATTTATGTGCTCAAAAGGAACTCTATAGTTAAGAAATTTAGACATGTTTACTCAACATTGATTTATCATGAATTCTTGAAATATGAGCTTAATGTTATAGCTTAGAAAAACTAGTAAAGAATAATGAATAGGTTAGTTTTTCCTAGAGATTATAAAATTTGTTCTGATCTGAGTTTGGTTCTAAGAATGATTACACAAATAGAGTGAAAGACTAGATTATTAGGATACAATCATGCTTGCACTGAAAAAACATTAATTTCTTGAAACAAAGTTTATAACCAAGGATGATTGTCTGAAGATCAAAAAATTGACAAAATCCCTAAACCTAGCTAACTTGGTTCCTAACCTTTGGTAGAAATCCAAAATGACTTGAAAATTACAAAAATAAGAACCCTATTTCAAAATTCAAGAGTTTTCTAAGCAAAGGTGATTCTAGCAATCTCCACCAGGGCTATGAACACATGGCTAGTAGTGGAGTAAGGCCTTAAGTGGAGCCAAAGACATATCTATTAGGGTTATAGATGTCAGGATGGTAGTAGAGAAATACCCAAGCCTTCCTTAAGATAAAACATGGTTCTTAATGAATATCCAAACATGTTGAAAGTTAGTGTTAATGATTAAAGCCATAAACCTAGAAGTTATTCTCTAAATCCTATGGTAATTAGTAAGTGGAATCAAAGTACACACATAACATGGTTATGTCTTAGTGTTTTATCCTAGTTATGCATTTATAAGATTTTTTATAACCATGAAGTGATCTTAATAATGGTGCTTGATCAAATGGAGTAAGTAACTTAATTATTAGTTTAAACCAGAGTCTCTAAATTCGAACATATTGCTATGTTCCCCTAGAAATCACCATTTATTGAGATCAACATACCCCCATGATTGAAAAATGGGGACCCTTGTGTCAAATAGTGTAAATTTGTACCTTAAATTTTATTTTTTTAATTATAATGTCATTAACATGTCTAAACTATATCTTTATCTAAATATCATCTACACTTAATCTGGTTCGCATGTTTATTCATGATTCTGATCTAGTTTTGCCTAAGGTCACCAACACTTGATCTTTATGTTGTGGGTTACAACTCTAATGAAGTCCATTTGGAAAGAGAAATATCAAGTTTTTGTGATTTAATGATGATTTGATCATTTAATATCCTTTGGCCTATTGAAATCAAGTTGAACTCATGTTTGATCAGCTTAAAACCCTAATCCCAAATACCCTAGCTCATGTCCTCATTTTGAGTTCAAGTTTGATGGGAAATTTAGTTTATGTTTGGTGGGAACTTTTATTTAAATTTTCATGGGAAAAAATATCATGCCATAGACTTAGTTTAATTTTTATCCTAAGGCTTAGTTGTGTTTTTCAACATGACCAAACCTTAGGATAAAAAATTTATGCTTGGTCTCTTTTATGTCTTGTGACCCCTTTGTTCCATTTTATCCTAGCTTGGTCAAAGTAAATGCATAGTCTCTTTATTATAAGGCTTATCCTAAATACTTACCCTAAGGTTTATCATATTTATTAATATGATGAGAACCTTAGATTATACCTTTATTCTATGTTTTTTAATTTCATGGGGTCCCCTTTATTATGTTCCTAACTTAGATTAAGACCTTAGCCTAAAGATTTATTTGTATTTATTAATACAAATTAAAACCTTAGGCTAAGAGCATATATTATGTTTTTTAATTATTCATAAGGTTCCCATGTATTATGTGTAAAACTTATATTATGTCTTTTATCCTTAGTTCTTTATATATTCTCAAGCCTAACTTTCATGCCTGTTTATAGGATAAATTATCCAAGTTTGCTCACATGAGATTGATCAAATGGGGTGTGATGAATGTTGATAATTTGAAGTCCTAAGGTGGTAACAAGTGACATGATTTCATTAATAAGATATTGAGTAGCCAATAGTGGTGCATCCCTTAAAACATGATCTAATAGAGTACATTTTCCTATATAGAGTGATCCAATGGTGTGAGGTAGACATGGATTTTTCAATGAAGCTAGAAGATAATGTAGAGATGACACTGGTGAAAATGTGCTAACCCAACATTGATTCATACAAATATATCAGATGATGCAAGATCAAGTAGGAATTTTAAAAGGTAGTGATCATATTTTTGAACAATGATGAGAAAGATGCCATAGAGGTGTCATGGTGATGCCATACAATCAAAACATGATAAATTCAAGGATTTAGTGGACTTGTGGGAGACATATGTATAAATAAGCAAGCTTGAATGAAAATTTAGAGCATGAAACTTGTGATTTAATCTCACAGATGCCATTAGAGGACTTTTAAAACATTAAAGAGTGACCTAGAAAAACATGAGAACCCAAATTAGACCCTATGAGCATTGTAATTAAGACAAGGGAAAATAAATTTTTTCATGTGCAAAGATAACTCAATCTAGAGTCCACTAGTGAGCAATTTGATATGGAAGCCTAGAAAAGTGTTTTTTAAGGAAAATGTCATAGATCTAGCCCAAGCACAAGAAAATAAGTTATAGGTAGACCATAAGATCTAAACAAGATGTAGCAAATGAGCATGAAATTTTAGCTATAAGCAATGTCAACTAGTGGAAAGATTCAAATAACAAGGTAAAGGGCTTGATCAATGTCCTCATAGATGATCAAATCCATGGCTTAAAAAAAGTAAGCATAGTTCACCTAAACATGACTATGGATATATTAGGAGATAAGATAAATGATGTAAGCAAATAGTCCTAGGAAATGAGATCCCTCTCTAGTGACCTTAAGAAACTTGAAGATAGGACAATGTATGTATTGGATAACTTAGTTAGAGACCTTACTATATTTAGTCTGGTTGGTCTAATTATAGATGATGAGTTCAAGCAAGGAGCTTCTCAGTTTATGAAAAGGGTAGGGCACCAAAGCATAGGCAAAATTGGTGCTGACCATGATATGATCATAGATATGATTTTGACTATAATGAAGAATATTGGTGAAGCTAAAAACATCAAAAGGGCATCAATCAAGGGTAGATAAGGACCAAAAGAGCTTAGCAATATAAATATAGATATCTTCATAAAACTAATTATCAGCCTTGAGCTAATTTAGGAGTAACATTACAGAATGAAGAACCTACTAGAGAAATAAAATTGTAATAAGGGGTTCTCAAAATTAGATGAATTGATTTAAGAATAGTCTTTTATAGCTTAACATTTCATATTTTTGAAAATATAATATTAATTTTTAAAGGCATGTGAAATTTTTAAAACACATTACCTATAGATCCATCCATTGGGAAAAGTCTAGTGTATTCTAGAACATTTATGGAAAGGACAACTATCCCAACACTTGTACTTTTGTAATTGGATAGGACTAACCAACATGTTTCCTTACATCCTATAAAAGGATAATTGATAATTATTAAAGGGAAAGGATTTCTTAGAGCCAAAATCCAATTGTAACTTTTGAGCAATTAATATAAGCAAGGAATTTTTCAAAGTTTGTCCAAATTAGCTTATGTCTTTTGTTATTATGGTTTCTCTCTCACTTGTTGGTTTTGAATTCCAGATTTGAATGGTTCTTGTGAGTCCCTATTGTGTACATTTGAATTTATAGCTATTAAATTGTGCCAATGATAGGTTAATTGAAATACCTTAGGTTCATTTCATTTTCTTACTCTTCTTGCATTTGGGATAATGTTGTTTATTTTCAGAGGTAAATATTTAAAGTGAACTTGGTTCTTATTTGCATTATTTCATACCATCCTTAGATGTTTACTTGATTTATAATAGGATTTTATCTTATGCCACTTCATGGCATACATTGGTTAAGTGTATGCCTAGAGGTTATTTAAACTTTTTCATAGTATTTAGAATGAAGATAAGCAACATCTCTTCTCTGCCCTACCTTTCCTTTTGATCTTTTTTTAACTAGATCACTCTAACTTAAATTTCATTGGAAATATCCATCTTATATTATTTTTTTTATCATAATTCATAATCTTTAACAAAGCATACTTAATATTCTATATAGACTAACTATTAGGTCACAGTGGCTCCCAACCATCAAACATTATAAATATTGTGAAGCAGTCCACTTGCTTTGCCTCTATTCCATCAATAGATAACATGATTATCAAAACCTAAAAATCATGCACTGAATTCCAAAAATTCTAAAATGAGAAGTTTTCTTAAACACTTTGGGAACCTATGATACATATTCAGGCATCAATATAATTAGGATAAATAGTGGGATTATTGGAATAGTTAAGGTGAGTAGATTTATGTGCATACACATGGTAGTGTACCAAAGCACATACTCACTTATTGGTTCATTAGGTTCTTTATTAATCTTTAAAATTTGAGTGTAGGATAATTTATCACTAATATTGACAAAAAATTATGTTAAAAACTATTAAAAAAATATTAAGTGCATGAAACAATTGGAATGGGAGGGAATAAAACCATCACAAAGCATAGTCCATAATACTTCATGGAAATAAGTTAATAACTTGTCATGGGAGGCATAATCCAAACATGTTGTGTGAAATGTTATTAGGTGTTACTCTAGATCAAATTTAACATCATATAACATAAACTTAGGAGCCAAAAAAACCTATAGGTGAAGGATAAGATGAAATATATGGGGATAATGTATTATGAATAAATACTTGATAATCATTTGAATTAATTTTTCTAGAAGAATATTGCTCTAGCTATAACATTTTAGCCTACAAATCTATAATAGTTTTTATGAGGGATTGTGAAGTTGGCATGGACTATGTTATCATAAGAGTAGTGATTGTAGGAGGTACATAATTTTTCTATGTAAGGATAAGCACTAAAAATGGGTAATTTTAGTGGATATTTATATACATTTGGCTATAAGTAAATTTTGGTCATATCTAAATTGGATAATTGTGTGAAAATATACATTGGTAATTATCCAAAAAAAATCTTACATTTTTTCTTGTAATTACCCTAAAAGATATATAAAGATATGTTTTAACCCATTTTGGGATTAAAAATTTCCATAATTACTACATGTATGGGTCTCATTTCCCCTAAAATTATATAAGACATGTATTATTTATTTTGGATCACCGGTTATAGTTTTGTTTTTGTATGTGTGAAATAATTTTCAATTATTTTTCCTTGACATATTTCTCCTTGGACATTTTGGGTTAAAAATTCCAAATTTATTATGAATAAAAATTATGTTAGGGTTTGATTGTATAACCTTTGAGTTTTGAGTGTAAAAATATCCATTATAGGATGGTTTTATGCTTTGTGATGGAATTTTTACCCTCAAACCTCAAATAGATATTTTTACACTCGAACCTTAATGCTACAATTTGAGTATGGTTTATATAATGACATGAATATATGACTGAAATTATGGATTTTTTATATTTATAAATTTTATTGTGTTAAAATTAGTTTACATGGATGATATGTTTTAACTTTGTTTTTTAATGTAAGATAATGATGACGCGTGTGTGTGTGTATTCATGATTGATTTTTTTAATAGGGATATTAATGTTTTTTACTGCTCCATAGGTGAGTGTTTGAGTCTTCAAGTATAATTAATTATCTCATGTAATATATGTATAGAGTTCATCTATTATTTGTGCTTGACATATCTTAGATGGGGATGAATTAGGTAAAAAAATCACAACAATTAGGTTTCATTGTCAAAAGCCTATTCAAAGATATCATGGAGATTAAATTTGAAAATGGTAGGATGTATATCTCTAAACCATGTGGATGCTTGGTTTGAAGATAATTATTTAGAGTTTGTGAAAAATGTTGTTGGAAGTAAAGGGTTGAAGCCTAAGAAGTAGTTGGAAATTCATATTTTATGAGTTCTTTTTTGAGTTTTCAGAGCACATCATGAATGGTTAGTTTCATATGTCATTGGAAGGAGTTTAAAGTTTATAATTAAGTATGCTTGGACTGAAGAATGATTCAATAAATTGAAGGAGTTAGATGAGGATACACATGTGTAATGAAATTACTTAGATAGATAAATAAATTTACAATAATGGATATAAATATAAATATCAAGATTAAATTAATAACAAGAGATTGTAATAATAAGAGAATAATAGAGAATATCCATGCTAAATGTTGATAACAAAGCATAATACTCTAGATATAATATTAAACCACTTTAAGTTGGAAACCTCCAAAACCATGTAATAATAACAAGTATCCTTATGTTATCACCAAGTTTAAATATAATGAAAGAATAGATGAGGTATTCACTGTAAATAATCCCAGATGGATGTGAGAGCTGACCTAGGAAGAATTTGTTAGAATATATGAGAGGTAGAGAGGGAATATGATGGGTTTGCATAAGGTGAAAAACACTCATTTTTATGGTTATGTGTACATGGAAGGTTCCTTGTTTTAAAATTATACATGGTAAGATGATGATTGTATATTATAAAAACATAAATTAACATTTCTTGATTAAAAATGTACTTATGACCACTCCTTATGCACACTTAGCTCATACCTGATTCCATAGTCATTGACCACCATTAATTCACTTAAATGTGAATGACCTATTCCTCCAAGTAAATAAAGATCATAAAATGTCCCTATTTCTCATTATAAATAACTCAAGCTTACCCTCTAACTGATCTTATCTTCCATCTTAGTTTTATTTTTCCTTTAGACAAGGCCACTCCTTTAGGACTATCTTTCCTAGTGAAAGTATTTGATTCCATTAGACATGCCCTCCCATAAAATAATGACAAGTTTCTCAAATTCAAAATCATGTAATAGGTCAACCACAAATTTCAAAATCCCATTTAAAGGAATTCCAAAATTATCACTATAAATCAACATTTTCAAGACATTTTTTCACTAGATGCTCATATCAAGGAAAAAAAACTATAATATTTAGTTACACATTGAGGGGAAAGCATATATTATTCCCAATTTTGAGTCTTCAAAACCATAGTATCCTTAATCTAATTCTGAATACACCTCCAAGATCACATGTCATTGTTGAAGAACTTAATCACACTAGGATTGCACTAGAATGTAACATAACACCCATCTTTTACATACACCTTAATAGCATGGGAAAACTACATAGAGTTTGATCCATCTTTAAAGTATTGGTATATAGGCATCATTTAACACAATTGTTAAGATCAAACACAACTTTAACCACTACCCCATTTTTATCCTTTATTCCATTTTATCCTTGTGACCTATTAAACTAGGGTTCTAAGTGAATAATAAGGCACACAATAGTTTCCCTAGAAAATTGCATAGATCTGATCACACCCACAAAACCAATAGGTGAAGGTAAACATGTATAAACTTTCATAGAGAGCTAAAACCCTACTAGACACTAACATGCCTAAAGGCACTAGTGTAGACTACCCTAATATGAATATCATAACATTGTCCTGATTTTAAGATAACCCTTATTCCTAATTCAGAACATCATCATATAGTTAGTTTTAGAATTATATTTATAGTATTTCACACTTTATTTCTAGCCAAGTTATTCTTTAAAACTTCCATTTTTAGTATATTTATATATTTATCAAGTTCTAAACCAGTTTGCGTGATTTATTACATATGTAATACATTTTGATTTTACTCAATAGTTTATCTAATTAGAATTACAACTCTTTTAATCCCCAAATTTGATAAAACATATCAGTGAATACATACTTTTATTTGTGCATTGGCAAACCCTAGCTTTCCCTTAGGGCTCCAAACTTATTTATATATTTAAAAAAAAAATTCATAGGGTTTCAAATCAAATCTTTGATTTCCTCTTATCATTCGTGCAAATTAGAATGTTTATTCTTTACCCTAGGGGTTTAACCTCATTTTTTCTATTAAGGTTTTCCTTTCCTAATCTTGTGGCTTATCTTTTATTGTCCAAATAATATAGGATACATAAGGTTTTTTTTTTTAATAAAAATATCAGAGCTTTTTTTATTCATATTGATAAAATCAAAACCTTTTTTTCACCAAAAGATTATACATATTTTTTTAAAGTTGAAATTTACTATTCTTAGTAAATTTTGCCTAGAGGATGAATGATGTACCTATTTAAATTTAATTTATACTAATTTTAATAAAAAACATATTAAATTTTTTAAAAACACCTAACTAATCTATTTTAGTAGTCAATTTTGTATTGTGCACATCATATAATGGCTATATGGGTTACTCTTGGTGTATAATTTTTTCAAGTAATAATTTTTCTAATTTCATGGTGTCATATATAAATATTTAATATATTTCATAATTATGTAATAAATTAGATAGAATTTACATAAAATAAAATCAAGGTAACACTTAATCACAATACACCTTCTATGTCTAAGATCATTTATACCAACCCTCCTCAAGACGGTGATAACTACTATCCCTCTAACCAAGTCCATGTTATCACTATCTAAAGAGGTAAGGTATCCCACCTTATATTGAAAAATTAAGTAAAAAACATGTTCTTCCTCACCCCCATCCACCTCCTATATCTCCTCTTGATTTTTATTTGTGTTCATATCCTATCATACCTGGAGTTTGTGTTTGTGAATCCCTTCAAGATCAAATAGTCACTATGGGAAGGATAATAGAAGAGTTACAAAATAAAAATTAGTATTTTAGTTCAAATATCAAATCATTGGAAAATCTACTCACACATACAAAGATTTAATAATATGTCAATGTTAATCACGTATTTGTATCTTCATCTAGAAATTTTATGCCTAATAATAATTCATATCAAGACTAGAAGCTAAAACAAAATACATATACAACTAATACTTCAAAAATTATACAAAATGATAATATGGGTTCAAGTGAGATTATAAGATAAATTATTCATAACAGGATGATCAAAATACATCATATACATCATTTAATAAGATAAAAATACCATTGTGTATATTATAGAATGCATGGGAATCATACCAATAGGTGTTTAGATTTGAAGAGAAAAATAGAAAGTATCATTAATAGTGGTGATCAAATATTAGATATATAAATCAAGAAACTCACTCACACTATGATTTCATCTCATAAAGCATAAGTGTAAAAATTAAAAAAAGAGTAAGTATGGATACTAAAGGATAAATTAGTGCAATAAAAAATTCAAAATGTACAACTAGAGAAATAAAAATTACACAAGGCATGTATCACAAATTAAAATTAGATTAGAAAGAGAAATTACAAATGGAATTTATTGCAAAGTAAATATGACAAAAATATTAAGAACATAAGTTGGAAAAATAAGTTCAACCTAAGAAAAGAATTATCTTTAATCAAGTATTTTCAACAAAATAAGTTTAAAAAACATTTGACACATACAAAATCTAATGTTACAAGTATGGTTCCCAAGGAGGAAGTTAAAAGTATTTCCTAATATTAAGAACCTTTTACTATCACTAATCACATACATGGTAATCAATTTAATGATGTAAAGGTTATAGACTATTAGGAAATAAATTTTTGTTCTGTCATTTATTGTATCTCTTGGATATAAGATTCAACACTTTGATCAAACTAATACATCTACAACATGTGTGGGATCAATTAAGTTAGATTTTTTATTTTCTTCAAAAGAGTTTTATCTTAATTTTCATGTTATTTCTAATCCAAGTGCATATAATGTTTTTCTTGGAGAATCATGGTTAAACTCAATGGTAGAAATGATTGACAAACACAAAGTTTGCATTATATTTAAACATAAAGGAAAAATCACTTCTATTTCAAAAGAGGGAACACATTTAGAGCAAAAAAAACATAACTTATACTAATATTAAATAAATACAACTCATGGAATATTAGTAGAATCACATGACATGGTACATATACTGAAAAATAGAAATAAAAAAGGTTGGTACCATAGTATGGGGAAATTAGATATTTATACATAATTACAAAATATTATTATAATAAAATATTATAATCTCATTTAAAACCTAATAAGTTATTGCTATCCTATAGTGATGATTACGCCAATGATTTTGGCCCTGATGGTGCAACAGATTGGTATGATCCCAATCATATATAACCTACATAGTGGCATGACACTTTCCCTTCATGAGAGGTCACCATTCCCATTCTTGATACGATTCATATTGATTATGATGATCTTGAGGGATTAATTGGTTAGTATATTCATTTTTCAATTTCATATACTAAAAAAATTACAAAAGATTAGAATATTCAAAAATTTCTAAAAACTAGGACCTATGCATGTTATGTATAGTTTATTTACATAAGTTACTTTATGTTCAATATATGTGTAGAACAAGAAATAAATAAGGTTAATAAAATATTAGTGAATGAAATCAAATGAAATCAATAAATAATACTCTATGCTTTCTCCCTAAAGTGAGATAGAATTAATAGACAAAGAAATTGACAAGAGAAGACAAACAAGAAATTTACCTTCCTTGAAAACCCTACCTAGCAATTGGTTTAAAAATTATTGTGCTAAATTTATGGAGTAGGAATTTTTATCAATGAATTTTTTCATTCCAATTCCAACTCCCATTGTCCACCAATGTCTTTGATCAATTAGGATGAAAAAATGGTGAAGCTTTTAGCATGATTTGGGCGTTATATCTTTGCAAAATGAAGCTTGATAATTATCCACAGAGGCTCTTGTATTTATAGTTTTCTTGAAATGATATCGATCATCCATCTCAAGATCAAGATGTGTGTCCAAGATTTTTTAAACCATGGAGACCAAATTCAATTAATGTTTTAATTATTATTTTGGAATAATGGAGTAATTAATAGGCATGCCTTTCACAAATCATATTTTTATTACATTTAAGTTGATATTTTGCATTTTTTTATTGTGACTAATGATGTCACCTTTTTAGATATTTGTTAAATTTTAATTTTCCAAAATTAGATATTAGATAATTTGTTTTGTATTTTTCACTTAAGCATTTAATTAGATTTGACTAGCTAAGTGATTCTGATTAATCTTTTTATAATTCTTAGAATTTGATTAGTTGCCTTGCACTATAGGTCAAAAATGCCAATTTTTTAGGTCACAATTTGACTAGAGATGAATTAGAAGAATATAATTATTTAATATAGGATAATTCCCCCATTAGGTATATATTGATGCATTTCACCAATTTCATGTGATGTCTTTGGATGAATTAGAGCATTTTAGTGGTTTTGGTCCAATTTGAACATTATTATGGGAAATCATTCAGACTTGTAATTTTGACATGACATTGGTGAGAATTGTGTGTCTAAATTTTTCCCATGTTTGAGAAGGCATTGAGAGACACTATGAATAGTAAAATATTCTTAAAGAGTGAAAAATTATTAAGAACAAATTGAAAATTTTGGTTGAAGAAATAATCAGTGACCCATGATGCCCCCTCAAAAGGAGAGGTGGGGATGAAATACATGCATGGGGTCTCACAAAACATACATCAGAATAATGAAATTAACTCATATTTTAGATTAATGAAATGAGATAATGTTATTACTCACTGATTTCCAATGGTTATGGAATATAGAAATAAATTGGCCTAAAAAAGGGTGGTCCTAGTTGATTTATAATAATGTGCCATAGTAGGGCAGGTTTGATTAGTTGTTTAAGGGATTTGCCCCAGTAAGGTATATTTGATTGGTGATTGGTATAAAAGGTTTTCCATAGTATGGAAAATATTTATTCTAAGAAATGATGATTAGGTACGTGATTACTTGGTTGGGGGATAGTAGACAAAGAAAGCTCTTATTGTAGCATTTGATGCAAGAACAACACAAGGAAGTATAGGAGTTAGTGTTTTTGAATTTTTATTATTAATATTTTTATTCTTGAGTGAGATGGGGTCTTATATTATTACATAGGGTTTTTTTTTGTGGATGAATTCCATTTGGAGTGGTGTGTTTTATCCCTTAGACACTTTCTTGGCAAAAGGGAAGAGTTAAAAATTCAAATTTGTAATAAAGTCTTTGAGTGGGTTTTAAAGGTCTAGTGTGAATTTTTAATGTGGATACATGAATTATAAGGTCATAGGAGAATGATATATGTTTTTTCAACAAGGGATTCATGATACTCAAGGCAAATTTAGAAAAACAAAGAACATGGGAAGTATGTAACTTCCACTCTACATGGAGTGGACTTATGAGGAAGTTATTCATGTAAATAAAGAATTATGGGGAGGTAATACACATGTATAAGAGAGAGTGATTCAATAATATTAGGTAGGAGGTTCATATGATAGCATGAATATTTCAATAAATAACAATATGTGATTAATATTTGAAGAAGGATTACTTGTCCTACATAATTCTATATATGACTGTATATAGAAAAAGAAATGAAGGAATAAAGAATGTTTTAAGAAGAGTATTTTGAGTTCAAATTATTTATATATGTGTGTTATATCTTACATTATTATTCATAACCTATTTTAAATTTTATAATACACTTAAATTATAATATTTACCTCGAACCTCCACTCCAAGGAACATAGTCATATAGGGGTTAATAGAATTATATATAACTACATGCCCATGACTCTTGTTGATGGTTAAAGCATAAAAACTATTATATAAGGGGTAATGTGATTTGTAATACCTTTTATAGGTATAAATAAGGTTAACATAAGTATTTATTGAAAGAAACACTGATCGTACTACATGTCTTATAAATTTTGTATATGACAGTTTCATGAAGATGACACAACGGATACAAGAATGTAGTGAGGAAGGATTATCGATATGTGTTCAATATAAATTTTTGTTTTTTTAAAATAAAAAATGAATTATTTTCATTAGGCTATATTTTAGGACACAAATACAAGCTTGATAAACCTTATTTGACATAATCAACTATACAAATAACTATACTTTTGTAATTTGCATGTTGAAGAATTTTGTGGATTGTTCATGTACAAATAACTATTAGAAGAGGTGAATAAAGGTATCAAATACATAATTTAAGTTTTTTAAGTGTTGTAAGTTGTATAAAATTTTAAGTATACTATTTATAAGGCTTATAGGTTGTCTTAGGCCTGTGTAACCTTGAGTTAGGGTTTGTAACTTACAACTTAAAAAACTCTTATTTTCACCATCCAAAATTAGGGAAAATTTGTAATAAACTTTTATTTAATGTTATATAAAATATTATTGGGGTTTTGAGACTATTATAGGACCATATTATATGGTAACCTTGTTATAGGAAGGCATTATACCTTAAGAGACCTAATAGATAGGGAGGAGTGGGAAAAAAGTTAACTTCCATTAAGATTTGTGATCTAAAACTTTTTGTGAAGTATAATAAATATAAAAGTTATGTGAAAAAATGATTAATCTATGTAGAAATTTTGTGTATTGTTTAAATTTTAGAGATTTAAATAAAAATAGGGCTACTAGAGGCTAAAGAAGGAAGGAGTGGATTGGTTGAGAGTTAAATATTAGAGATTGAGGTTTAGTTGGATTTCAAAGGGGGGATAAATATTAATAGGCAAATGGTCCTAAGAACCTAGAGTGGATAAAAAAACACAATAACCATGCATTATAATTTTGGTTCTATGAGCCTATATTAGAAGGATAAAGTTATAAACCAAAGAGAAGAGAGAGGTCTTGAAAAATTTTCATGAGAGAATGGTGATGACTTGAAGGGTGATTAAATGTCAAGAACATAATAAATGAAACTATGCATGCAAGAAGGATTAAATCCTATTGAAAATAAAGGTTTTCAAGATTCAAATATGTGATGGAGAAGTAGAGGACCTATTAGAGACAAGCAAAGCAAAGACTAGAGAAGAGATTATGTAAGATTTTAGAGCCAAGTAATTGTATGAAGTAAATGATTTTCTTCATTTACATTAAGAGATTGGATTCTCTTTGAATTAGCATTGCTGATTAAACTTAAAACATCTAGATTTTTGGTATATTACTAAAAATGGTAAAAAACCATGATATAAATGACCATGATAACCATCTTGTAACATCCATAAATATCAAACCTTGATCTGCTAGAAAAATGACAACATCAAAATAATGATAAAAACCATGATGGGAATGTTAGCATATTCCAATGGATAGACTCAAGTACAAATACATAACATGAAGTACCATGATGATGCATGTATCAACACTATATACTGAGTTGAGGTGACAATATAAAAATGAAACAAACAAAATTCATTGAAACAAGTAAACACAAACTAAAAGAAAAAATTATAAAATGTCTAGTTACTTGAAGAAATACACTAAGAATAATGGAAATTCCCCAAACGTTATTTGGGAGACCCATGATACCTCCAGCAGGGGAGAATGGAAAATTTGTATTTGACAAATGAGTCCACAAAAAAAAAACACGTGTTTTAATAAAACAAGATGAAATTTTTTAAAAGAATTATAAACAAGGCAAAAATGGACCTCGTGGGAAGAACAAAGAGCATAAATAGACCCAAGGGAAAAAATTAAATATTTTGACTGTAGATTCACCTCTAGGGGTGAAAAAAATCATTTTTACCCTTCACTATTACAAGTTAGATCTCTAGATTTTGTGCATGAGAAAGATGAAGAAAATGATGAATATCCTTAATAGAGACACCTTGGGGAGTGCATTTAAGAGTACCAATGACCACCAAGGAGTGGAGCATTAGTAAGTACCTTTTTTATTTATCTAAATATTAATTGATTGCATTTATTAGGCACTAAAAGTAGGTAAAAATGCATTTTATCCATTCCCAAAAAGAGAAAAATGGTCAAATCACCAATTCAAATGAAAAAACACCATAGAAATGATAATATTGCACGTAAATCAATGAGATCATCAAATTATATGAAAAACAGAAAAATGGTAACATCACATAGTTTGTTGAAAATCATATAAATAATGACATAGATAAAATAACAATGAAAACATGAGTCAAATGGTGGTATCACCCATCAAACAGTGAATTGCCTAACAAACACATAGGGCACAAAAATGACAAATTCACTAGAAATAATGAGGGCATCTTATCAAATGATGGAATCAACATGTAGAATAACAAATTTATGGACCAAATAATTAAAATGATGAGATAGCCCTATATATTGGCTAGGATGATTTGTAGAATGATGAAATCATTGAGGAAAACTACAAGGTTATTAAAAATGGTAAATAGTCTAAGAGAAGGGGGAAACTAGGAGAGAAGAATAGAATTATAAGTCTAAAACTAGAATAGAATGGTAAATTAATCAACTAAAAGAAAAATAGACAAGTGACTAACTTGATTTTGTTTGGTGTGTGATACGCATGAGTGAGTAAGAC
Organism: Torreya grandis; assembly: GCA_037957365.1. NCBI lineage: Eukaryota > Viridiplantae > Streptophyta > Pinopsida > Cupressales > Taxaceae > Torreya > Torreya grandis. The sequence goes on along the minus strand of JARHVA010002531.1, from coordinate 314,900 downwards.
TCATGACGGTGCATGAATTACAATCATGAGTAATACACTGGCATGGGATCATGATGGATGAGATAGTGGGGATCTTAAAGGCAGTGGATTTATGAAATATAGCCTTACTACCATTTATTTGAATGGACCATGTTTATTTTTTAGTGCTATATGATCGTTGGCATTTAGAGACTTTTACATTTCACCTACCTACTGGAGAGGCCACTGTGACCTTAGAGAATGTACATAAGAAGTTTTGAGAGCCTATTCAAGGTCAGTGGAGCTATTTTATGTCAAAAGGCTGGATAGTAGTATTGTAAGATCTTATTAGTGTGATGGATCTTGTAATTATAGTGGGGTCTATTGACATTGACATTGACATTTTAGAGGACCTACTTAGCACCTAATGATTGTTCTAAGAGTGATATAACCTCCACCATAGGGTTTAATGCCCTAGGAGGTATTGATCTTGATGGATCTTATCAGTGGCTTCCTATTACTTGATAAGAGTAGATGATTATTTCATATTTGGATTATAGGAATGGTTAGAGATATGTTAGATTTCACTATCCAATTTACATGGGGTATAGTGATATTGACACAACTTTATTGTGAATTACTTATGATCACATATTAGAGGGGCCATAGTATTAAACACATCACCTTAATTTAGGTCTAGGCTTGTGACCACATCATTATAGAGTGAATAGTTGGTCAACGGTTATAGAGGGGACCTAAAGATCTTATGATTTATGGTTGGGTCCAGATAGAAGTGGGGCTATGAGGCCACTTATGAGACTTGTACTTTTATAGGTGAGACATCAATGATATGTTAGATGGTGAATTTATCTCATGGTTGTATATGGTGATATATTTGGATGGAGAGAGGATGACTCCATGTTTCAGTATATGTTGACTCCTTACTACATCATATGTTAGCATGACTTTATTATTGAGAAGTATAGGAAAAATTACATATAATGGTATTTTATATTCTAGTAGGGTGTTCTAGAGGGATGACACTTTTTTTCACATTCCACATAAAATATTAGAGAGTGGGGACTACTAATACTTAGATCCTAGGTGATCACAAATTTTGATATGGTACATCCCATAGTGTGGGTTTATGTAGGTGGGGTTTTGGATGTTGATGTGAAAAATGAATATAAATCATGGTGGGTAGGCTTTTGACCCATCTAATTGACTAGACCTTAGACCCATTATCCAAAGTATCATAGGAGAGCATGATAGAGGAGGGATGTAGGTTAGGCATATGCATATGAATAAACATAGGGATATCTTCTTGTACAATAGGTGCTACCATAAGATATCCCCTACATGTTCTTTAGGTTCTAGTGTAGGAACTAACACATTAAGTTTTTTAGATCCCTATACAACATATAGTACAAAAACTTTTATAGATCTCATTTGGATAGGGTGGTGATGGAGATGGAGATAAATATGGAAATGAAAATGGGTGTTAGGACCTTTGATAGATATAAAGATGGCTAAGGTAGTAGATGGTGCCTCAGGATAGGATACAAATATAGGAGAGGTGGGGACCTTTAGTAAAAATGATGGTATAGGTATAAGGGAGTTTGGGACCTCTAGAATAGGGATAGGGGAATCTTGGACCTATGACATAAGTAGATCTATATAAGATTAAACACTTATTGATAGGATATAATGTGAGATCATAACATGCTTGTCAGATATTGTAGGAATAAATTAAGATGTAGATAGGCTATGAGTTGAGTTATCTATATCCAAGGGAGAGACTACCAAGTTATTAGGCATCATTATAGCGTAGGATTTAGATATTTACCCAATTGATAGGTGTTCAGGCTCATTTGATGGGAGTTCAGGCATAATTAATAGTGAAAGATAAAAATATATTGGGAGTTATGGGTGAGTGGATAGAGATAATGTAGATTGAGACAAGGCCATTAGTGATGTTTAAAGGATCTATGGAGAGTTGGATGAGGCTTGGCAAGTGGTATCTAGTCAAGGGATTTCTAGGGCACTATTTGACAAATCATGACCAATGATGATGCTTTACACATGAAGGATGATGCCCTATATGTGAAGGATGAGATTGATTATTATCAAAATTTATATAAGGTAGTGGTGCCAATAGAGGATAGGTTACCAACCTACATAGAGTATTCATAGAGCTAACAAACTATCTAGAGATCTAGATCTCAACACATTATAACATCAGAGTGATCTATAGCATAGTCAACTCCACATTGGGTAGTGATGGGTCCACCACCACCATGACCACCACCATCATCGTCACTAGGTATACGATAGAGCTTAAATCAGAGTCCCCCTAGAGATAGACTAAGATAGATTTGATATTGTATCTTTTAGTTTCACATTTTTGTTATGTATATGTATATATTCTCTTGATGTATAAAATTATATATATATATATATATATATATATATATATATATATATATATATATATATATTTTGTTTGTGTGTATATGAAATTCATTTTGGCTTATGGATTATTGTATATAGAATTTGAATACTCTTTTATGATGATCAATTTTTCTACCACTATGATGTTAGATGTATATATGTTGATCAGAACAAATATATTGATGTATATTTATTTGTCATGATTCTATTATCTTCTGTATTGCTAGTTCATTTTACACTTGCATTTATCTCATAGATATACATGTAGTATGACTTGATGGTATATGTCTACATTAGGAGATGCACATCTTTAGGTAAAATGTAAATATACATGTGGTGTTTATGGGATGTCATTGTGATCATGTATTGGATAGGTGGATAGTGCTTTAAGAAATATATTATAACTTAACATTGCTATGTATGATCTTGAGCATTTAGTTTTTTATTTCAAAAATGGAATGATGCATCATAAGTATGAATAACTTATAAAAACATTTTTATGTCAATTTACAAATAGACCAATTCAAATACAAATATTTACAACTTAAGATAATGTTAAAATATCAAAACCTAATTTAAAAACACATGTAAACATAAAAACATGCAAAACAACAACAAAAAAGCTAAAATATAAGATGCAAACAACCTTAAATACAAGATATGAAATATCAATAATTAAGTATAAAAATAATGTATCACACAACAAAAAATAAAAATAATTCAAACACAAAATGTAACCAACTTAAAATCAAGATGTCAATCATCAAGACTTAAATGGAAACAAAATGTGATATAATGCAAGCAAATAAACAAATAATATGAATTAAAAAACACACAATAAAAGAGAAAACTAATGAATTTATCAACAATTTGTATGGAGTGTAAAGAATAAAGTGTTACATTTTAGATATTGTACCCCTAGGCTAAGGGGATAATGAATCAGTTGTATAAATAGGGGGAATAGAAGAAAAGGAAAGGGGTCACTGAGCTGAATCCAAATGCCCTAATGTAAGTGGATGTTACTTACATAGTCCTATGGACTTCAGGCCAAATGTAGTTCTCCCAAGGATATGGGATAGAATAAAAGGGATGATAAGTAGTTATATGATGTTAGAAATGAAGTAGGAATGGCTTACTAAAAAAAAAGTGAAATAATTTAGGGAATGGAAATAAAAAGTGGAGTGCACCAATTTAAAATGCACAATGCTCATTAGTATGTCTCACAAAATAGTTAGAGCATAAGGGAATGGAAATTGAAAATGATATTTAAAATTGAATAAGTATGAGTTTGGTCGAGTTGATCCAAGATTCCTCATGTATCCAAGCATTACCTACATAATCTGTGTAGACCTCATGTCGATGTAGTTTTCCCATAAATGGGAGGATAATGGTATGGTAACTGTAGTGTGGATCTAAAATGAATTAGGCTTGATAAAAGGTTTCATCCCAAAATAATTTTTGGGATTTATATCTTGTGTGGAAATTATAAGCCAATTTTCATGATTTTATGATTATTAGGGGTTTTCCTAAGTCTTTTTAATGTTTTTGGGTTTTTTGAAATAAGGAAAGGAAGGTAATATGTTCAAATGTAAAATGAAACATCTAGTAAAGTACACTCACCCTTAAATACAGGCTCAAGTAACAACAAAACTAGTTAAAATGGTAATTACCACAAACCAAAAATAGAACCTGAGGCACTGGGGGATACCGTGCAATAACAATATTAGAATAGAAGTGACACATAATGGGGGAAAATTATAAAGAAAATTAATTATATGAAGTTTGAAAGGAACCATCAGGTAATTAACACCCTTATTTGTGTACCCTAAAACACTTTGAAGTACCTTTAAAATAATAGTCATTGAATTTTCCTGTAACACCTATTCATAATCAAGATCATGATTAGTAATAGGAATGGTATGGGGAATGAATAACAATGATCCAGGGAATGGTATGATAAAAGAATGAAGGAAAAAAAGGTGCCCCCAAGTGAGGGTTCCTATAGACAATGGTTTATTTTCAATTAAACATAATATAGTTTCATATACGTTATGTTCATTGGTTGTTTGAGCTCTTGCCCATATGGTCTATCTAGTATATATACCTAGAACTATAATGTACAATAACAATAAAGGGCCCAATCTAATTAGATTCAAACTTTCCCTTCTTCTTGAATTTTACATTGGTATTCTTTTGATTCTCTTTTATCACCAAATCATTAAATTTGAATTCTCTATGGAGAATATGTTGGTTGTAGCTATGATAGTCACCTTTGATAGGCTCAAAAATGGTCCAATATTGCTTGTTTTTTCTCATCTAAGAGCTCCATATATTTAAATCTATCCACTCTATATTCTTCATCATTAATGATATTCTGTAGAGAAATGTGTATAGAGGGCAACTCAATCTTGATAAGGATAATGGCCTCAGAGCCAAAAACTAAGGAATAGGGGTAACACATGTAGGTGTGTAGGTACTGGTATGGTAATCCCATAAGGCTAATAATAATTGTAGATGCTTATCATGACCAACATCATTGACAATATTATTTAAAATTTTAATAATGGTCTTGTTTGACACCTCATTTTGGTCATTACCTTGAGGGTAAACAGTCATAGACTTATTAAGTTTGATTTAAATTTTGGAATAGAGGGTCTTGACATATTTGTTTTTGAATGGACCAACATTATAAATGACAATGGTGGAGGGAATGCCATAGAAGCATATGATATGGTAATTAATAAACTTTGAAATATATTTTTTGTTTAAATATGTGAGGTGAATGGCTTTTATCCACTTGGTAAAGTAGTTTGTGGTAGTCAGGATACATTTGTGGCCATTTGAAGAAGTAGAGTTTACTTTCCCTATGAGATCAAGTCCCCAAGTAGAAAATAACCATGGTGTAGTGATCAACTAGAGTGGTGAGGAAGGATCATGAATCAAATCACTATGCTATTGACAAGTATCACACTTCTTGACATGTTTTCAAGTGTCTATCTCTATTGTGGGCTAGTAATACCTAGTTCAAAGGAGTTTCTTGATAAGGATCAAACCATTAGTGTGGCCCCCATAAGTTCCTTCATGTATGTCATTCAACACTAATTGGGATTATCTTGAAGATAAATAATGAATTAGCATTCCATCATAACACCTATGATAGAGCATATTTTTGAGTAAGGTATATCAGGTGGTTTTATGGATGGATGCTTTATACTAGTTTTGTGATAGGTCTGGAGGAAGGATTTAGTCATGAAGATAATTATAAAGGTCTTGGTACCAAGGGATATCAATACCAATAATATCACCTACCATCTTAGAATCTAGTTATTCATTTGCTAGTTAAAGAATATCCTCAATGAAAAACTGATACTTTTTAACATTGTCAACCACTACTAGTACAGATCTAATAGTTTCCATTGCATCTACTGATCAGTTATTATCCTTTGGTGTTTTATAAAACTTAATATCTTTAAAATGTGACTTGAAATTGTATACCATACTCTTGTAATGTACAAGATTCTCATCCTTTATTTTTTACTGATCTATATCCTATTTAATGATCAACTAAGAATCCCCATATACCATTAACTATTGAATATTCTAATGTATGGTGAGATGGAGTCTTGCAATGAGTGTTTCATATTTAACCATGATTTTAGTGTAATGGAATATAATATGGAGTTCCTTGGGAATGATACCCCCTTGTAATGTAATGAATAATATACCAGACCCAAATCTAAAAGATGTGAATGAGCCTTCAAAACATAATGTTGATTGTTCAGACTCAACAACTGTTACTTTTAGAGTATGAATCGACTCATCTAGGAAATCAAAGTTAAGTGGTTACATATCTAATATAGGGGTTTCAACAATTTATTATGTAATAAATTTCCCCTTAATGGTTGTTTGGTTCTAGTATTCCATATAAAATTCACTCAGTAACATCACCCATTTAGCCATGTGACCTATTTGAGTGGATTTAGATAATAAATATTTGAGCAGATCTATCTTGATGATGACTATGGTCTTGTTATTGAGCATGTGATGATGCAAATTTTAGGAAGTGAACACCATTTACAAATAAGACTTTTTAATTGACATATAATTATTCTCTTAGGTTATGAGTGTCTTGCTCAAATAATAGACTACATCTCTTTGCCCTAATCCTCATGCTAAGCCAAAAGTTCCCCCAAGGCATGCTATATTATGGATATGTAGATTAGTAATGGTCTTCTTAACGTAGGTGACATTAATAATAAAAGGTTGGAAAATTAATTATTCAATTCTTCAAAGGCTTGGTGTCAATTGACATCCCACTGAAATGCTACACATTTCTTCAAAATGTGATTAAAAAGGTGACATATATCTACCAATTAGGAAATAAACCAGTGAATAGACCAAATTTTACCATAAAGATTATATAATTATTTAAGAGTATAAGGAGGTATTTCCATAATGGCCTTGACCTTAGTAGGATCAAATTCAATGCGTCAATGTGACACAATGAATCTCATCAATTTTATTAAAGTGATACCAAAGATTCATTTTTTGGATTGAGATGCACCTTATATTCATAAAGTCTCTCAAATATTCTCCATAGAACATCTAAATGGACTGCACGTGTCTTGGATTTAGTGAAATGTCATCAACATAGTCTTCAATAATGTCATTCATCATTTCATGCAAGACGATAGTCATGGCATGCTCATAGGCTGACTTGGCATTTTTTAATCTAAATGGCATGAATTTATAATAAAATGTTCCCAATAGAGTGATGAACATTATTTTATGCAATTCCTTAGGTGCAATCTTGATTTGGTTGTAGCTTGAGAATCCATCCATGAGGGATAACATATCATAGCCTTCTATTGAGTCTACGATCATGTCAATGTTTGGTAGAGGGAAATCATCCTTAGGACATGACTTATTGATGTCTTGGAAGCCGGTGCACAAGTGAATTCCTCAATTATTTTTGATGATCAACATAATGTTTGATATCCATTTGGAATAGTCAAATGGTTGAAAGAACCTTATTTCTAATAATTTCTATAGTTCCTTCTTAACAAGTATGGAAATACACAGATGCATTTTCTATATCTTCTATTTAATTAACTTAGCATTTGAATGAATTATAAGTCAATGCATGACTAGATATGGGTCTAATATTGACATGTTGGAATAGGACTAGGAAAATATATCAATGAAGTCTTTCAGGATAGTAATAATAAGTTTGTGATCCTTGGTAATGAGGTATTCACCTAAGTATATTATCTTTGGGTCATCATAGGTCCTGATGTTCACATACATTATCTCTTCTATAAGAAGTGTAGAACCATACTCAAGAATAATAGGTATAGATGGAAATTGGTCTTATTCTACTAATTGTGAGACACACAGCTCACCCATATAGGAATAATTATAATTTACTAGTTTTTGGTAGTAGTTGGTTGATAAATTAATCAAGAAAATATTATACTCATTGTGTGGAGATTCTATGCTCTTCCTCACTAATATTAGACCCAACTAAAATGCTTGGACTACGTGGACACTAAGCTTCTTGAGGAGAAGAGTGAACTTCCCTATCCAAAGGTGCATGAAATAGGTTTTAACTTATGAACTTGTCTTTATATTTACTTTTTTCTTCATCTAAAGGTGCTTAAAAGAGGTTTTCACTTGAAGATCTTGATGTTTTACTTTGTTTATGATGAAGGAAGTTTGATTACTCTCTAAATTAGGAAACAAAGTCCAATATGAAGTCAAAGCCTTGTTTATGATCACCAATGGGTAATCCATCTCTTAGGCCCATGAATATAGTGATGGATTATTCATTTTAGAAAATTTTCAATGGTATAATTGATTCTTTCTTGTCACAATCAATTAGGCTTAGATGGTGGAGATAAAGAGGAAAATTGGTTGTAATGGTAAGGATGGAATTAGTATCAAATAGGTTTATGTTAATAAGCTCATTGTAGGCACTATAATGGGATTTTATGTCACTAAAAACAATCTCTTCATTAGTTTATAAAGTGGTATCACTCAAAATCTATGGCATCACCTCAAGTGGCATGAATCCAAGACCTCAACTTCTTATATGCATTATCATGGGAACAAGTTTAGGAATGCCTTGTGTTTTTCCCCTAGACCTTTTCTTTGATAGTATTGATTTTCCATTATATTATTAAATATAAGGTACTTAATTTTTTGATATCACAAATAAAATTTGTCACCCTACAACCAACCTCCTTTAGCATTGGTGGCCTGATTTTGATTTGATGATGTGTCATTCAAAAAAATGAGTGGCTCTTGTAGAGTGGATTTGGACTTATTTTTCTAGATCATGCTAGGCCTACCAGGGATAGGTTTGGGCCTTCCATAATATTTTGGGGATTTTTGAAATTTACTAAAATGAAAAGAATCTTGAATATGATATGTGGATATGCTTGCCTCTTCAATGGTAAAGTGAGTAGAAATAGAGTCAGGAGGTAGATTTGAGGAAGTGGACATGAGGTGTCTAGGGTAGAAATAATTAGACTTAGAAGTTTCAAGAAATTTGACTTTGTGTTTCTTGCCCACATACCTAGTACTAGGATAATAATTATAGTTCCCATACTCAACCTCTAGGTTTTTTCAATATAAGTATGAATGTAGATCACTAGGAATAGTGACCTATAATACTAAATGAGGAAATTTTAGGCACTAGTTCAAGGTAAAAAGGATTTATTGTAATTCATGGATCTAAGTATGAACAAGAATTAGATTATAAATTAATTCAATGTCAATGACATGGTATAAGTTGTTGTGGGTGATAGGCCCAATAATTACTAGAAAAAATTGGTGTCAAAATAGTTTTCTCTTAACATTATCATAGGCTTTGATTGTGATATTATTTGGATATATGTTAGTTACTATGTAACCCAAAGTTTTGATCAAATTTAATGATGTTATGTTTAAACCTGAACCGTTGTCTATAATAACCAACTTGAATTTGTGGTAGGAAATGATGTCCTCAACATATAGGATATTATTGTGAAGGGGACCAAGGGATGACATATAACTTTGGTAAAATGTGAGTTATTGATCTAGGGACAAATATCCCACTAGTGCTTAGAACTAGGCTAGATTGATGTCATTGGGTACCTTGGATTATTGGAGAAAGTCATTTAATATGTCTTGTAATCTTTAGATGTATGTAAGAGGTCTAAGATGTAAATTTACATTGGTAGTTTTACTAGTTGTTCACCAATATTATATGGTTTCTCAGTAAAAAGGTGAAGAGGTTTGTCTTTCATTAAGGTAGTGTATTTATTGGTATTAGAACTAGAGGTATGCAAAGGGCCTTGAAGGGTGACTCTTGGACATCTATTTATGACTACATAATTTTGAGTGAAGAAAGAGTTACCAAAATGAATAGAATTAAGTCCTGGTTCAAGAATAATAATTATCAGTGGTTGAGGCAAAATTGAATTGATCTAACCTATGTTAAAATTACCTATGATCAAATGTGGTGGTCCCAAGATAAAAGGGATAACACTCTAGTGAGTGTTAGATAATTTATGAGGCTTGACTTTGAAAGTAGCAATGTTTTATTTGTAACATGCCATAAAACATCACCATAGTCACATGATCTACTATGATAGACAAATTGGTTAGTTTAGGTATCATGATCCCGACTATAGTTATTATGGTTCTGATTTTGGCCTTATTCTTGCTATTGATGTTGGCCCTATTCTTGGTTCAGATTAGTTCATTATTATTAATTATTATGCATGGGAAAGAGGTTATTTTATATTTCCATCTCCTAATTGGTGTAGGGTTCTCTTTTCTCTAACTTGATTTCCCAATTCTCAATTAGGTGTCTTAATTGCACACACCTATATATTGAATAACCAACCACGTGATGGTAATCACAATACTCATTATCGTGATACCATGATAGTTTAGGTTGAACCTTTAGAAAGGGTTTTGGATTAGGCCAAAAAATCATATTGGATGTTACTAAATTTTGTGATGTAGCTTTAATGGGCTCCCTAAGGCCATTTAAAATTTTATATTTATAGTATCATCATTGCAAAGGAGCTCTTTGTAATGCAATTTGAGGGTTAGGTGGGGTATTTTGAATAAGTGGTAACTGCACTATTTATACATGTATTGCCTTTGTAACCCCATTACTGACCATGCTTTTATTTTTAACAAAGGATTTTGGATTTTTAGATATGGTGGTATGAATTGGTATTTGGCCTTGGTTTGACACTTGGATTTAATTCATTTTATGGGTTTGATAATATATCTTTATAATACTCTTGCTAATAATTGCTTTTTTTTAAAATCTACATCCCTTTGTCAATGATTTATTTAAATGTTTTGGCATAATTGAGTCTAAGATTATGAGAAAGCTTGACATTTAGGTTTTGTTTAAAGATACCCACTAATTGCATATCTAGAAAATTATGTGAGAATCAACTATCCAAATCTCTCCACCTTTATAAGTATGTTGAGAAGCTCTCTCCTCCTTTTTGATTAGCATTGCATAAATATAAAACCATTAATTCATGTTGTATTTTTTAAGATAATTGGTTGACAATTTTTTTATAGGTCATTGAAAATAGTGACCAATCTCTTTGTTAGTTTGAGAATCCATTCTAGTGCTTTCCCACCCAAGTTGCATGGAAAGAGGCATAAAAAATAGACATTGTTGTAAGTTACTTCTTGGCATGCCATGAAGAATTACTATAGATATTATCTTGGATCTCCTTTCCATTTATGTTTTTTAAATTTTGACATTTCAAAATGGGGTGGGAAAGGCACTTAGAGAAAGAAGATATCAAATGGATAAGGGCATATGTCATCAAACTTGTACTTTTTGGGTATTTTCTTACCTACTTGAAAATTTAAAACTATCTCCTTTAGTGTTTTTAATTTATGGACATTGGGCACATTATATGATTAAAGGAGTGCACCTTGTTGGGTATTAGTAATATTTTGGCCTTGGTTAGCATTAGCGTAGGTGGAAATGGATCCTCCTTATGTGATTTTGATAGGGATATTTACCCTATATCTTGAATTATATTTTGATGAGGGATATACTATTAGTTTAGATTCAAATTAAAATATGTGAGGCTTTATTATTCATAAGGAATTTATTGTTGTGAATAGTAGGGTATATAATATTAGTCTAGCAAAATCTATTATTAGTTTTGAGGAATTTATTATTGATATAGAAGAAGCCATTATTATTGTTGGTTTACAAGAGGACCTTATTGTTGTTGTTGTGAATTGAAAGAAGTTGGTAATGTGTTTTGAGAATTATCCTCTACCTATTATGGTGGTGTATTATTGACAACTTATTGTGAATTGTCTAACATTTATTGTGAATCATAAGGTTCTTGTCTTGTATCAAAAAGGATCTCTTGATGATTAAAAATTGTATGTTGTGTAACAAGTGTAACTTGTTGTGAAGCATTCATTGGTATGGGTTGTTCAAGAGGAGCCAAAAATATACATCAAATGTAGTATTAGCTAGGTCTTATTTCCTTTATTCATATGATTGCTTTTTTTTATAAATGTGGTGTTGTTGAATGAGGTTATAGCTGAAGAAGTTATTAAGTCAATGACACATGGATCTATGTAACATTGACTAATTTTATGTATGGTGGATGCTATAATATGAATAGTTTTAGAAGTATCAACTAATTGACCTTTCCATTTACTATATGAAGATATGGTTAGTCTTAGAATTTGAATATGAGGTTGCTATTATAGTTTCTCCTCTATTTGGACAAGGGTGTGGAATTATTCCATTGGTAAATTGGTTAGGAGTCTAGCTCCTGATTTTATTACCCTTAAGAGATCTTTGTCTTGATCTTATATGGGTTGGTTATTTAATAGACATTGGCTTGATCCTAAAATGAGATGATGTCTTTGAAAACAATCGAGTGTTCATATCCATCATAAAAAAATTCTTCCATAAAGTTAGGGCCATAAGATACCCCACTATAAGTGTAGATTGACATGTCTGGAATGGTTCCTGGTTCTAAAAATGTTGTAAATGTGATATTGGTTCATATTAGTATTAGAGTTTAGAATAATGGTAAATGGTACTTGAAATTTGGAATTGATTTGAAAAGAGTTTGACCCAAAAAAGTGTAAGTCTACAATAAGAGTGAATGATCTTGGTTTTCTAAAATGGTTTAGCACAATAAAATCAATGTCTAAAGTGAAACTTAAGATAAGGACAAATGATCTTGGTTTTTCATAATTTGGAAGTACTTGAAAAATATCTTGACCTTGGTTTTTTATTATAATTCATAATGAGACCATAATAGAGTTGAATAGTTTGGAATTTGGAAATTGGTTTGGCATAATAAAAACCTAAGTTTGAAATTAGAATAGAATGGATAGTATAATGGTATCAAATGGAAATGAAATGAGGCCATTTTTTTTTATTTTTTTTATTTTTTTTAACTTAGGGTATAAGTTAACACAAGAAAACCTAAGTCTAAATTTAGAATAAAAATGGGTAGTGTAAGACCTCAATGTGTAAATAAGTGACAATATGTTGGAACTTTTTGGTCCAAAAAATTGGTGTTTTTGTTTTTCAAATGTGGTTGTGAATATAACAAGGGTTTCAGCAAAAAATAATTCAAAGAATCATGTGGAAACTAACATGCATTATGAAATTTCATTGAATGCTTTTGATATACTTACTTTTGAGAGGATAAAATTAAAGGTCCATTAAATAAATTATTCCATGTTAATGGTAGGGTTTTTAAGACCCCCATTATCTCAAGATTTCATATGTAAAATGTAATATTTATGGGTTGTTAACATTTACACCCATGTGTTAGTGAGATATCCACAACAAATGTGGATTTTTACCCTAAGTTTTTTATTAGAAAACTAAATGGTCCCATTATACCTTATAGTATGTGGGCACTTTAGAATAATCCATAAATTGGATGTGATGTCTTGTAGGACATTTTATAAAGGGTTTAGTCCCTTCACAACCTATTTTATTCTTTTTGGGAATTAGGTGTTTAATCCCTAAGAAAATAAAGGTTTAAGTAAATGTAAACCAGTAGATAAATATGTCTCAATTAGCCTACTAATTGATATGTGTTTTACCTTTTCCAAAAATAGTAAGAAGTGTAAAAAATCAAACTTAGCTTATTTTGGGCTAAAACGGATGAGACAGGATCTAGAAATTATTGTGCAGGGATAGAAGACTATCTTAAATAGGACCCAAAACTCTATTTATAGATTGGATAGGGGTGACAAACTCAATACACCCTACTACTTAGCATTGTAGTCTAATTTCTAACATTGTTATCCACTTTCAGTGTTATTGTCCACTTTTGATACTATTGTCTTGGTGATCTATATTTTCTAGGTTTTGTTTGGCAGGCTTGTGACACCCTAGTAGTGAAATATTAAAGCTTGAGTCTATGTGGAGCTCACTATGTATCTGATTCAATCTTCAAAACTCTTAAGAGATCCTGATACTTGAACTTGAGTAGCAAACTTGGGAAAGAAAGGAGTTAGTGTGTAAAGGATATACTAGATGCACTTTACACCTATGTGTGGGCATGCTACCTACATACCAATACTTTGAAGAGGGATCAAGCTAATGTAGTTCTCTCATTTGAAGTTATTGGTGTAATTGTGTGATGCATGTAACTATAATGTGAAAATGGAATGTATTTTGGATGACTAGGGACTGGTATGAGTACTTGAATAGGCTTGAATTAGTTTTGGAAGGTTTTATGCAAAGAATAGGGAAGAGTGCTTGAGTGTACTTACTTGTATTCTTACTTCTTTCTTATGAATGAGTACCAAACCTTGTAAATAGAAATTGAATCACCTTTTATAGGAAAATTGATGATCATGGGTTAGATGAGCTTGTATTAGGCCAATAGGGGAAAAGATAAGGATTTAGGAAAATCTAACCATTTTAGGCTAAAATAAACTTGGACAATAGCACCAGAAATAAGACACCTTTAAATTTTGTCACTCCTATCTAAGTTGGGTGCTATTTTCATAATAAGTTAAGACTTGGGGGGATGGATATAGGTCTAAGAGTGCTACCTAAGTCTCAAAAATCTAAGTCTGAGAAGCTATGGATGACTTGGAATCAGTGAAAGTCTAGTCAAGAAGGGTTGAGTGAGAAAGAAAGAGGACCTATAGGTTGGGTGCTATTAGCCATGCCTAAGTCATCTGATTTTACATTCTATATGATTACACCTCCCCCCAACTTTATTCTAGTGATGTAGAAAAGATAAATACTAAGATAAAGGAAAAATAGAAATCATACATAAACTTACCTATAAGGGAAAATCTCATGGAGCTATGTGATGCTAGATGTGCATAGAGAGAACATGTTATTATGTGTGAATCTAAACAAAACATGAAGTAAATCAGTTATTACTAGATACACTATATATAAAATAAGAATTTACAAAATTTGAGTAAAGGAAGAGAGAGGAACAAATACACCTCACCAAGTACGTGAATCAATACAAAACCTATTATGATGCTAGATTGTGTTGAGTATATGTTGAATCAAGAGTAATATAAAAAATATATTTGAGTTCTTAATTACCTAAAATTTGGCTCAAGAATGCAAAGGATGGCCCTTTGGCTCCATCATCACCAACTAATTGAAGTTTATGAAACATGCACATGATAATCGATGTCTAGATTGTATAACCAATCCCTTTGAATAGGTGGCTCAAGAATATAAAGGTTGGCCCTTTAGATCCATCATTGCCCCATGAATTGATTCTATGAAGTGATGCTAGTATATAATAGATGTCATATGATATGGCTCATGGATCCCATGAATGTGATAGAAATATGACATTGTGGTGTGGATAGATGAATGTGTGATAAAAACTAGGCCACTCTTGGCCATTTTGAAAGATGGAGATTAGGCTTGTATGAAAGCCACTCTGAAATGGATGTACTAGGCTTATATGAAAGCCAAATTAGGAATTTAGGTACTCATATAGATAAAATTTTATGCAAGTTTAACTTGAATGTGATGCCAACCATCTATAGATGGAGTAAAGCACACAACTATTGAGAATACCTGAAATAAACTAAACTTGAAAATAAAAGAAGACTAATGTACCATGCAAATTTCCCCCAATCATTAATGTCTATAACATGTATTCTAATTTGGAAGTTATACCAACTACCCAATCTAAAATAAAAGTGAGAATCATCCTGTCATGCATGATAACCCCCTCTATCTGAGAAAACTATGATGAAATTATTGAATCTAAAGGATCTATAAGTGTAAAAACTATCCCTAAACTAAAATGTTTGCCTATTTTTGGAAAGCCCTAAGTGTTTTTCTATATTTTATTTGATTGATTTGACCTCTGGATTCTATGCTAACTATTCTAAATGTTTCTATTTTGATTTCTAAGATGTTTTATCTCTATGACAAAGCCCCTATTTGATGCCCCCTCTTTTGAGGGTATGAATGATAAACCTACAATGACTACCCTTAGAAGAAAAAATTCCTACAAGTGTGTTAATTCTAAAAAGATATATGATATATCATTTGATGTTTGATAATATCTTTCAAGATAGATCAATTTTTATATCAAGAGATTATTAGATCAATAGGGGTATGCCTAAATAGATATAACAATGTGAAAGCATGTACAATGTACTAAACTAGAAATGTTAATTGTTAGTTATTAGTTGGAGGGATGGAGAATAATTTCCATCATAAAATAAAATAAATCAAATAATATGCATGATATGGATCATGGCATTACACACATTTGACAAGCAACAAGTAAACAAGCAATAAACAACAAGCAAAAAACATACTAGATGGGCTAAGGGGACATGCAAATAAAGGACATGGGTACATGTCACATAAACTAGAAACAAGCATGATAGGCATGTTCAAATGCCTCATACACATACAAATGAAATAAGAAAAATTGGCACATAGGCCATAGGCACACAGAGGAGTACAAATGAAGGACATTGTCAAATGTCCTAAGGCACACACATGAAAAAGAAGAAAAGGACATTGGCACATGTCTTAAGGCATAAGTAGGAGTCAAATAGGAACTGTAAAATGCAATCACACAAGATATGCTAAGTAAGTAGATAAATCATGTAATATCTATAAGGATACAAGCACATCTAACTAATCAAAGAAAAATGTGAAAGTACACAAAACATGTGTATTAAAAGACTATGTATATGCTAAGAGATACACAAGTGCTAAATACTAATGAAATTTTGATATAATATTTTATGTAAGCTATAAAGTAATGCATATCAACATGATAACTCAGAGTGTGTAGTGTAAGAATGACATAACCTAGATGGTGTAGTCATGTAGAATATGCCCCCAGTGGGTATGTATAACAACATATGTCTCTAATGTAGAAGTACGAATGCCCCCTCTATGGGTAGAATGAAACAATCAAGTAGTTGGATGTCACTGCACATAATCAAATAGGATCAAATGAAGCATGGTAATGTAGAAAATTGGCATACAATATCATGAAACAAAAATATAAGTCCTAGCATAATATTAGTGATGTAAATCATGTATGATGCATACAATCAAAATATTTTTGGTATTTTTTATATTTTTTAAGTTTTATCGTAATTTTTTATAAAATAGTTGAATTATGTATAGGAAAGACTAAGAAGAAATGATACTAATTGATGAGTCTCAAATGAGACTCCCTATCATGATGTCTTGTGTCAAATAAAGGAATTGTGCATGATTATGAAGCATGAGTGAATGAATATTAATATGACTCTTGAGTATGTAAATTCATTATCGATATCTTAGAAATCATACTAACTTGTATTATTCCATTCAAATTTATAATCTTATTTTTGAAACAATGGAATGGTAGTGTTGACTTTTGTTGTATCTTGATATTTTCCTTTGATAAATTATGCCTATGAATGATTTATCTTAGGATGTTTAATAAATCCTAAACCTTGGTGACAAACATTATCAGCTGCTAGAATAGGAGTAGTGATGCCTTGAGCATGTTTTCCCAACCCTTGACCTTGAAAATCAAATTGTTGTAGATATTTTTGACCAAACCCATACTAATTTGAAATTTGAGCCTCATTTGGGAAAGGTAGATTTGATTTTTTTTGTGCTTGACCTGTGCTTGTGGTACTATTTATTGCTTTGATTTTGATTTTTGATCCTTTTGTTGTTCTAAGTTATGCTTTGGTAGCCACTTTTGTACTATTTTTGAATTTGACCCTTTGTGAATGTATTCCTATTTCACTATGGATTGTTTGAATAATTTACCTTATATAGAGTCCTCATTAGCAATTATCTATTGTATATGTTGTTTCAATTCCAAACATGAATCTGTGTGATGCCTATGTAATCTATGATATGCACAATAATATCTGGATCTTCTCACTGGATGTAGAGGAAGTAGTTTGATTGACTTAGATTTAATAATTTCCCTTAGTACCTCACTTTAATTCTTATTTTATCTTTGAATGCTTTTTGAATCACTAGTTGTAGAGTTACTTTGTTGTGATTTGTTGTTTTGATATGAAACATTTCTTGAAACCAATTGGCTAGCTGAAGGTGCATATACATGATTCACACTAGGGTGTCTTTGAATATTTTGTATTGTAATATGATTTTCCAATGTTGTGATATTTTCATTTAATAGTTTATTCTACATTTTTAAATCTTAAATTATCTTGCTCATACTGGTGATTTGTTCATTTAAAGTCTCATGAGTGCAAACCTTAGTTGCTTCCAATTCAACATGTAAGCACATATATTGAAGAGGTTTTGAAAAAGATTTAGGATAAATGTATGCATTAGGAACAATAGTAGAGTCTACCTCACCTTTTGGAGGGGTGATAACATGGTCTTGGTTAGAATGAAATTAGCTATCACCCTCTTAATGGAGAGGAGGAGAAGGGATTTCTTTCCTCTACATAAGATATGACATTGAAACAAGAGTAGAAAAAGAGGCATATACATCTAGGTAGAAACTATGAATTTAGGCTAAAATGAATGTAAGTGGAGTTATAAATTGTATATTAATATTATTATAAAGAATATTTTACATAAAGGATAGCAAACAAGGGATAGAAATCATGAATTTGTGCATGTATGCACAAGAAATTGTGACATGTGTTATGAAATTTATAATGTGTTTAACATGATAAACTTATATATTTTTCCCTATGAGAGATAGAGAGAAAAGAGTAGAGAACATGAATTTGTGTAATAATGAATAAATATATTTGACATGCATTATAACATTTTTAATTTGTTTAACGTGACAAGCTTGAATTTTTTTCCATATGAGAGATAGAGAATATGCAAAAGAAATATTGAAATATTGTGCAAGTTTAGCAATGAATTTTGAAATATCATCCCTTATTATAAAATATAAACATGAAATGAAAAGGATGAAGCTTTGTAATAATATATGATAGACTTCATCATTCATGTACATGATAGGGCCCATTAAGGTTTCCTTGTTATTTACAAGAAATGTAAGAAAGTTTGTAAATAAATGAGCATCATTTTTGTAATTCAACTATGGATGTAAGGTGATACTTCAAGAAGCCAAATAGGAGCTATTATATGTAACTAGGGATTTTTCATAAATATTTATACAAAATTCTATGAAATTTTGTAATTTATATTGACTTTTTAAGGTAAGTATGTGAGAATTTTTTTTGAAATTTATGGGAAAGTGCTTGATTTAATAGGACCTAGTAGATGTAACTAGGGTTTGAAAAGATTTTTTTTCAAAATTAGTATTATAATTTTAATTTTTTTTATGAATTTGTAGAATTTAGCTTGAAAAATTTAGGAAAATTTTGAAAATATTTCTAAAATTAGCAATATATTTTTTCCTAGTGGTTTGAAAGCATTTGTATGCAAATAGGACCTAGTATGTGAAAACTAGGGTTTGAGTGAATTTATTGAAAATATTTCAATTAATTTGTAGTTTTTTAATTTTTAAATTCAAGAAAAATTAGGAAAATATTGAAAAAATAAAAAAATAATTAGCCCTAGGGTTTCTAGGGTGTTTGTCTAAAATTTCAAAGTATGTCAGGTTCACCAAATGCTTTATTATTTTTAAGAATTAGGTGTTTAATTCCTAAAAAAATAAATGTAAGAGTAAATGTAAATTAGTATATAAATATGTTTCAATTAGCCTACTAATTTGTGTAAATAGATATGTATTTTACCTTTTTTTAAAATAGTAAGAAGTGTAAAGAAATCAAACTTAGCTTATTCTGAGCTAAAACAGATGAGACATGATCTAGAAATTATTGTGCAAAGATGGAAGACTATCATAAATAGGACCTAGAACTCTATTTATAGATTGGATAGGAGCACCAAACTTAGGACACCCTATTACTTGGTGCTATATTCCACTTTTCAGCACTATTTTCCACTTTCAATATTGTCTAGTTTTGATGTTGTCCTAGTGATCTAGATTTTTTGGGTTTTGTTTGACAGGCCTATGACACCTTGGCAATGGAATATCAAATATTGAGTTTGTGTAGAGATCACTATGTATCTGATTCAATATTAAAAACCCTTAGGATCTCTTGATACTTAAACTTGAGTATCAAACTTGGGAAAGAGAGAAGGGGTTAGTGTGTAAAGGATATGCTAGATGCACTTCACATCCCATGTGTGGGCATGCTTCCTACATACCAATACTCTAAAGAGGGATCAAGATAATGTAATTCTCCCATTTGAAGTGCTTGGTGCAATTATGTGATATATGTAACTATAATGTGAAACTAAACTGTACTTTGGATGACTAGGGATAGGTATGAGTGCTTGAATAGGCTTGAATTGGTTTTGGAAGGCTGTATGCAAAGAACAGGGAAGAGTGCTTGAGTGTACTTATTTGTATTCTTGCTTCTTTCCTATGAATGAGTGCCAACCCTTCTAAATGGACATTTAAAGGAATTTTATATGAAAACTAATGATCATGGGTTAGATGATCTTGTATTAGGCTGATAGGGGAAAAGATAAAGAATAAATAAAATTTGACTATTTGAGACTAAAATAAACATGGACAATAGCATCGAAAACATAACACCCCTAAATTCTAGTGCTCTTGTCTAAGTTGGGTGCTATTTTCCTAGGTATATGAGACCTTTTTGGATGTATCTAAGTCTAAGAGTACTACTTGGGTCTCAAAAATCTAAGTCCAAGAAGCTACGGGTGACTAGGAATCAGTGAAAATATAGCCAAGAAGGGTTGAGTGAGCAAGAAAGATGACCTATAGGTTGGGTGTTATTAACCATGCCTAAGTCATCCAATTTCACATTTTGTATGATTACACAACCAATTAAACCATTGGGGGTCTTAATGAAGTGCTACAAGTGAAACCAAGCTCCTAATTGGGGTCTTAATGAAGTGCTACCAGTGCAACCAAGCTCTAAAGTACATATCAGCTAATTTACTACTGACACTACTCCAATTTGTATACCCCATCGGATAATGGGGTTAGTAAGATGTTAGGATGTCACTTCCTAGGTCAATCCACCAAATTAAATTATAAAAAAGGAAAATATGTACTTGATTTTTGATTCTTAGGACCCCAAAAATGGGTAAGAAAAGAGCATACGTGAAGTAAGCTTTCAAGGGACAACAAGAAAATCAAACAAGAAATGGAAATGCAAACAACTAGAAGTAAAGCATGAAAAGTGATGCAAAGATTCTCAAAACTTTCTCTTCTTTGATTAAGTCTCTATCACTAAACTTCTTGTAGCAACTTCTTTGCCTATAGTAACTACTCTATCTATAGAAACTATCTACCTATAGAAGCTATCTACTATAGAAACTCCTCTACCCATAGAAACTACTCTGATGTAGCAACTATTTGCCTGTAGCAACTATATTTGACACCAAGGTTGTAGTCTTGTTTGGAGAATTTTTTTTAACACTTAAATCTTGAAAGACTATTACCAAATACCATCTTTCTTCATACCATCACATTGTCTCTTGATACATTCTACTATAGGAGCAGTATTGAAACACTTTGTTATGGGAACAATTTCTTGAGATAACTATCAGTCTCTTTTAGGATTCTAAGGATATCTTGATATCCATACTCACATACCACTATTAAAAGTCCAAAATACATATATTTGAATGAAATAATGTCAATTCATACACATATTTATACACTTTAAGAACTAAAACTCAGATTTACACACCAACAGGAATGCACCCAAACAAAGATCTATCATGTATATTTTTTTAATTTCTAATGAGAAAATCTCTATTATTTAGAATAAATAGTCTCAAAAAATGACTAAAAGTCCTTCAAGATCAAATGAACTAACAATTAGAATCATTTTATCATCAATTATGAAACATATATACTGCAACAAACATAATAATATGGTCAAAATAGGGTCTATGTCACTTTTTTCCATGAACAGGGCTACTTTTTTTTCTCCTCAAAAACAAAATCTTGATTTCTAAACCTATAAAACTACCTTTCCCTCAAAAATCTCTTATTTTGTTTGTATCTTGGTGACCATTTGATAAATGATTTCTAATGAGATCATCCATGTTCACCAACTCATGGTAGGAAAACCTTATTTGAAAATGTAACCTATTTAAATGCACTTCTATACTATAAAAATGAACACTAAGCAAACCTAAGGGATTTTTAGGCCATATAAAGCATTCATAGACCTACTTAAAGCAAACAAACCAAACAAATCCTAGCATACTCCTAAAGAGTGATGCCCCTACATCAAAAAGTAAATGTTATTAAGATCACAAAGGCAATGGTGGTTTGTTATTTTATTAAGCACTAATACTAAATGTGAATGAATTTTGCCATTTATTGGTTAGTTTTAAAAATAAAACAACTTAAATAGATATTAAAACCTACAAAATAGAGGATTAGATTTTCAAACAAAGGTTTTAACTATCCAAGAAGGTTAAATTTAACTCTTTTAAACTAAAGAATTTTAACATAAGGAGACTTCATAATTTACCAGAGTGACTTCATTAATTTTAAATCAACTTCAATGTTATTTAGCAAGATGAAAATATAAATTTAGTGACTTCATCGATGACAAGGACTACCTCACCGATCACTAGATGAGTTCACCATTTCCAATAAAAACATAGAAAAAAGCATAATTTAATTTATTATTAACTTCACCATTTAATTTATAATTTCATGAATGTTTAGATTGATTTCATTATTTTTACTGTAACTTTGTTGTTTTCACTTCAGGTTCATTGTTTTACTAAAAAACACATAGTAAATAGAGAAGTGATTTTGTTATTTTCTTTTCAACCTAGTATATTTTCAGTTTGAGTTTGTTGTTTTTAATGTGAGTTCACCATTCATGTTAAACATATAGAAAATATGGAGAGTGATAAAAATGATTTTGCTGATCCATAAGGTGACTTCACTAATTACAAAATCAACTTTGCTAGTTCATAGGGTGACTTCACCATTTCACAAGGTGACTTCACTATTCCATAGGGTGACTTTATCATTTCATAGGGAAACTTTGTCGATTAACCAAAAAAAATACAAGAAATTTTAGAAGAAAAAGAAGCAAATCAACACCAAAAGATGGTTTGAATGGTTAATTAGAAGACTTAAAAAGGTCCAAAGGAGGTTTGTGAGATGCACGATCCCACAAGGTATGTCATTATGTAGAACAAGATGTGTGGTCCAAGATTGATTCATCCTTAGAGACCAAATGCATTTCATGTTACAATTAATATTTTGGAACAAGGGAGAAATTAATATGCATGGTTTGTAGAAATTATATTTTTATTACATTTATGTTGATATTTTGCATTTTTGACTTTATTACCAATGATGTTATGATAATGTCACCTTTTTAGATATCTACTAAATTTTCATTTGCCAAAATTAGATATTAACTAATTTGATATGGATTTTTTGCTTAAGCATTTAATTGGATTTGATTAGTTAATTGATTTTAATTAGGCTTTTTGTAATTGTTAGAATTTGATTAGTTGCCTAACACTATTGGTAAAAAAATGTCAATTTGTTGGGTCACAATTTGACTGAAGATGAATTATAAGAATATAATGATTATGTATAGGATAATGCCCCTATTAGGGACATATTGTTGTAGTTTAGCAATTTCACATGACATGTGTGGATGAATCAAAGTGTTTTGGCAATTTTTTTTCCAATTTATGCATTATTACAAAAAGTCATTTAGACTTATAATTTCAACATGACAATGGTGAGAATTTAGTGTCTACAATATGTAATATCTATCTATATACAATTTTATATCAAACATGCTTGAAAAACTTACTTTAATGAGTTTCAAAACATACATGTCATTTTTGGATGTAGTTTTAGGTGGTGATATTATCTTAGACCCATAAATTATACATAGACAAAATGACTCCAACATAGATAGTAACACACTACACTCTTGTTTGATTCAAATGGACTTGTCCAGTGAACACATGATTTAATTTTAAATATTAAAAAAGTCACAAATATTTTATAACTTGTCTATATCACATCAGGTTCACTAGAGACATCATCTTACATAGGTTTGATCATTTTATGACTATACCTATTGTTCATATTTTAGTGCATTACATTGTGTGATTTATTGGATCACTTATTTTCAAATTTATATATTACTAGATACTTGAGTAGTTTAATATAATAATGTTACATGTTTCTAATGATGATCAACTTCAATTATTCATGTATGATTTTCTTGTTTGCTTCCTTGATTCATGTCCTATATTTATTCATCTTGTTTAAAATGTGTAAATTTTAACATGCCCTTGATTATGGATCTAACTATTTATTATGTGATTCTATACATGTGAGTGATATTTGAACATGTTCCTTGTACGTGGCCCCTTAGATTTATATTGCATGTTTTATGTGTGTTCTTTTTATAAAATCCATGGTCATTATACTTGTTTACTTAGTTTGCTCAATTTTCAATGTCATGATGGATATCATGCATATTATGATCTTTTTGATGCCATGATGAATATCATACCTCCTCTTTGAGTTTATTTATATCAGTTCCAAATTCTCAATATATAATCATTATTTCACTACATTCCTAATTTCTAACCTCTATCTCGACATCACACTATGTATGTTTGGTTCTACATGCATTTTATGTTACTATATTTATTAGTTTATCTATGATGATGCGATGATCTCAAATGTTATGATTAATACATAATATTTCACTATTTTATGACATAAATTGCATAAATTTATTCTTTTGAGCTAATTTATTACATAATATTCACAACTCACCTCAAAAGATGGGGCATACATAGCGGCTTGTCTTAGAGACTAAGCTACAACAACACATTGTAAAGACATAAAACTATAAATTTGGTTAGCTAATCATAGGCCATACCCATAAATTAACAAAAAATAAGTTATAGATAATAATACTATATTTGGACAGGGGCATAGATCGAATGTGTCCAAAATAGTGTATTATTATCCCAACAATGCAAAAACATTGATTTTTAGAATTTTCCAAAATCATTATTAGTTATAGTATATTTTTAAAATTTACTTATAATTATTTTAGATGAATACTCAAGTTTATCTTAGTTTTTTATAAGAATGTAAGGCATCATGTGTTCAATAATTTGGACAAGTATTTTTCTTAGAAAATCACATGATATTACTTAGTTTTAGAATCCATATAGACCCAACTATTAGATTAGGGGAATGTTTGTGGCAAATTACCACCCCCTTACTTAATTTCACACTATTTTCATAGAAGTAATGATAGTTCATGTCATTCTCTATGTTGTATATATCAGACTTAGATTATGTTATTTTTGCAGCACTTTTTCACTAATTTTGTGCTAGTTTTATAACAAAGATTTATCTTATTCCTTATGTAGTGGTTGACTCACCTTTTTCACACATTTTTCACCATAATTATCCATTAGAATTCATACATATATTACAACATACTCTACTACTTTAGGTATGCATTGATGGAGTAAATCACACCTTGAATTTTTAAGCACATTCTCCTATCAATAAGGATTGGGGCATGTACAGTCCAATCCAAGAATTTTAATTAAGAATAAATCTTCAAGCCACTTTTTCACCTAAAAACACATGGTTTGTGTACCTAATTAGGCATATCCATTCATTGTTATTTGATCTATAAGTTTCTTGTCTTTAATTTTATATTTTCATCTTAAGTGTTGATTTTATACATTTTTAATTTAAAGTTTTCGTGAAGCATAATTCAATGTGTGTAATACATTCAAGAATATTCCTTGTAGGTAAGTTCATGTATAAATATTTTCCTTTTACTCTAGTACTTTCACTTTGTTGCATAACTACAATAAAAGGGGACAAATTCAGACATATAAATTAATATTATTGTTAAAATAATGCACTTGTGACCACTCCTTATGCACTCTTAGATCATGACTAATTACATAGTCCTTGATTTCCATTCCTTCACTTCTATATAGATGACTTATTCCTCAAATAAACTTATGATCACAAAATGTCACCATTTCTCATTCCAAATAGCTCAAACATACCTTATGACTAATCCATATAGATTACCTATATTTTTAATTTAGAAAAGGCTATTATTTTAAGAATATCCCATTCATTAGTAGTGTTTAATTCCATTGTCCATGTCCTCCTACCATATAATGACTAATTTATCAAATTAAAACTCAATTTAATAGGCCATCCCACATATTTTGGAATCCCTGTCACAAGGAATTCTAAAATGATCTCTATAAAGTTATATTTTCAAGCCATTTTATCATTATAGGCTAATATCAAGTAAAATCACTAGAACATCTAACTACACATTGAGAAGAAAGCATATATTCTTCAAAATTCTAAGTCCACATAACCCTCATATCCTGGAGATAAGTCAAAATACACCTCTGAGGTCATAGGTCATTTTTTAAGTACTTAACCATACCAACATTAATCAGTATATAAAATTACACCTATCTTTTACACATATCACCATAATATGGGAGAGATACATGGATTTTGATCACTTTTTAGAGTATTGGTATATAGTCAACACTCAAAATAGTGGGGGTTGATGTTAAGAACAACCTCAACCACTAAGCCCTTTTTATCATTTCACATATTTTATCCTCATGACCTATTGAGCTAGAGTTCCAATTGAAGAAGGCACATAATGGATTTCATATTAAATTATATAGATATGACCACACATAGAGGACCAAAAATCAAAGGAACACAAGTCAAAAATTTCATAGAGAGCTAAAACCTTACTACATGTTTCTCACATCTTAAGGACACTAACATAAGCTTCCCATTTTTGAATAGTGTTGCCTTGTTCCATATTTAAGTAAAGCCCTGTTCCTAATCTACAACATCATCATACATTCAGTTTCATAGCTATACTTATAGTCTTGCATGCTTGATTTCCAACTAAGTTATTCTTTGGTACCTTCCCATTTTAGTATATTTTTATATTTAATAAATTCTAAATTAATTATTTTGATTTATTACATATCTAGTACACTATGATTTTACTCATAAATTTGTCTAATTAGGATTAAATCTCTCTTAAATCCTAAATTTGATAAAACATATTGGTGAACCCATTTTTTTTTTTAGCATTAACAAACCTTAGGTTTTCCTAAGGGTTCGAAAATTCTTTCTAAGATTTTAGAGTTTTTATTAGGGTTTTAGATCTGATCTCTAATTTCCCCTTATCTTTTGTGTAAATTAGAAGTTTTATTCTTTGCCTTAGGTTTTCACCCTCATTTTTTTATTAGGATTTTCCTTTGATATGCTTGTGGCTTAAATTTTCTTGTTTGACTCATATCTAATTCATAGTAGATATATTTTCAAAAATATCATAGATTTATTTATTTGTATTGATAAAATTATAAACCTATTTTTGTTTGTCATAATATTGTACGTATTTTTCTAAATTTATAAT
Source organism: Torreya grandis (assembly GCA_037957365.1). Taxonomy (NCBI): domain Eukaryota; kingdom Viridiplantae; phylum Streptophyta; class Pinopsida; order Cupressales; family Taxaceae; genus Torreya; species Torreya grandis. The sequence continues at coordinate 287,504 of JARHVA010002531.1, read as the reverse complement.
TTAATTTTTTTAATAAATTTTTTCTAGGGATGAATGGTGTACCTATTTTGAAATTAATACATTATTTTCATATATTTACTTATTTTAATTAAATTCTTCCAAATTTCAAAAATATGTAACAAATATATTGTAATAGTCAGTTCTTTACTATGCACATCATATATTGGCTATATGGGTTACTCTTGGTGTATACTTTTTTCAAGTAATAATTATTATAATTGCATGGTGTCATCTAGAAAAAAATCAATATACATCATAATTATGTAATAAATTGGATAGCATTAATATGTAATATAATCAAGGTGACACTTAATCGTAATACACTTTCTATGTCTAAGATAACTTCTACCAACTCTCTTCAAGATGATGAAGTTACTATCCATCTAACCATGTCCATACTATCAATATCCAAAGAGGTAATTTATCCCACATTATATTGATTAATGAAGGTAAACCAATATGTTCTTCCTCACCCCCATCCACCTCCCACATCTCATTTTGATTGTATTTATATGTATATACAATCAAAATTACATAGTATCCATGCTTGTGAAGACATTCAAGATCAAATAGTCACTATGGGAAGGATAATAGAAGAGTTGAAAAATAAAAAATAATATTTTAGTTCAAATATCACATCATTGGAAAATCAACTCACATATTCAAATAATTCATAATATGTTAGTGGTAATCATTCATTTGTATCTTCATTTAGTAATTTTATGCCTATCAAGACTTCATATCAAGATTGGATGCTAAAAAAGAATAAATCTATAACTAATGCTTAAAAAATATACAAAATGCTAATAAGAGTTCAAGTGATATTATAAGATAAATTATTCACAACAACTTGATCAAATTACCTCCTATACATACTTTAAGAAGATCAAAATACTAATGCACATATCATAGAATGCATGGGAATCATACAGATAGATCTTTGACTTTAAATTAAAAAAAATAAAAGTTATCATTGATAGTGGTGGTCCAATATTAGATACAAAAATTAAGCAACCTACTCACACTATGATTTCATCTCATAAAACACAAGTGAAAAAAGAACAAAAAGAGAAAGTATGGCTACCAAAGGATAACTTAGCATAATAAAATATTTAAATTGCATAGTTAGAGAAAGTAAATTACACAAGAGACAAGATGAAAAATATAAATTACAAAATGGATGTATCGCAAAGGAAATTTTAAAAAAAGATCAAGAATAAACATTACAAAAACAAGTTCAATCTAAGAAATAAATTATCATTAAAAAATGATTTCTAATAAAATAATTTAAAAATAAAGAGATGCATATAAAAACTTGTGTTAAAAATATCGTTCCAAAGGAGGACGTTAAAAGCCTTTCCTCATATCAATAACCTTGTATTATCATTGCTCATATAGATGAAAATAAATTTACCAATTTTAAGGTTATGGAATAACAAGAAGCAAATTTTTGTTGTGTCATTTATTGTATCTCTTGGATATAAACTTCAACACTTAGATCAAACTAATGCATATAAAACATGTGTGGGATCAATTAATTTAAGCATTTTTTATCTTTAAAAGAGTGTTATATTACTTTTCAATTTATTTATAATCCAAGAGAATATAATGTTGTGCTTCTAGGATCATGGTTAAAATAAATATGAGGAATGATTGGTAAACATAAAGGTTGCGTTACATTTGAAAATGAAGTTAGAATCATTTCCATTTCAAAATAGGGAACATATTTAGAGAAATAATAATAAATCATATCTCCAACTAATATTCAAGTAATTACAACTCATGGAATATAAATATAGGCATATTACACCAATACATATTAAAAAAGAGAAATCAAAAAGGTCAATACCATAGTATAAGGAAATTATTTATTCATACATAGATACAAAATATGATTAGAATGGCATATCACAATCTAAATCACAACCTAAATAGTTAGTGATCTCCTATCTTTATGATTACATTGAATATTTTGACTATGATGATGAAATAAATTGGTATGATCCCAATCATACATAACCTACATAGTGGCATGACACTTTACATTCTTAAGAGATAATCCTTCCCATGTTCAATATGGGACGTATATATTGTGAGGTTATTATGGGAGTCATTGGTTAGTATGCACATTTTTAGTTTCATATATTCAAAAATATACAAAAAAAATTAAAATATTGTAGAAAATTCTAAAAGCTAGTACTATACATGTTATGTCTAGCTCATTTACATAATTAATTTTATTTTTAGTATATGCAATATTTTTATATATCTAATTTTATATCAAACATGATTAACAAGTGTACTTGAGTGAGTTGTAAAGCATACATGTTATTTCTAGATTTAGTTGTAGGTGGTGATACTGTCTCAGACTCAAAATTTATAAATAGATAAAATTGCTCCAACCTAGATAGTAAAAAATTACACTCTTGTCTGATTCTAGTGGACTTGTCCCAGTGAAAACATGATCTAATTTTATAAATGCAAACCATTCACAAGCCTTATATAGCTTTTTTATATGACAAAAAGTTCATTGGGGTCATCCTCTTACACAAGTTTTATCTCTTTATGACTATCCTTATTGTTCATACTTTAGTACATTAAATTACATGATTTATTGGGTCACTTATTATCACATTAATATATTACTATATACCTCAGTTGTTGAATATACTAATGTTATAGGTTATTAATACTTATAAACTTAACTTTTATATGCATGTTTCTCATGTTTGATTCCTTACTTCATGTATTGTGTGTATTCATATTGTTTTGATTGTGTAAATTTGAACATGTCCTTGATTTTTGATATAAGTCTTTATTATGTGTTTCTATGCATGCGAGAGAAATTTAAACATGTTACTTGTATGTGTCCCTTTGGCCTTCCATTGCATGATTTGTGTGCTTTTGTGTGTGCTCTTTGTGAATGTGTCATGACCATGCCATCTATTTTCTTAGTTTTTGATGCCATGATGGATATCATGCATATTCCTAGTTTTTTATGCCATGATAAATTTCATGCATCCTCCATGAGGTTTTCAAAGCTCAATATATGATCACTATTTCACTACATTCCTAATTTCTAACATGTATATTGACATAACATTATATATGATTGTTTCTACATGAAACTCATGTTCTATATGGCTCAATTTATCTATGATGATGCCATCATCTCCAATGTTATCATTACTACTTCATATTTCACTCTTTTATTACTGCCACTACATAACTTTATTATTTTGTACTAATTTATTACATAAGATTCAAAACTCACCTCAAAAGAGGGGGAATACTTTGGTTTATCTCAAATTTTGTTCAAAATGGGAGGCATCATGTGTGACATGTGTTTTGAAATTTTCATATGTATATTGATAAAATGTAACATACCCACTAGGACCTACCTAAAATAATGTGATTTAAAAAAAATAATAATCAATGTATTCTTTCATTAGATTTCACCATGAGAATATAATTAGTGATCTAGATAAACATACTAAATATCTTAGCTTTAAAATAAGCATGTAACAACTACCTATTACTGATCACTAGTATCATATAAACAAAACATAACTAAATATAAAAAATAATTATAGATTTATAGACATAACTGGTAAAAACATGCAACCATTATTGTCATGGTAAAATAAGTAAATAATTACATCTTATTTGGTATAGTGTTTCAATAATAGTAAATATAATACAATGTACAAGATAAAAGGTTTCATGAAGCATGTGTTTCTTAAACTCCAGTATCTATAGAAATATCAAATGTCATATCCAAAGAAGTACTGTTGTGGGGAGGGAGATCATCATCATCTTAGCACTTTTCCACAAAAACCATGGACCATCGATCCCCCACATAATCCCCTATAAGGGAATGGCCTTCTCTTTATGAATGAGTAGATAGTGACAGTGCATGAATCTAGATAGATAAGCTAGTACCTATGTGTTTTATAATTTCTAAGAACATGATAACATGATATTACATAAACATGTAAATCATACATGTGAAATGACAATGTTTAACTAACATTACTTTGGCCAAAGTTTTCAATAGTTATTGATCTTTACAATTAGTCAAATTCATAAACACCACTTGATCAAAATACCTCCATCTAGCATTATGATTCTAGTAAGCAAGTGAAGTATGTCTCACAACTTACATAGTACCAATAATGTGATATTTGGTTAATATAAATATAACCAATATATTCATATAATTTAATTAGTACTAGTAGGCATAAAACATGCTAAACACATGTATAATCAAAATACATACATTTAGTTCATAAAATGTAAGAATGAATCTCCATAATATTATTTATCACATAAATAATAAAAAGCATAACAAGTATAGTTTATGCTAACCAGGTATAATCTAGAAATTTATAATTTTTGTAAGTAGATTCAAACATGGTAGATTTTATGACAAGCAATCATAATATAGAATTTTAATTTACACACTATTTAATTTCAAAAATAAATCATAATAAAGAAAGTCATAATGCTTATGAGAACATAATCCTTCATTTAAGCAACTTGTTATATTTTTAGGAAGTTGTATGAATAGTGTCCAATCCTTCATGAATACATGACTTATGTTTTAACAAATAATAAATTATAAATGTAAGCACACATCAAAATGTACTAATATAAACTATATATGTATATGCACTTGTACATATTAATATAATCATAGTATGTACCACACACAAGTTTTCAATAATATATAAATACTATATTTAAATTGCTAACAATCACTTATAATTTTAATCGACTTTATGAAACTTAAACCTCCTAATAAGATATATTTTCTCAATTCTATCCATGTGTAAATAGATCACACACACACACACACACACACACACACACACACACACACACACACACACACAAACATTTCAATAAATAATATCACGGTATATCCACAAATCAATATCACATGATCAATATCCAAAAATATGATATACCTAATAAAGAATATATTTGATAGATATCTTTGAAAAAATATACACATATCTCTATATTTTAAAGAATATATTTAAACAACTAACCTTAACTCAGTTTCGTTCATTTGTGACATTCTTCTTAGGATCTATACTTGTCAAGTATTTATTATCTCAAAACATACCAATTTATGTAGCTATAGAGCTAAGACATTGTAACTATACATATCTTAAACTCAAGATACCAGTATTAATTATAAAATACCTAATATACAAGTTTAAGCTATCTAGTATTTTAATCATTATCATCATTCAAAAATATGCAAGAGTATTGTGAACATACAATGTCATCTATCTAGTATAATCAAATCATTATGTCTATCCCATTATGTAAATATCATTTCCATAATGATTATGAACATATAAACATTATGATTATATTGATTAATAAATATGGTATTTTATAATTTTGAATGTACTGTTGTAGGTGTATCTAGTATTTTAATCTCCATGCCCATGTTTATAGTGTTAAGTACTAAGTTAGAACCGATACCTGACAAAATAATATATATACTTAGATTATCTACCATTTATAAATCTAGAGTTCATTTCTTGAATTGTACATTGTACCCAACAATAATTATTCCATTAACTTCTACTAAAAAACAATCAAATAGTCTAAGAGCTACAATTGACATGACCCATATTTATGAAAATTGTGTCTATACAAGTTTTATATTGCATCTTATTAATCAAATTATGTTGGTCTATGATTTTTATTATTATTGTACAATAATCCTATAGCTACATGTTTGTAGATACCTACAAATTTATCAAGAGAGATCATATGGATATGAATAGGTTTCTATAGCTAATATGTTATGTAAATAGTTATTTATACATATCTCCACTATTTTAGGACTGGTTCTATATTAGATCCCCATCCATAACTAGATATCCATAATAACTTTCCATGTTATAAGTAGATCATTGTCAATAAAGACATATGTGTATTAGTAAACTGTAGTTAACCATATTTACATATATCTCTACCAATAAACACTTATGTATGTATACTTATAATATGTATCTCATATAAACCCCATATCTTCTTATATATAAAAAATTATTTTTATATACATACAATAATAAAGATAAATGACAAGGGATAAATTTAATAGCCAGTCAAGAAATATAATTCACACAAATCACTAAGAAGAGTAAATATATATTTGAGTATGTATGATAAATACTAAGAGAAATATAATACAAATATAATAGTTTAATCCATTCAGATGTGATAATTTGAGTATCTCATTATTCACATAAAATAGCAATGTATAAAATAAGCTGTGAACTTATAGAGGTAAAATCTACATTTGTATTTCTCTATACAAAATTATCGCAGCTTCATTAGATCCTAAAGTATTTCTATATACATAAGTACCCATTCTTATATGCATAGTATGATATGAATCATTGTATACATATAAATTCATGTAAATCTAATCTAATATATATTTAAATATATATCCACATGTAAATTACTATATACCACATATTTGGTTCTTTGTATATACATTATATACTCACTATATATCACATATATAACTATGATTTATTTTTCATTTTAATTTAGTTTGTTTCATAACATACTTAGATCTCCCTATACCTATAGTTCACTAAACATTTTCCAGATCATTATTTATTATTATTATTATTATTATTATTATTATTATTATTATTATTATTATTATTATTATTATTATTATTATAACTATAACTAGATCACTATGTTTCATTATAAAGAGAGCTTATATATATATATATATATATATATATATATATATATATATATATATCACTGAATATTCACTATATAACACATATAGAGTTTGTTGTAATTATACTACATGTGAAATAACACATTCCACACACACACACACACACACACACACACATAAACATCTCATATAAATATCGATGCTAGATAATATTATCAAGAATTAATCAGGAATATTATTAGGAATTGATCACATATAAAATTTATGCCAGTTCACTTTATAGTTCATATAAATCCACTACATATTATCAGGGATTGATCACTATTTATATTTATACCAACATAGATAATATAATATAATCATGGATGATATAATATATAGATAGCCACATTAATTTTATAATTATTTTTTATAAAATTTCAACAAAATTACCTACTTGGAATGATCTGATCTACCAAATCTTCCTTCCTTTGCCCTACTACTCCCTATCCTCTCCAAGTCACTCAACTCTATTTTTATATCTCTCCTCTTTCCCCTTTACGCTCTAAGGGATGAATCTCCCCTACATCCAATTCATGTTAAGAAGTTTTTTAGCCCATAACATCATGATATATATATCATAAAATACTTCTAAAATAATAAATCAACATGATCACAATGTAAATCATATATAATATAACTAACTCATATCAATGAAATCATGAAATAAAAGTAATATTCAACTATCCCATAACAACAAATGACTTACAACTTATTTAATAATAATCAAATTAAATTACCAACTATAAATATCTATGGATAATCAACTATGTTTGCTTATCATGAAATCAAGACATAACATCATTCTCCACTAAATTTGGTCATCATCCCGATGACACTTATTCAAACATAAATTTGGAATCAAAGCATTATTTAGAAGAAATATAAAATAATATAAAGCATAAAATTAAGCAAATTAATGTGAAAATTGCCTCTAGAACTCATCATAGTCATCCCAATTATCACTATCCTCAAATTATTGGTCTCACAAGACCTTGCATTGTGACATATACTGATTACATAAATAAAGTTTATGAGTGTCAATTACTTTGATTGGTTTTATTATGAACACCCTAGGATCTAAAACCTAGAAATCATTCCAATCCAAAACATGTGAAGGATAAAATACAAACTTTTTAAAGATAATAAACATGGAAGACATTATATAACAAAGCTAGGTTGGTGGCAATGCAAGCCTATATGCTATAGGATTGACCACTTATAATACCTCGGAGGGTCCCATATATCTTGATGATAATTTATTGACTTATCAAATATAATCTTCAATCATAAGCACTTGAAATCATCATAAAAGCTAAAAAAATGTCTAAGAATAGTTCTACAAAGCCTCCTAGCTCCTCTACGTACCTCTTTAACATATAGAGTGTTTTTATTATTCTTGATAAAAGTGTTTAAAAAATATGATAGGAATGATGTGTATAAGTCAATATCATTGCTACTCTACATAGCTCCTGATAAGTATGACATGTCAATACTGATGCTACTCCATATAACTCTTGAATTAAGGAATAAACATTCTTAATTATACATGCATACTATCATACAATTGAATTTGAAAATTCCCCCTTGCCAAATCTTAGGTTTGATAAGATCCCCTTATTGGATATAAACTTAGTAGCTACCAAGTGAATATGAGACTAAGTAAGATCCACTCTCATCTCTTAGTACTTGTATTCCTAATTCACCAATTTTCCCTTAGGTCTCCACGACCTAATTATCTCCAAAATATGCACATGGTTTAATGAATCACAAATCCATACACACATTACATAATTATATTAAGTTGTCATTAGCCAAACATAACTAGTATCAAATTTTATATCTTAACCCATATTTATTATATTAAAATCTAGGAGGAAATAATGTTAAAATTAACATAACATAGCAAGGCTAAGGATCACACCATCTTTATAACCTTATAAAGGGAACAAGCTAGACAATGCCTCTTTGCTTTGTCAACTAGTTACACAACAAGTTATAAAATTATCTAAACCACGTAGACTAACAAGATATTTTGCACATCATATTCCATGATCACTCTAGGCAAAAGACACATAAATGTCTCATCAAAATAACATGTTTTTAATAAAGATGAGAATAATACCAGTCTAATCAAGGGTGAATCATAATATATTGATTATAATCAACATATAAATCTTAATCCAAAACCAATACAAATTCAAATTTTACCACCCCACATGGTCAAAGTTCACAAGTTTAGATAAAGTAGAACTGGAAAGTGCGACTCTAAAAATACACAAGTGGAAAGTAGTGAACTAACACCTCAAAAATAAAACTCTTAAATACCCTCACATTTTATGAAGAAAACACTACAACCCAAGTTGCCAAAATCACTACACACTTACCAAACTTGTAAGTGTAGTATCACAACCTATTTCCAAAACTAGGAGGAAAAAAATATTAATCACATAGATGCACCAATCCATTCCATTCCTGAAACTTCTATATCAATAAGAAATATAATACACTATACCATAAAGTCTAGTGAATATCTTCAAAACAACATTTCAAAAACAAGTTTGTAATTAAGGGAACACTTAATCAATATCATGAAAATATGAATCTACTCAGTGGCTTATAATGATGTCAAAGGAGGGTGAAAGAGTAAAAACTCACCTATTTGATAGATATGTGAGATAAAACCTCATCCCAATCCACATAAACATATGGTGTGTTAATCTATGGGCAAACTCCTAACATATAGGAATCCTTAACAAATATAACTACACTCCACTATAAGGAGAATTCCATTGCACTAGGTGGTGTCAATCCATAAATGGTATTTTAGGATCCCCTCCCCTAGGATTAATGTACATAAGATAAAAAAATCTATCTAAAATTCACATATTATTAAGTTATAAGAATTCCATAATTTTTAAACACACAATAAGAAAACACAAGTGGTAGAGGTGACTTGATTACTAAGTAAGGATGTAATCATTCTCAAGGTGTTTGATCTAAGTGATCAAAAATATTTTAGGAATATCTTATTCATGACTCATGAAATATGATATTTATTCACCTACCCAAACATCATATACAACCATCACCATCAAGACACTTGATAAGATAACCCTTTAACAACTTTAAGAGGGTATGAGTACTCCTAAGGGTACACACTCAATGTACCACACAACATTTCATGATATCAACTATCAATTCTCATCTCTTCATAAAATTGGTTAGATATTAGTATGCCTTATCCTTTCTAGAATTCCCTTTTGTTATTATGATGTTCCATGCTTTAGATGATTTAGTTAAATAGGTCTTTCGATAAATTAGATTGAAGATCTTTAATAGATGCTGGTTGATTTTTAGTACAACTTGTATAAAAAATAAATAAATCAATGCCTACCTAGCAAAGGAGAAGGAAATACCTTTCTAAAATATTCATAATACAAAATACACTCCTAAGAGATTAAGTTATTTGATCAAACATAGAATTCATCCACATAGGTAAACATAGTTCCAAGAATCATGGATGTCTATTACCTACAATAGTCATCAAGCCATATATGAGGATATACTAAATATCATAAATATAATCATGGTGTAACATGATTGTGTACTAAGGCACTACAATTCCAAAATACACTTCACCTAACTAGTATAATAATACATGTCACTAGGTTCCCCAAAATAGTTCCATCAAATTTAGGTGGATTCACCTTTTTCATATCTCTATCCAAGTCTATAGCTATCTATGATCTTGCATATTAAGGATTTTCCTACTTATTAGGATGATCTTCAAGTTTATCCTGGTGTAATTTCTCTTCATATCCATGAACCTCATGCTCTAGGGCTTAAATTTGATTCCTGGTCTCATTCATGGCTATGAGAATCCAATCCAACTTTTCTACTTACTCAGTAGAAAATCTATTAGGACCAAATGAAGGGTTATCATTGACATTTGAAGGACACTCTCTACATACTCTAAATTTCACTATTATCCCTTCTAGTAAACATAAGGATACAAAAATTCTAGTAGACTCATTAGGTCTTAGAGATCGAGCCACAACTCTGATACCACACAACATCTTCACTAGGGCCTACCTAAAATGACATGATTTTTTTATAATTTAATCTATGTATTATTTCATTATATTTCACCATGATAATCTACTTAGTGATCCATATAAACACACTAAGTATCTTAACTATAAAATAACCATGTAACAACTACCTTCTACTAGTCACTAGCATTATATAAACAAAATATAACAAAATATAGAAAGTAATTATAGATTTCTAGCCACAACTAGTACAACCATGAAACTGATGTTACCATGGTATACTAAGCAAAAAAATACATCTCATCAAGAATAATATTTCAATAATAATAAATAACATACAATGTACAAGATACAAGGATCTACAGAGCATGAGTTCTCTAAACTCTAGTATCTATGGCAATCTCAAGTGTCATCTCTAAAAAAGTACTACTATGGGGATGGAGAGTATCATCTGAGTGCTTTTTCACAACCATGGAAAATTGATCCCTTGAACAATCTCCCATCAGGTAGTGGCCCTCCTTTCATAAACGAGTAGATAGTGGCAAAGCAGAAATCAAGAGAGACAAGCTAGTACCTGTGTGCTATATGATTTTTAAGAACATGCAGTATACCATAAAGAAATCCATTTTAACATGATATCACACAAACATGTAAATAATACATATGAAATGACAAAGTCTAACTAAAATTACTTTGGTCAAAGTTTTCAATAGTTATTGATCTTTAGGATTAGTCAAATTCATGCACACCACTTGATTGAATTACCTTTATCTAGTATTGTAATGCTAGTAATCTAGTGAAGTCTGTCTCACTACTTACTCAATACTAAAAATGTGAGATTTGGATAATATAAATATAACTAACATGTTCATATAGATTACTTACCATTAGTAGGCATAAAACATGCTAAACACAAGGATAATTGAAATGCATCATTTAGTTCATCAAATGTATGAACGAATCTCCATAATATTATTTATCACATAAATAATATGAGTACAATTTATGCCAACCAAGTATAATATGAGAATTTATAATTTCCATAAGTAGATTCAAACAAAGTACATTCTATGACAAGAAATCATATTCTAGCATTTTCATATAGACACTACTTAATTTCAACAGTCAGTCATATTGCTCATAATAACATAATCCTTCATTTAAGTAGCTTGTTATATTTTTAGGAGGCTGTATGCATAGTGTCCAATCCTTCAAGAATCTATGACTTAGTTTTTAACATAAAATAAATTATAAATGTAAGCACACCTCCCAATGTACTAATATAAGCTATATATGTATATGTACTTGTACATATTAATATACTCATGGTATGCACCGTACACAAGTTTTCAATAATATATAAATACTATATGTAAATTATAACAATCACTTATAATTTTAATCAAGGACTTTATAAGACTTCAACCTCCTAATAAGATATCTTTTCTTAATAAATAATATCATAGTATATTCTCAAATCAATATCACATGATCAATATAAACAAATCTAATATACCTAACAAAGAAAATATTTGATAGATATCTTTGCATTAATATACATATATCACTATATTTTAATAATTTATTTAAACAATTAACATTAACTTAGTTTTGTTTATCTATGGAATTATTCCTAGGCTTTGTACTTGTTAGGTATTTATTATCTCAAAAGATACCAATTTATGTAACTACAAAACTAAGACATTGTAACTATACATTTCTTAAACTCAAGATACCATGATTAATTACAAAATACCTAATATACAAGTTTAAGCTATTTAATATTTTAATCATTATAATCATTTAAAAATATACAAGAATATTGTGAACATACAATGTCATCTACCCATTATAATCAAATCATTATGTATATTTCATTATGTCTATCTACTTTCCATAATGATTATGAACACATAAACATTATGATTATATTGATAGATATATATGATATTTTTATAATTCTAAATGTATTATTGTAGGTGTATCCAATATTTTAATCTCCATACCCATGTTATAGTGTTAGGCACTGCACTATAACCCATACCTAAAAAAATAATATATATACTTAGATTATCTACCCTATATAAATCCACAGTTCATTTTTAGAATCATGCATTATACCCAATAATAACTATTCCATTAACTTCAACTAAGAAACAATTAAATAGTGGGGTCATTTTCAGAAAGGGGTGGGGTTTTTAGCTTTCGGGGGGGTTGCCTTTTCATGCATTTTTTGAGGCTGGTTTGGGGCATGAGGGTTTGAGGGGCTTTCAAATGGCAGAATCTATGATTTTGGGTGAGACATAGGTAAGGAAAAAACCCTCTTTTCTTCATCTATTTTGGGTTTACAACAAAAATATTTGAAAAAAGGTGCACCTGATAAGCCCCAAAAGGTGGGGAGGAAGAAGGATCAAGAGAAAGTCAAGTTGGTTGGAGAGACATTGGTGAGATCTGGGTTGGTTAAGACATTGGATACTCACTTCTCTCACCCTTTGTGATGATTGTGTTATCTTGGAATATAAGGGCTATGAATAGCATCCCTAGATAAAAGGCTATTCGGGACATGGTTAGTGCTCATTCTTCAGATGTGGTTTTCCTCCAGGAGACAAAGTTATCTATGGATGGTATGATGTAGTGTGTTTCTAAGATTTGGAATAGAGGGTGTTGCTAGTGTGTGAGTGTGTAAGGTAACTCATGGGGTCTTGCTTGCCTCTAGGATCCTCAACAAATTTTTGCTATTTGGTGGATCTCTAGTAGATTTTCCATCTCTTTGATTGAAATTAGTTTGGAGATGGGGGAAAGAATTCTTCTTTCTAACATTTATGCTCCAATGGATGTCCCTAGAAAGACTCTCCTATGGTCACATATCAATTTTTTGAGATCGTTGGATCCTTTCCTACACTGGACTATGGTAGGTGACTTTAATGCAATTGCCTCCCTTGAGGAGAAAAGGGGGGAGCATGCCTAGTTTAGACCCCTCTTCTAATATTTTAAGGAATAATTTGGCTTAGATCTGGCTTATGGATATTAAATCTTCAAATGGAATTTTTACTTGGAATAATAGGAGGCTTAGAGATGATGCCATCTCTAAACTGTTAGATAGGTTTCTTGTGTCCTATTTTTGGGTGGGTGATAAGTGGTTGTCAAGTTCTAAAATTTTATATTGGCAAGGATTAGACCATTAGATGATTAACTTCTCTATCCATTTGGTTGATCATCCTAAGAAACAAACTTTTAGATTTTAGCTTATGTGGCTCAAGGAGGAGAGTCTTCTTGACTTGGTTTCTAGTTAGTGGATTGTAAGATGACCTTCTTTTGGTACAGTGATGTACTCTTTTGTGAAGAGGCTTCAATATGTGAAGTATAAATTGAAACATTAGAATAAGTCTTAGTTTGGCAATGTGTTTTAGTGGAAAAGGGTTGCCTAAGAGAACTTGGATTTTATTACTAGGCTAATTTAAGACCAAGATCTAGATGTGAATCTAAGCAGATTTGAGGTCAGTGTAGTGAAAGATCTCAAGGAATGGGAGCTTCGTAAGGAAATTTTTTAGAAACAGAAGGCCAATGTTGATTGGCTTTAGGAAGTGGCTAGGAATACCTCCTTCTTCCATAAATCAGTGAAGACTTGAAGACAAGGTAACTTTATCTCTTCTCTTCGCTCTCTTGAGGGTTCTATACCTTCTTCCTCTTTAGAGATCTCTAGTGAGGCATCTTATTTTTTCTTTGCTCTCTTTTCTGAAGATACCCCACCTGCTAGTGAAGAGGAAGCCTCCATCGTGGCTTGTATTCCATCTCTAGTAACTATGGATATGAATGCTTCTCTTCTTAAACCTATTTCTTTGAGGGAGTTGGAGGATGTGGTATTTCAGTTGAAAAAAGGGAAGGCTCCTGGACCTGATGGTTTTCCAATTGAGTTCTTTCAAGAATTTTTGGAAGTCATCAACCTTGATCTTTTGGAGGTGGTGTAGGAGTCTTTTAGGAATAAGCAAATGTTGTGAGCCAAGAATGCTACATTTCTTGCTCTTATCCCAAAATGTGAGGATTCTGATTCACTAAATCTTTTTTGAATGATTGCTATGTGTAATATGGTGTATAAAATCATTACAAAGCTAATTGCTAAATGTTTGAAGCCATGTTTGATAAGTTAATTCAGAGGAACAAGGGGGCTTTGTTGTGGGTAGACAGATTTTGGATAGAGTAGTTAGTGCATATAAGACTATTCACTCTATGGCCTCTTCTAAAGAAAAGGCTATATTTATAAAGTTGGATATGGCTAAAGCTTATGACAGAGTTAACTAGGGCTTCTTGATCAAAATCCTCAGTGCCTTCAAGTTTAGTTGTGAGTGGATTGATTAGGTCATGAGTTGTGTGAGGACTTCCTCATTTTTTGTCCTCATAAATGGGGAGTACTCACATCTTTTTGGTGCTTTTAGAGGCCTTCGACAAGGGGACCCTTTATCCCCATACTTGTTTATCTTGATGGTTGAAGGCTTAGGGAGATTCATTAAGTCCCATGTATGGATGGGCTCTTTCAGGGTTGGAAATGGAACAATTCTCTTCCTCAAACACATCTACAATTTGTGGATGATACAACTTTGGTGGGTATCACTAAGGTGGCTGAAGTAGTTGCTTTGTGTCAGATTTTAGATTGTTACCTAGCTGCCTTAGGTCAAAACATTAATAAAAGTAAGTCTTGTATTTATTTCTTTAATACCCCTAGGCTTATTTAGTAGTGTATTGCCAAGATCTTAAGGTTTCCAAATAGAAAACTTCCCTTTATGTACCTTGGCATCCCTCTGGATGTGTACGCACTCCCTCGATGTTTTTGGTAGGATGTGATAGATAAATTTCATAGGTTGGTTTGTCACTGGGCCTACAGATGGTTATCTACAGCTAGAAGAGTTACTCTATTAAAGTCTATGGTGCAAGCCCTTCCTATATACAAGTGTTTTGTGTTGTTGGCTCCCTCAAGCTTCATCAAAGATTTTGAAGGCCTTTGTCAGTAGTTTCTTTGGTCGGGGAATCTTCTTTCAAGGAAGTGGAACTTAATCAAGTGGGAAATTATTTTTTGATCAAAGTAGGATGGTGGTTTGGCTTTGTGTAGGATAGATTGGAATGGTCAAGATTTAGATACAAAGCTATATTAGAGATGGTGTTCATATCAACATTAGTATTGGGCTAGGGTCCTTACCTTCAAGTACCTGGGAGAGGTGGAGGGCATTGAGGTGCCTCGATTTAGCCTTTCAGGGAGAGTGTCTATGATCTGGGATACTCTCAAGAGGGGGGCTATGCTGGTTAAACAAGGCCTATTTTGGATCTATAATAGAGGCTCTGATGCTCTTTTTTGGCATCACTCTTGGGATGGATTCTTACTTATCCTCTCCTTGCACCCTCACTTGGGGAACTTATGTAAGACTTTTATTCAAGTTGGTTGGAGTAGAGTGATGGATTTCAAAGCCCTTCAGGCTTTGGGATAGACTATTATCTACAAGTGGAAGGATATGCATGATTGGCCCATGGGTGGATCTTTGGAGGATAGGAGGGAGTTGTCCTCCATTTTGGTTGATAGAGTCTGTTGTTCTCTCCCAGAGTGGGATATGTTGGCTTGGGGTCCAGATCTAAAAGGGAAGTTCACTGTTGCCTCAGGGTATCATGTTTTGGATAGACAGGCTAGGGGTAGTGTTGAGGTTCCTTGGTGGAAAAATATCTGGAATAAATTCTCTTGGCCAAAATGTAATTTCTTTTCTTGGCTAGTGGTTTATGGTAGGTGTTTGACTTGGGATAACCTCTGTAAGCATGGCTTTTAAGGCCCTTCCTTATGCTTTTTATGTCAACAAGATGTTGAGACGGTTTCACATCTTTTCTTCTAGTGTCCTTTTGCTTAGAATATTTAGCATTTCTGGTGGGGAGCCTAGATTTTGTAGTGTAGGCACCCTTCTTCTCTAGAGGAGTTTTGGTAGAACTTTGGGCCCATTTCGGTGAGGACTTCATTTCTACACATAGCTTGGCCAATTGGCCCTAGTCTGATTATATGGCACATCTAGTTGGAGTGCAACTATAGGGTCTTTCTAGATAAGAAGTTGTTGGTGGGTCATGTGTGGTCTCACATTCTTGGGGATTTATAGGAGACCTTATATGCTAAATGTGATCTATCCACTCTGGGGGATCCTGGGGATATTCGAATAACTCATAATCTAAGGATTTTGGTTGGGGGTCCCAAAAGGCCCAAGATTGGATGGAGCATGTGTTCCAAATGGAAGGTTTCTAGGGAAGGGAACTGGATACCCCCTCCCACTGGAGTCTTGAAAATCAATATTGATGGGTCTGAAATGGGCAACCCTAGGCATGCTAGCATTGGTGGGGTGGGTAGAGATAGTTCTGGGGTGGTTGTGTTTTTCTTCTCAAAATATAAGGGGTTGCACTATAATAATCTTATGGAGGCCTTGGCTATTATTTTAGCTTTGAAGAAGGCATATGGCCTTAGCTATAATAAAATTATATGTGAGTCAAATTCTTAGGTGGTGATAGACTTGATAAATAGAAGGCGGTTTGATGATGTTAGTTGGTAGCTTGTAGTGGTGGCTAAGCAAATCACCAGTCTTGGAGATTTATTTGATTCTATCACCTTCTCTCATATCCCTTGGGAATGGAATAAGGTGGTTGATGGGTTGGTCAAATGGGCTTTTGAGAATAATGGGACTTGGCTGGTGGATGATTGGGATAGTTTATCTGGGGATCTTGCTCAGGATTTGGTGGACTTGGTCACAGAGGATGTGAGATGTTGCATGACCATTTCTTGATCTCTAGTTTATTGTCTCTTGGCTCATTGGGGCATTTTGTAGCTTTTATGCTCTGTACTTCTCTCTTGAATTAATAAAGTTTTTACCCTCTTTTTTTTAAAAAAAAAAGAAATAATTAAATAGTCTCAGAGCTACAATTGACATGATCCAAATTTATGAAACACATGTCTATAAAGGTTTTGTATTGCATATTATTAATAAAACTAAGTTGATTTATGCTTTGTATTGTTATTGTACAAGAAACTATACCTACTTGTTTGTAGATACCTACAAATTTATCAAGAGAGATCATATGGCTATGAACAGGTCACTATAGCTAATATGTTATGTAAATAGTTATTTATATATCTCTCCACTATTTTAGGATTGGTTTTATATTAGATCCCCATCCATAACTAGATATCTGTAATAACTTTCCATGTTATAACTAGATCATTTTTAATAAAGACATATATGTGTATTAGTAAACTCTAGGTAACCATATATATATATATATATATATATATATATATATATATATATATATATATATATATGTAAGATGTTACATTTATCCCTTGTCTTTTCTCTTTATTAATGTATGTATATAGAAATTATTTTGTATATAGAAGAAGATATGGGGTTGATACGATATGTAGATTATAGGTATATAAACATTAGTGTTTATTAGTAAACTCTAGGTAACCATACATACATACATACATACATACATACATATATACATGCATACATACATACATACATACATACATACATACATACATACATATATATATGTACGTATGTATGTATGTATGTATGTATGTATGTATGTATGGTTACATAGAGTTTACTAATAAACACTTATGTTTATATACCTATAATCTACATATCGTATCAACCCCATATCTTCTTATATATACAAAATAATTTCTATATACATACATTAATAAAGAGAAAAGACAAGGGATAAATGTAACATCTAGTCAAGAAATATAATTCACACAAATGGGTGAATATTGATTATATATGAGTATTTAGGGTAAATATCTATTTGAATATATATGATAAATACTTAGAGAAATATAATATAGAGATAATAGTTTGATTCATTCATATGCGAGTATTTGAGTATCTTGTTATTCACATAAAATAGCAATGTATACAATAAGTAGTGAACGTATATAGGTAAAAGCTACATTAATATTGATGTACATACAAAAGTATCATAACTTCATTAAATCATAAAGTATTTATGTATACATAGAAAACACCCATTCTTATATGAATAGTCCATTATGAATCGATGTATACATATAAATTCATATAAATCTAATCCAATATATATTTAAATATATATCCACATGTAAAGAAATATGTACCACATATTTGGTTCACTACATATAAATTATATACTCATTATATATCACATGTATATCTATGATTCACTATTCATTTTTATTTAGTTTGCTGCATAACATACTTAGATCGCCCCATACCTATAGTTCACTACATATTATATATATATATATATATATATATATATATATATATATATATATATATACATATACATACTAGATTACTACATATTCACTATATAAAACATATACAGTTCACTACAATTATATTGTATGTGAAATAACACATTTAGTTCATATACAGATTGATATTAAGATCACATATAAATCTCAATGCTAGATAATATTATCAAGAATTAATCAAAAATATTATCAAGAATTGATCACATATAAACTTTATGCCATATCACTTTATAGTTCATATAAATCCACTACATATTATTAGGTATTGATCATTGTGTTGGTAATTTGTCCTATCAAGGCCAAATTTCAACCCTTGTAATCCAAATAATTTCATGGTACCATTAATAGCCTCTTCAAGTGGTCTAAAACTATATATTTTTGCCTAAAAATTTAGTTTTAGAATTTAAAATGTCAAAATTGGGAACAAATGGTCATTAAAATATCATATATGCCTTCAAAAATATTCAAATATATTACCATATCCTAATTCCAAAGTTTTATAACTTGAAAAGGTGTTTAAATCCAAATAGAAGCCCAAAAAAGATCCCAAATGACCCACATGTGCCAAATTAGGACCTATGGAGAAGTTTAAAAGCTAATTTCTTATTATTAAATGTCTTTGACTCATGGATCCTCCTTCCATGCATTAATATTGGATGTGGAATCTTGAGTTCTCTTTAAAGGGCCAAAAATAAGCTTTTTCCATTCATTTTCAAGAGCAAGGTATAGATTCGTATGAAATTATGTACAATAAGGGTAAGAAAACTAAAGATAAAGATATAAAAAAATCTTTAGTAGGAGTTTCAGGACAATTATAGGTAATACAGGCCCTAAACTAGTCCACTACAAGAAATTGCCAAGTTTGCACAAAGGGACCAACTTATAGGTTTGTTGTTGGCATAGATTGGAGAGTGTAGGTATATGTCTAAAGTTTGGGTCAAAGAATCTATACTTAAAGGGATTAATCATGGATTAAGTGGTTTTATAATTAGCTTCTCCACCCTCATGAACTATCAATTTGAAGTTAGGCTAATTTCTACAGTTTTGCATCTATGAAGGCAACCAGTTTACCTCAAGTTCTCTTCACTGGGGTAGTATTTCAAGAAAATTCAAGTTTTCATATAATCTTGGGAACCTGATCTTCCTTTCCATGGCCTCTTTCATTACTTATTCACACATTTTAATGTCAAACAAACCTCACAAAGATATCCATTGTAATCTGTAATTGGGCATACTTTCAATGAGAGATTGTATAGTTTTGAAGAGAGAGAAAGTCTTCAGAATTTCTTATTTTGATCCATGACATCAATTTCAATCATGTTTTCATTTTTTTAAGCTGGTTTTCTCAATATTTTCTCCAAGGATTAATGTATTAGTCCATCCTTGTGCTCTCAAAGTGTCTCAAAAGGGGTTAGTTTGGCATTGTTTAAGGAAATTTCACATATATTGAGGTTTTTAACATTGTCCTAAGTTTCAATTCCATCTTCTTACCCTCATCAAATTACCTCCAAAATTTTATATCAAATAGAGGATGGCTTATGCTTCAATATGACCCTTCAGGTTGCCTTTGTCTTACTTATAAGAGCTCTTTCCACCTCCATGTTGTTCATCCCCATCTCACTATCATATACAACCTTACCACTATGTTCAATATCTTTTTCGACCCTCCATCATGTTTCCTTTGAGCATATCTATCCCTACCCCCATTTAATCCATATCCATTTCATGTTTCCATCATAGAAAGAGATAAATGATTGATAAAGTACCATCAAAGCATGGAAAAGGGAGTTTTTAGGCTAATCAAACATCAAATTATAGTCATGAAAAATGGCCTACAATAGGTTACACAATCTAGGTATGGTCATGTAAGTTCAATGAAACATTAAGGTGAGGGAAACTTTCTTAAAGGTATGAAGAGATAAAGCAATCCATAATATAGGTGAAAGTCCATCATGGAGATGAAAGTAAGTGTCTTGACCCTAAAGGTTGAAACTATTCTCATATGGTCACTTTAAAATAAAATAAGAACATAGTCATATGTCATGAAGGACATCTATTAAAGAATGACAAGTTAAGATATTCTCATATGGTTTACAAGAAAGTGACCTCATCAAGCACAATGAGGAGGAAGAATAAATATCAAATTTTGTTACAAACCTTATTTAAGGTCATATATAGTCTCCTTCCATACTTAGTGACATCATATAGCCACTTACAAGTCTACCCTATCTCAAGAAAGACATACCTTACAAATTCGGAGACTCTTCTAGGCTACTAGGCCTACTTGGTTAGCAAGGGTATTAATAGGCTTGAGGATTTTAAAGATTATTCAAAGAGATAAGGTAAAAGTAATATGAAACCTTGAAGGGATTAATAGATATAAGGGTATCCTATAACCACCTTTGAGGACACCTATAATAGGCTTGTAGAACCCTAGGTATGTTTGATCAAGAAGATGAATGTTTCAAGGAACAATAAAGGTAAATGTCTATTTTCAATTAGGTAATTATTAAGAGATCAACATGAGTTTCAAGAAGGTGGAGGATGGAGAGAGTTTTACACTATCTTTTATAGTTTGTACAATCCACCTATAGTGCTAAAAGGAGACCTACAACCAAGTAGGAGTCTGTGCTAGATTGAGAACCTTTTCAAGGTGTAGGAGGCTAGTTTTGACTACAAAAATACATGGATAAGAATTAAGGTTGATAATATAAATATATAATACATTTCAAGGATGATTTAAAGTTTCAAAAGGAAACCTAAAACCATTAATAATATATACCTATAGTCAGCCAAGTTTGAGTAGCCTAGAGACTATTTCGTAAGAATTGGAAGGTTTAAAGTTCATTAATGTTTTTCTTAAGGTAAAAAACCAACATAGAAGGTTCATCAAGGCATGTAAGGTATGGTCATAATTCATGGAGGTTTTTAATATATATAAATGTTATGTTATGCCATCAATAATGGTGACCTATAGCTATCTTAGGAATAAACATAGTCAAAGGGGTTTGAAACTTTAAATATGCCTTGAAGGTTGGTGAACTCTTAAGAAGGATTTGGGTGAGAGGGTGATTGTATTTAAAGGGAAGAAGATAGTATAAATCATGATAAGTATTGAATAATGAATATGAGCCTACATTGCCTAATAAGGATGCACCTACAGGCAACACAAAAGTAACCTATAGTCAGTTAAGGACACCTAAAGGCTTATTCTTAGGGTCAAAACATTCAAGTCAAAGGATAAATAGTTAGAAAAGGTTTCAAATTAAAATGATATATCATGTTAGTAAGAGGTTCTTAAAGACATAGTACAATCCTATAGCTCACAATAGTCATCACCTATAGCTAGCAAAGAGGGTTACATATTCAAAAAGGTCCTTTGAATGTGCATTAAGGATTTGACTAATTCAAGAAGGTATGTGATGTTTTTAAAGGAATCACATAACATAGTGATACTCAATGACATCTTATGTTTTGTTTACCCTATCTAAGCATATAAGACCCATGTTTTAAGTTTGTACAAGGGCTAATCAGTATGAGAAAACATAATCAAACACTTATTAGGTGGTATGTGATCATGATGAGATAATTGATGTTATCAAGAGGGATAAATTGTATTCAAATTTCATGATGAGTTGACAAGAGGTATAATTAAGGGTTTCCAAGCAAAATTATAGGAAAATACCTAAGAAACTATCACCTAAAGTAGTCTAATGGATGAACATAGTCATCATCATAGTCTAGAGTATCCTAAGGGTTAATGGACTAAGAAAAGGGTTTCATGAGTATTAAAGGATCCTATGAGTAATATATAAGTAAATGAGATTAAAAGGTCATGAAAAAAGGACTCCAAACCATAGATAGTCAAATTCACCCTACTTATGCATACATATAACCATACAAAGATCAATATCCTTAACATAGTCATATGCTTGCAAGATGAAAGGTCAATAAAATTCAGGTAAAGTGAACCATAGGCATATTAAAATCTTGTCAAGTGAGATAAAACATTGTTTGATCATGACATGAGGGTGTAGTACATAGCTACTATACAAATTTTTGACAATATAGAAGAGTAGATGCTTTGGTTGAGAAGTCAAAACATGCTAGTAGAAGGTGAGAGATGATTTCAAGTGAGGAAACAAGACTATAAAGTAATATATGAATGATAATGCAATATGCATCTACATAGTCAAGTATACACTTAGTCATGAAAAAGAGGCTTTTTGAGATAATTTGAGACTTTTTGGCATCTACAGGTGGTTTAAAAACTTTAAATTTGGTACACATGGTAATCATGACTTGAGGAATCTTTAATATCATCCTCAAGTCCATTTCATAGGTGGAGAACCTCATTACTTTTACACAGTCCCCCCCATGTCCATTCACTAGCACCATTATAGTAGGAAATGCTCTTGAGGGCATATAGGTGTACCAGAGGTTTTTATGTCTAAGAGTTTTAAAATCATGGGATGATGTTGTTACATCTTCATAAGACCTTCATAGAGTGTTCAAACTCCAACTCATATGTAAACCATGCCCATATAGGCTAAATCAAGCAAACAGGCCTATAAGCCAAAATATGTTTTATAAAATTATCAATAAATATGAAACTTGTAGAGTTTTTTTGTGACATGGTAAAATCCCCATGATTATGTTTTCAGGTAGGTAGAATCAATGGATTCAGTTTCAGTCCAAGGAGGAAATTTAAATTCTATAGTTTTAGACACCCTTCCAAGCTACCTAATCGGATGCTCATTTCTTTCACCACATGAATATTTTGGCCAAAAAATATTAAAATGATTTTAGGAAACATATGAAATTATAATTCATGAATAATTTAAGTTAGTTTAGGGGTTTTCATTTATAAACAATTGCTAAGAGCGTAGGTAGTCTAGAATGCTAGTAAAACCCTGTAGGTAAATTTCCTTCACGTGATATCTTCTCATATATTTACATGGGAACCTAATAATTTCAAGGGTTTTTAAAGGGTTATTATATTACACATTCATGTAAATAAGTTTGGATTTGGATATTTGTGCTTCATGAATCATCATTAAGAAGATTTAGCGCTAAAACCATCCCAAACCCTCATAGTGACCAATTTTGAGAAAAGTGAATTTAATGCAATAAAAACCTCATGTATAAACCTAAAAAATATTATAACATAAATTAAACTTATATAAGATTCCAAAAATTCTAATTTTATGTATGGATCTATACGGATCAGGGCATAAATCAAGTTTTTTAGAGAAAAAAGCATGGAAAATGAGGTACAAAGTAGTTTAAATGAATATAACTCATGGATATTGAAGCCTGAGAATTTTTATTTATCCTAAAATATTCATATGGTAAAAATTATTCTTGGATGTTCCCCTACCATCTCCTTAAAAATAGCCACTCTACAAGAATTTCAAGCAAATTGACCTAGTCAACAATTTTGATTGAGTTGCAGGTGTCTCTTCACCAGGAGGAGATATTTCATGGTGTGTGGATCTGATTAAGGTATAATGTAATCATTTTTTAAAGTTTTAAAATTTATTATTTAGGTTCTACATATTCCAAATGCAATAATATAGGATATTAGGCCTAATTGGCCTAATAGGCCTAATTGGTCAATCAAGCAAGTAAAACATGGCATTGAATATGTAATAAGGAGTTCAAATGGAGTTTATAAATTTCATATATACCATTCATGTGGATATATCATGAAAATTCAAATGTTCAAATCCAATTTCATGCAAGGAAGGAGATTAGGGGAATTAACTTATCTTAAGAACCAATCAAAGCTTTATTTGACTAGTTGACCAATTTCATGCATATTTCAAGGATTTCATGAAAATAAAGGCCTTATAATCAAATTAAAATTAGTTAAAATGTATTTAACATCCAATTTTTATCATATATTCATGCAAAGGATAGATTTGAGAAGTCAAGGGCCCACTATCTTCTTTTCAATGCCAAAGTGAGCTTCATGCAAGGATTTTCATGTGAAGACAAGTCAAAAATAATTTTTATGATATTGTAATTGAAATTATCTTGAGTTAAGATGAATTTCACTTACTCTTCTCTTTATAATGCCAATCATTTGGCTATTTTTTCTACATTCTATATATGTAGACTTTGAAGCCATTTTTCAGGGATCCCTCTCTTGGACATGACTAGACTCTGCCAAGATTAAGTTTTGTAACCTTTTCAAATAAATAAAATGGTTATTTTAAGATTTCATATTATAGTATAGAGTGTAATATTAGTTTTTTTTTCATATTTGGTAGATGTTTCTTCCTTGTCAAGTCTTGATGTCACCTAGTTATTAGTAAGCTAACTTATGTAAGTCATGTTTTAGTGTTTAATGTCATTTGACTGAGCTATTAGGGGATGTAAGTGACTAGTTAATTCCTTGAATTAGGCATAGTCCATCATTTCCCTCAATATTTTATCAACTAATTAAACATTTACATGAAATGTTGATGCATAGGAGTCATTTGGGGTTTTTGAATCAATCATTTACTTATCTTATTAGTGTTTTAAGAGATCAAATAAAGTGGATGAACCAATAATGTCGGTGTATCACCAATAGTATAATAGGATTTCCCTTTAAGTATATCTCTTCCCATTTTCATCGCAACAAGTATAATAGGTTTTAGTAGTAGTGAATAAAGTGATACATCATAGGAGGTAGCCTTACCAAAATCTAGAGGTCTAGTTTGAGTTCAGGTGTTCCATTCCTCAGATCATTCCAATGTTAGTCCAGATGTGAAGGATTTTTAGAGCCATATATTTCAAGCCTTCAAGAAGGGTGCTATCTAGGTTGTTAATAGTTTTGGAACACCTGGTGGGATATAAATTCAACCATTAGAGTACATAATTTGAAGCATATTAGTCTTTAGAACTAGTTTGTAGTACTCTTATGGTCCTTATCTCAAGGTAAAAGGTATATTTTTATACATAATTTTAATTATCTTCATGATTTTCTAGGACATGATAGCCTATAGAGGATAATTCCATCATTCTTTTCCTCATCACTAGTTCTAGTATGATCCTCATGACCCATATCAGCCCTACCATGATCCACATTGGCCATATAATGAATATACAGAGCTTTATTAGTATTATCAAATCTCATACCAATCTTATAACAACTCTCATGAATCTTGTTATCTTCTTGACCAACCTAGTCAAGTCCCTAGATAATCCATCTCAAGCTTTAGACAAACCCTATTTGGCTATGATAAATAGATGGTAAGAAGATATTACCAAAAGGGTTATGGGCAGGAGATCTCCAAGCATGAAACTTAGAACATGAGAGCTAATTTTTAGTAGGCTAAAGAGATATGTTCATCTTTCATAAGGCAAGGACACTCAAAGTTTAGTGATGATATTCTATATATTGGTGGTCTGATTGTAAGCATTAAAGAGAGGTTGGTGGTTTATGAGAAACCCCAAGGTCATCACAATCATCAATATGTTTCCAAATATATTTCCTTTTCCCTTCATGATCATCAAAATAATGTATATCACAACCCTCAAGAGTCAATCCAAACCTTGCCTAGCTTTCCTACCTATATGTTTATCCAAGAGAGGCCTCTGAAGGATAAACAAGTATGTCTTGAGGAGACTAATGTTTATATTGCACAATAGATCATATAGGAACCTACATCTTGAAGTTTATAGGAATAAATATCTATTTATTTAATTCATGATTTTGAGGCTAATCTAGCGAAGAAAATTGAGCTTGTAAATTGGCATCCTCACTATTTAATGGTAGTTGAAAAGGCAACACAGTAGAAAATTTCTTATTTCATACCCATAGCTACCACAAGCCTAATTTAATAAGTTTCTAAACCCAAGTCCATGACTTAGAATCAAGTATAATAGTTTATGGAGAAACAAGAACAATCAAGCATAAATTAAGATGTTGAGATCAAGAGCAAGCCAAATATCATTTATCTTCCACTCTTTTCTCCTCAAAATCCAAAGACCTTTCCTTCATGGAAATCCATACAATAAACAATGCAACATAGAGAGGAAGTGAAGGTGGTCTAATAGGAGTAGCTCCATAAACAAAATCAAGCATCTATGGTAACTTATTTGGACCTTTCTCATCTTATGTGTGATGCAAATCAAGAAAGTTTAGCTGAGATGAATGAATTTCATGAATATGTGAAGAAGGTTTGAGTTTAAATAACAATAATAAATCATTATTGGACACCAATGGGCAAGGACAAGCATGATTCAATTTTCCATGATGCCAAAGAAGATGAGTTATAATAGGTTTCTGAAGAAATTATAGCAGATGATGAATATCAAGTACAAATGAATCTTTCTTTGGAAGGTAACCATGAAGAAAACTCACATATAGCCATTTTTGAGATGGATAATATTCCTAAAGAAGATGATCATTGGTAGTAGTTATATGATGATTTCTTGAATGAAATTGAAGAACTTAAGATGGCAAATTTGGATAATGAGATAGAATAATAAGTTGATGATTCATCTGAGGATTCCATAAATGATTTGGAACTTCAAGAGTGTAATGCTATTTTGGAGATCCCAAAACAAGATGAGATGGAACTTTATTGGATAAATGAGATGTCATTCTCTACAAAATATGAATATGAAATAAGTGCACTAGATCAAGAACCTTCACATGACTCCATCAAAAGGTTAGAAATATGTGATCAACATGTTTCAAATGGTAAGAATGAAAATGAATTTCATTTTATTTCAGTTGGTCATGATGAAAAAATATTTTAGGATGACTTGGAGAGTTTTTGTGAAAATTTTGATACTCTATCTCTAACCCATATAGAGATTGATGAATGTTTTTTAAAGAGTACTATTTTAGTTGCTCATCAAAAATAAATTAATGACATATTTTAGCCATGTCTAAACACCTATCAAGAAGTTGAAGATCTTAGCAAGCCACTACCCCAAATAGAACATAATGAAGACACCAAATCAAGCATGCCAATTGATTTTTCAATACAATAATTGAATGAGAACGTGTCAAATCAAGATCAACCTATGAATGAGGTAGAGTTAGCATTCTTAATGCAATAAAGAAGAATTTGGGAAGAATATGATTGGTTCTTGGATCCATATCTTCAATCCATGTACCTAAGAATGGAAGTAGGAGGTCCAACTGTACCATCAAGAAGAAATGAACATACAAGTGCTCCTATCTACAATAATAAGCCATCAAAAGGAAGCAATCATGTTTCAAAATTCCATCGTGCATAAAATAGTTTCCCATTTGACCTTGGAGGAAAGATTTTTCATTTTAGGTTAGTTATTTTAGGTTTGATTTATTTCAATAAATGATTAAAATAAACAACAATCTACTTCTTATTTATTGTGTTTTCTTATTTTTCTTAGATTAGTTGTCCTTTCTTTCTAGTTTATTTGTTGTTTCCCTTCAGTCTAGGTGTGTCAGTCGAAAAAGGTGTTACAAAGCCCAAAAACATCTACTTGACATCTAGAGAGTCATTAAGTCATGTGATTATGCTTCAATTTGCTATTGTCACATTAAGATTTAGTGATTTATTTTGACCAAAAATTTGGTCAACCCTTGTGAGTCACCAAAAATGCTAGTAATTTAGCCTATCAAGGCCAAATTCCAACCCTTGTAATCCAAAAAGTTTCCTTGTACCATTAATAGCCTCTTTAATTGGTTTAAAACAATATATTTTGGCCTAAAAAGTTAGTTTTAGTATTTAAAATGTCAAAATTAAGATAAAATGGTCACTAAAATATCATATATGATTTCAATTATATTCAAGTATATGACTATATCCTAAATCCAAAGTTTTATAACTTGAAAAGGTGTTTAAATGCAAATATAAGCCCAAAAAGACCCCAAATGACCCACACATGCCAAATTAGGACCTATAGAGATGTTTAAAATCTAATTTATTATTATTTCACATCCCTAAATCATGGATCATACTTCCATGCATTAATATTGGTGGTGGAAGCTTGAGTTATCTTTAAAGGGCCAAAAATAAGCTTTTTCCATTCATTTTTAAGAACAAGGTATAGATTCATACAAAATTATGTATAAAAAGGGTAGGAAAATAGAAGATAAAGACATAAAAAATATTTAATATGAGTTTTAGTGCAATTGGAGGTAATATAGGCCCTAAACCAGTCCATTATAGGTAATTGCCAAGTTTGTACAAAGAGACCAGCTTGCAAGTTTGCTATTGGTACAGATTGGAGAGAATAGGTACATATTTCAATTTTGGTTCAAAGAATATATAATCAAAGGGATTACTCATGGATCAAGTGGTTATATAATTTTCTTCTCCACCCTCATGAACCATCAATTTGAAGTCAAGCTAATTTTTGTAGTTTTGCATCTTTGAAGGCAACTGGTTTTCCTCATGTTCTCCTCACCAGGGTAGTATTTCAAGAAAATTCAAGTTTTCATATAATATTTGGAACCTAATATTCCCTTCTATGTCTTCCTTAAATCCTTATTCACACATTTCAATGTCAAACAAATCTCAAAAGATAGCTAGTGTAGTCTACAATTGGGCATGCTTTCAAAGAGAGATTGTATGGTTTTGAAGAGAGAGAAAGTCTTCAAGGTTTCTTTTTTTGATCCATGACATCAATTTAAATCATGTTTTCATGTTTTGAAGATGGTTTTATAAATATTTTATCCAAGGATTCATGTCTTAGTCCATCCTCAAAAGGGGCTAATTTAGCATTGTTTAAAGTAATTTAGCATATACTACAGTTTTTAGCATTGTCCTAGGTTTTAATATCATATTTTTAACCTCCTAAAATTACCTCCAAAATGGTATATCAGGTATAAGATGGACTATTTCTCCATATGACCCTTAAGGATGCCTTTTTATTACTCACAGGTGCTCTTTCTCACCTCCATGTTGTTCATCCCCATCTCACTATCATATATAACCTTACCATTATGTTCAATGTCCTTTTCCACCCTCTATCATGTTTCATTTGAGCATATCCATCCCTACCCCACTTTCATCCATATAAATTTCATGTTTCCATAATCAAGAGAGCCAAAGGATTGACAAGGTACCATCAATGCATGGAAAAGGAAGTTTGTAGGCCAATCAAGCATCAAATTATAGTCATGAACAATGACCTATAGTAGGTTGCATAGTTTAGGTATGGTCATATAGGTTCAATGAAGTGCCAAGGTGAGGAAAACATTCTTAAAGGTATGAGGAGATCAAGAAATACATAATATAGGTGAAAGGCCATCATAGAGATGAAAGTAGGTGTCTTGACCCTGAAGGTTGGCACTATTCTCATATGGTCATCTACAATAAAAGAAGAACACAATCATATGTCATGAAGGTCATCAATTAAATAATGAAAAGTTAATCTATTCTCATATGGTTTGTAATAAAGTGACCTCATCACTCAAAATGGAGAGGAAGAATAAATATCAAATTTGGTTTTGGACATTCCTTAAGGTCATATATATTCTCCTTCAATACATAGTGACATTATATAGCTACCTATAGGTCTACCCTATCTCAATAAAGACCTACATTGTAAATTTTAAGACTCTTCTAGGCTAATAGGCCTACTTAACTGACAAGGGTCTTAATAAGCTTGAGGATTGATAAGATTACTTAAATATCTAAGGTACAATGAAGATGCAATCTTGAAAGGATTAATAGATACAAGGGTAAACTACAGCCACCTACGAAGACACCTACAATAGGATTGTAGAACCCTGGGATTGTTGGATCAAGAAGATGAATGTTTTAAGGAATAATAGAGGTAAATGTCTAGTTTCAATTAGGCAATGATTAAGAGATAAACATGAGTTTCAAGAAAGTGAAGGATGGAGAGAGCTTTACACTATCTTTTATAGTTCATGCAATTTACCTATAATGATAAAAGAAGACCTACATCCAAGTAGGTGTATGTGCTAGATCAAGAACATTTATAAGATGTAGGAGGCTAGTTTTGACTGCACAAAAACATGGATAAGCATTGAGGTTGATAATCTTAGTATATAGTATATTTCAAGGATGATTTCAAGTTTCAAAAGGAAATCTACAACCATCAATACTATATATCTATAGTTAGCCAACTTTGAGTAGCCTAGAGACTATTTCATAAGTGGAAGGTTTAAGGTTCATCAAAGTTTTTCTTAAGGTGAAAAATCAACATAGAAGGTTCATCAAGGCATATAGGGGATGATAATCATTCATGAATGGTTTTAAGAGATATAAATGCTATGAGACATCCATCAATAATGATGACCTACAACTACCTTAGGAATAAACACAATCAAAGGGGTTTGAAACTTTAAAGATGCCTTAAAGGTTGGTGAACTCTCAAGAAGGTTTTAGGTGAGAGGGTGATTATCTTTCAAGGGAAAAAGAGATTAAAAAGCATGATAAGTCTTGAATAAGGTTAACGAGCCATAAGGTACACCTATAGTGCCTAATAAGGATACACCTACAACCAACACAAAAGTAACCTATAGTTTGTTGATACCTAAAGGATTATTACTAGGGTCAAAACATTAGTGTCAAGGTATAAATAGTCAATAGAAATTTTAAATTCAAATGAGATCTCATGTTAGTAAGAGGTTATTAGAGACATAGTACATTCTTATAACTCACAATCCAAAGAGGGTTACATAGTCAAAAAGGTCTTTTGAATGTGCATCAAGGGTTTGACTACTTCAAGAAGGTATGTGATATTTCTAAAGGAAACACATAACATAATGACACTAAATGACATCTTATGTTTTGTTTACCCTCTCTAAGCATATAAGACCCATGTTTTTAGTCTGTACAAGGGCTAATAAGTATGAAAAAACATAGTGAATCACTTACTAGGTGTTTTATGATCATGAGGAGAGAAATTATGTTATCAAGAGGGATAAATTGGTTTCAAATAGCATGATGAGTTTCCAAGAGGTCTAATGAAGGGTTTCCAAGCAAAAATATAGTCAAATACCTAAGAAACTATCACCTACAATAGTTTAAAGGATGAACACAGTCATCATGATGGTCAAGAGTATCCTAAGGTCTAATGGAATAACAAAAAGGTTTCATAAATTATTAAAGGATAATAGGAGTAATATATAATTAAATAAGACTAAAAGGTCATGAAAAAATGACTCCAAACCATACACAGTCAAATTCACCCTAATGATGCATACATACAACCATACAAGGATCAAGATCCTTGACATAGTCATATGCTTTCAAGATGAAAGGCCAAGAAAATTAAATTCAAGTGGACCATAAAATATTTTAAAATGAGATAAAACACTATTTGATAATGACATGAGGGTGTAGTACACAATTGTTGTACATAATTTTGATAGTATAGAGGCCTAAATGCTTTGGTTGAGGAGTCAAAGCATGCTAGTAGAAGGTGAGAGATGATTTAAAGTGAGGATAGAGGACTATGAGGTACTATATTGATGATAAATTGATTCTAGATACCTTAATTACTCATTAAAACACTTATAATATGCATCTACACAGTCAAGTATACACTCAGTCATGCAAAAAAGGCTTTTTGAGACAATTTTGAGATTTTTGGCATCTACAAGTGGTTTCAAGACTTTAAATTTGGTACACATGGTAATAATGACTTGTGAAATCTTCCATATCATCCTCAAGGACATTTCATATGTGGATAGCATCATTGTTTTTACACAGTCCCCCATGTTCATTCACTAGTACCATCGTAGTAGGCAGTGTTCTTGAGGGCATACAGGTGTACTAGAGGTTTATAAGTCCAATTTAGAGTTTTAAAAACATGGTCTGATGTTTTTAAATCTTCATAAGACCTTAAGATAGTTTTAAAACTCTAACTCATATGTAAACCATGCCCATATAGGCTAATTCAAGCAAGCAAGCCTATAGGCCAAAAGGTTTTTCTTTTTACTTATCAAGAAAGATTACACTTGTAGATTGTTTTGATGACATGGTAAAATATGCATTATGATTTTTTATAGGTAGGGAGAATCAATATAGGAGTCATTTTTATTCCAAGGAGGAAATTTTAATTTTGTAGGCCTAGACACCCTTTCAAGTCACCTGATCAGATGCTCGTATCATTCACCATGTGAAGAGTTTTTCCTAAAGATCTTATAATTATTTGAGGACTGATATTAAATTATAATTCATGAATAATTAAGGTTGGATAAGGATCTTTTATTTATGAATAATCTCTAAGAGCATAGGCATCCATAATGCAAGTAAAACCCTATAGGCAAATTTCTTTCACTTGATATCTTCTCATAAATTTTGCATTGGAACATAATATTTTCAAGGATTTTGAGGGGGTTAGTATAATAAAAATTAATGTAAATAAGTTTTTATTTGGAGGTCTATGCTTCTTGAATCATCATTAAGAATATTCAGCTCTAAAACCCTCCCAAACCCTCATAGTGACCAGTTTTGAGAAAAGTGGATTTTCTTGACATCAAAACCTCATGTATTAATCTGAAACCTATTCAAACATCAAGTAAACTTAGATAGGATTCCATAAATTCCAATTTTATGTATTTATATATATGGATTAGGAAGATATCACTTTTTTTGGAGAAAAAACATGGAAAATGTGATCTAATGTAGTTTACGTGAATCCAATTCATGGAGATTGAATCCTGAGACTTTTTATTCATTCTAAAACATTCATATGGTAAAAAATATGCATATAATTACCCTTATCAGCTCCTTCAAAATAGCCACTCAATAAAAATTTCAAGCAAATTGACCTAGTCAATAGGTTTGATTGAGTTGCATATGTCTCTTCATCAGGAGGAGCAATTTCATGGTGTGTGGATTTGATTTAGGTATAATGTCATCATGTTTTCAGGTATTCAAAAAAAATTATAGGTTATATGGAGTCCAAATGTAATAATTTAGGATACTAGGCCTTATTGCTCAATCAAGAAAGTAAATCATGGCATTGAATATGTATTAAGGAGTTCAAATAGAGTTTCCATGTCTCATATCTACCCTTCATATGGAGACATCATGAACCTTAAAATGTTCAAATCCCATTTCATGTAAGGAAGGAGCTTAGTGGAGTTAACTTGTCTTAAGAACCAATCAAAGCTTCAGTTGACTAGTTAACCAATTTCATGCATCTTTAAAGGAATACAAAGTAGGGCCTTCTATTCAACTTAAAATCAATTCAAATGGAGTTAACATCCAATTTTTATATTATATTCATGCAAAGGAGTGATTTGACAAGTCAAGGGCCCACCATCTTCTTTTCAACACCAAAGTGAGCTTCATGCAAGGATTTTCAAGATGAAGACAAGTCTATAAGACTTTTGATGAATATTATAATTGAAATTGACTTGAGTTAAGAAGAAGTTCACTTCCTCTTCTCTTTCCAACACCAATCTCTTAGCTATTTTATGCTACTTTATATATATGTAGGCTTTCAATCCATTTTTTAGGGATCCTTCTTTTGGGCATGACTAGACTCTACCAAGATTGAGTTTTGTAACCTTTTCAGATAAATAAAATGGTTGTTTTCAAATTCCATATTATGGTATAGAGTGTAATATTGGTTTTATTTGAATATGTGTTAGATCTTTCTCCCTTGTCAATTCCTGATGTCACCTAATTACTAGTAAGCTAACTTATGCATATCATGTTTCAATGTTTGATGTCATTTGACTGAGCTAAAAATTGATATAAGTGACTGGTTAGTGCCTTGAATTCGGCTTATATCATCATTTCCCTTAGGATTTGATCAACTTATAAAACCTTTACATGAAATGATGATGCATATGATTCATTTGGGGTTATAGATTCAATCATTTGCTTGTCTTATTAGTGTTTTAGGAGCTTAAATAGAGTGGGTGAACCGATAGTATAGGTGTATCACCAACAGTAGAATAGGATTTCCATTTCAATATCTCTCTTCCACTTTTCATCCCAATAAGTACAATAAATTTTAGTAGCAGTGATCAAAGTGATACATCATAGAAGCCAGCCTCACCAAAATCTAGAGGTTTGGTTTGAGTTCAGGTGTCCCATAGCTTAGATCATTCCAATGTTAGCCCAAGTGTGAAGGAGTTTCAAAGCCAAAACTATCAAACCTTCAAATAGGTTGCTAACACAATGTTTATATTTATACCAACATAGATAATATAATGTAATACTATATAATATAATTTAAAAATTGCCACATTAATTTTCTAATTATCTATACAAAATATCAAAAAATTACTCCACAAAACCAAAACAAAATCACCTATCTAGAATGACCTGATCTATCAGATTTTCATTCCTTTGCCTTGTTTCTCCTTCTCCTCTCTAAGTCACTTTGTTCCTTCTTTTTTTGCTCTCCTCTTTCCCTTTTATGCTCTGAGGGATGAATCTCTCTGTCATCCAAATCATTATAAGAAAGTAGTTAATCCACTACATCATGCAATATATATCATAAAATACTACTAAAATAATAAATCAACATGATCACAATGTAAAGAATATACAATACAGCTAACTCATAGTAATGTGATGATGAAATCAAAATAATATTCAACTATCTCATAATAGCAAATGACTTACATCCTATATAATAATAATCAAATCAAATTATGAACTATAAATATACATGGATAATCAATTAATTTTACTTAGTGGAGAATAAGGATGTAGCATAAAAAAAAATCACATGATATTACTCAATCTCGGTATCCATATACTCCCAAATATCAGATTGGGGGCATGCACATGGAACATGACCACCCCCTTGTTCAATTTATTATAAGGAATAGAAATTCATGTCATCCTCTATGTTTTATACACTAGACTCAGATTATGATATTATTAAACTAAATTTGAGCCACTTTACCCCTATAAATGAATCTTATTCTATCTGTAATGGTTGATTCACTATTTTTCACTAGTTTTGCACTAGAATAATCCACTAGAATTCATATAAGGATTTAAAGCTACTCTACTACTTTGGATATTTAATTATGGATTAAATCACACCTTGATTTATTAATCAAACTCTCTTATAAATAAAAATTGGGGCATGCATATTCCACTAAAAGTGTATCAATGAAGAATAAAATCTTGAAGGGTCCTATTGACCATTTTGACCACAAGTCAAAATGGGTCAACCCATTATAGTCAAAAAAATATATATGGGTCTATTATAATGTCATAGGGTGTTTTATAGTCCATTTTATGTAATTTTATTTCATTTTATCCTTGGTCATGGTCCAATTAGTCTTATGTCATCTAGGGGTCATTTTAGAGCATTAAATGTAAGTGGTATAGTTTTAAAAGAAAGACAAGTGTTATAAACTCCTCATCAACATCAAATATGCTAGTACCTATCAAAAATTTAGTTTCTAACTGAAAACTTGAAAGTGATAACTGAAAACTAAGAAAATAAGTGTAAAAAGGGGAGTTTCAAAGGTTGTACAACCTATGAGAGAGAGAGTGGAACATGTAAAAATGATGTGGGATGGATATTCAACTTCCTCAGACTCATTTCCATGATTTAAATCTTTTGGAAGTGCCAAAAATAGGCTAAAACCATTCTACTCATCCATCACTCCACTATGAACATGAAACTAGTTAGCAAGTTTTTGGTTGGTAGGGCTAGTAAAAAGAGTTTCAAGTGAAATTAATTTATGGAGTGATATTATAATTAGTTAGATTAAATTTCATGTTTGGATTTCAAGGAATGGTGGCTTATCATTTATGAACCATATTCAACAAGTTGACTATGTTTTTCTACCTATTATTTCCCACACCCTATAGGTTTTGCTCTTGTTTGAGTTAGTCCATATAATTCAAATGGTGAATTTTATTTTATAGTATGTTTAATCCATTATATAATGTTTCCCATGATTTTTTTATGTCTCAAGATGATTTCATGAGATAATCAGCTCAAATTACAAGAAGGTGTTGCTAGTGAGGTTACAATCAAGTAATTAAGTGAGATTAATAAAGTGAGATTAATTTTACAATTGAGAGAACTATGTTGAGGGATAGGTTTCCCTAAAACTCTAAAGACTGCACCAAGACCTTTTGTTGATATCATATGACAATGTAGCAAGGAGCTTTGATGCATCTAAATGCTCCCATTTTGTATCCCTATCCTAGGGTAACAAATTTAAAAATGAAATAAGTATCTTGGTCAATTTTATTCCATGCTATAAGGCTCTAAATTTCCATATTTATTCACTGTGTTCTTTTAGTGATGTTTATAGGTTTGAACTTCTAAACAACCTTATCAATCTAAAGTTGAAGTATCAGAGTATGTCTTCATGTTGGGTGGTTTTGTTGAGTTGAGGATCAAATTTTTAGTATAAATTTAATCAATAATTTTTCAATTTAAGGTATTAATACTATGTTTTTAACCCCATAAACACCTATAGGTGTCCTTTGCCTGAGATATTAACCTATAGTTGATTATGGAGTCCTATAAGCCTATGGTATGAAATTAAGCATGGAAACCCACAAATGTAAACATTTACAAGTTAAAAAATGTTTCCAAAAATTATAAGAGGAACATAGGTCACATGACATATATTTCAAGGGTGATGTTCACCTACAATATCCTTGCATAGTCAATTGTAGCTGATTATGGTGGTCAGTGAGCAAAAGGATGGTGTTCTTGATGATTGGCATAGCCCAAAAATGAGATGAATGAGTTAAAATGACTGTATAGTGAACTTATTAAACTATATTGATGCCTATAATAATTTTTTAAAAGGATAAACCATGTAATTTCACCCATAGGTGCCTCTTTTAAGCAAGAAACATAGTCAGTCAACTTGTAGATTTGACTAGTCAAGGTGAGAAGGAGAAATGGACAATTGGATAAGGGTTTATTAACATTTTTAATACCTTAATAATGATTAAAACCACCTTAAAATACCCCATATCATGAAAATAATGTATATAAGGGACATAAAAATGTAGTATATAGTTATTTTGATACCCTACACATAGTCAATCATTTGACAGTCTGTCTTATGGGGCTGATAGTGCTTAAAGGATGCAATGGTGTATTAAAGAGATTAAACTCTTCAAAATGTGTCTATATGACTTAGATAATACCTTAAAATATCCACCTTTTCTATGAAAATAGGGTAAGTTCCCTTTATTTTGTCTCAAATAGAGGGCACTTCCTAAGGGTGGAAATCCTACAAATTCAACATAAAGGAAATGATAAGGTGATTTGAGAGTGGAAAAAAACATTTCATAATCATGTAAAACATTTAATAAGACATGAAAAAACATTAATAAACATGCACAAGTGATTAAAACTCATCAAGGTGTTCAAAACCCACAAACATGTAGGTAGACTATTAGGTCTCAACTAGGCTTAAAGCCCAACTAGAGGGTCAATTTAAATTTTGGGCTTAGGTGAGAATTATAATGAATTATAACATGTTTTTATGGATATATAGGCTGTTTTTTATATCTTGAAGTGCAAATAAAACCATTGGTAAGTCATTTCTTGGCTCAAAACTCCTTAGGCCATTTGGAATGGAATGAAACTCCTTTATCTCCCATGCAAAGTATCCAAGAAGATGTGAGCATTTCAAATTACTTTGCATGGGAGATAAAGGATCTTGGATAAATTTAATAGGGTCATAATCAAACATTTTTTGAGATTGGTTCATATGTTTAATGTTAGATCTTCATGAACAATCCTTAGAAGGTAAAATGGCCTGAAACCCTCTAAAACCCTAGATAGTTACTTGATTAGTAAAACAAAGAAGGATATGCATAAAAATGGACTATAATGGACTAGTATATTATTTTAGGTTTTATAGGACTCTATATGGCTCTTCCCCATCAACTTGAGTGCTACCCTACTTATGCAAACAGGGGAAAATGAGGTTTTCTTGACTATTTTTGGTGTTGTGTAGGCATGGGAGGGTTTCAAGAGGTGAAATAAAATTTGTGATAAGTATTTGGACTTGATATAAACCCTCATGTCCATTTATTATATCATAAAAACTCCTAAGTGCTTTTATAAGTACCTTCATTTCAACCAGTCAAAACTGTTATGGTAAACAAGCTAGTGAGAGAGTGAAAATTCAAAGTGAGAGGCATTATAAGGTATACCTGATGAATATAAGGATATGGGAGGTATTTAAATGTGTCATTAACTTATCTCTATGGATTTACATGTAAAATTAATAAAAATTTGAGGCCATGTGTGAGGGGTGAGTGAAAGAGGAGTTATTTGGACTGCAAGCACTGGTAACTCATATGCAGAAGAATCCTAATGATTAAGGATGAAAAAAATTCATGGTGGATAATGTATAAAAACCATACCTATTATTTTAATATTGATAACTATTCCTATTCTACTTTGGAATTTTCTAAAGAGGTCAAATGATAAAGGTAGTTTTTTTAGCAAGCAAAAGGAGTCCTGCACCACATTTCAAGAGTTTCATGACTTTGAGGGACATTTGTCCTATGAAAACTTGCATGGTTTGCTTCCTAATTAATTATCCTACATGTGTAACTCCTTTTATCATCATGACATGTCCTAGTGACTCTTGGACTTCATTCTCTTCTCCTCTCTCAAATTCTATAAGTAGCAGCCATTTTAGCTCTTGTAAGCTAATTCCACTCCCATGTATGGTGAAGCCCTACTAGAATGACATTGTATTTTACCTTTGAAAAGTAAATTAAAGTCTTTTTTTTATTTCATTAAAATTTTTATAATTATTTAAATTTATTTATGGTGATTTTAAGTGATAAACCTCTATCCTTGCTTCTCCTTATCCTCTCATGTTTATGCAAGAGTTCCTATTCTAGTAGGTCATATAAAGTATTGTAAAGTGTATGGGTCTATCTTTTAAGTGTAAAATTAGCCTTAGAGTATAAAAATAGCCTATGGTTCACTTTCCTTATATATCCTTAATTCATCTCACCTCCATATTGAAACACTCATGTTAGAATATTTTAGGACTTGGAAGCTAGCTTGTATGCCTTATTTATTAGTGAAATAAGTATTATGGTCATATGAAATTAATATTGGTGTATGAACCCCTTAGATTATTTTATTTTCATGTTAAATTATATCTCTTTTACCATAAACAAACATTATTTAGGTGATAAACACTTCAAGGCATATTCAAGGAGCCAGTTGTTAAACCTAGATGTCTACTTCCACCATAGGTACACCTACATACCTATAAGTATTCCCATGTTGCCCAAATTTGGAGGAGGCTTGAAAACCATCCTATAGGGTGAAATATTTGGTGAAAATATGTCCTACCATATTTAGTCATTAGTTTTGTACTAGAAAACATAACGGTTGAAGTTCACAATCAAGTGTATTCCTTATTATTTGATCTATATATTTCTTGTCTTTACTTTCAAATTTTCATCCTAAGGGTTGATTTTATACATGTTTCAATATAGGTTTATGTGAATTAAATTTTAGTGTGTGGCCTATTATAGCATAACATTTAACTCTATGAGAGGTTTATTTATATCTCTCACTCCTGGCTACAAAATGGGATCAACCCCAGGATATGGGTATCCTATGATGGGGTTGACCTCCAGAGAAGGTTGGTTCCCCTTGGTACATCACCTAAACTACTAGTTTTGACTTGGAAAAGGGTAAAAGGGATGCAGTGGATAAATAAAATCATACAAAGGGTGATACACCAAACTACAAGACATTCCAAATTGATTAAAACTAATACTAAGGCATCTCAAAGATAACCTTCACTCACACAATCTCTCAAACTGGTCATTTTGCATCAATATTTCCAAACTAGGCTCCCTAGACAATAGGTGAAGCATGGAGTATCAAAAATCACACTATACCTTCATCAGTGGTTAAAAGAGAACAAACTCAAACCTACAAACACTTGAAAAAAAGGAAGAAAGAAGGGGAATCACCAAGGAAGAATACTCTTACATAAGGTAATCATGTACAAGCTAACTAGAAAACTAGAATTAGGCAAAGATATAGGTAAAATAACTTGTATTATTTATTCAAGAGGATATTCTTACAAATTTTTATGGGGTTTTTCCTTTTTAAATGATAGAATATCTTTATAGTGGAGAAGAAGAGGTATATATATGAGAAAAGGGAAGGGATAGGAGAAAAACACTTTCATAAATCAATAAATGCTACTCAACTACCCTACATGGATCTATAACAAATAATATGAAGACATATATGAGTCTCAACAAATTCCAAGCCACTTAGGCATTGATCTCACTTAGCAAATTAACCCTCTAAAGTCAAAAAGGTCTTCAAGCTCTCCTATTGGCCTCAAAAGGCATTGGAAGACAAAATTTACTTTGAGGAAGATGGCATCATGATCCAATAACTTGTGAAAGGTCTTAAAAAATATATAAGATTCACGAAATGCTCCAAATTTCTCTTCAACTCCAAAAAACTCCCCCACTTGACTTTGACAACCCATCTCCACTTAGCTTGTAGAAGTAACTTGGAAATATGGCTAGTCACCTTGACATTTGATGCTTGCACTAACTTTGAGGGATAAATTTGAGTGCTTTAGTTTTTTATCCCAACTCATATTTTCTCCTCTAACTTGTAAAATTCACCATGAAACTTGAAAATTCCTTGGACTCCATTGACGAAGGTCTTCGATCTCAAGACATCTTTAACTAGCTATTGTAAATCTTGCTTTCAAAGCCATTTTTCACCATGAGAGCTTATTTTAGGCCTATAGAAGGATTTCAAGCATCCATATCATTCCTATGAGTAATAAAATGAAGTTTTATTCCATCTTCAAGACCTACAACAATGGTGGAAATCTCTATTAAACCTATAACCATTCACAAATCATTAGAATACTTGGGTTTTTGGCCTTTTAACTCATCAAATCACCCTAAAAACCAAAAATAATGGATCTTAGTAATATATAATGGTGATTAAAGTCCCATTATGCTTCTTTTGTGCGTTTATACAATTTCTTCCTTTTTAAGACCTATAAAAATAGGCATTTTTAGGTCACTATGGGCCTTCTAAGCACCCACACATGCCAGTTTATTATTAAAAATAGGTAAAACATGAGATTTATATGGTATCCTATATTATATAGGTGTTTTTCAAGTTATTCTAGGTCATTTCATGGGCTTATGAGCTCAAAACCTCAAAATTGGTCAAAACAGGGTCTTTTGGTGGCTCAAATAGGCTTACATTCTTAACAATTGCTCATAAATATTGGAACCTATATTTTAAAACCAATGCTTTAAAAATGTATTATACACCCATAATTAACCTGCCCTAACATTTTATCCACCCATGCATCTCCTTCATACCATTCCAAGTGTGTGAAAGTGCCTCTAAGCTTGAGAATATGCATTCTAGGAGGTTGAGTAGGAGAAAAATGAAGTAGAGTGAGGAAAAACGTGAATTTATTATTTAAATTTAATTTTATAACTCTATTATGAGCCTAAAAACCTATTTATATGGTTTTATTTCTTTCTATAACCTTATAAACATCCTTTGCACCTTCATTCTGCTGACTAGGGTTCTTGGCTTCTTAGGTTGATTTGACCCTAAAGGTCTAATTTTGGAATTTATCCATATTATAAGGGTTTTAAACTATTTTATTCACATTTTAACATCATATTATATTCTTATAAATCCTTATA
Organism: Torreya grandis; assembly: GCA_037957365.1. Classification (NCBI taxonomy): domain Eukaryota; kingdom Viridiplantae; phylum Streptophyta; class Pinopsida; order Cupressales; family Taxaceae; genus Torreya; species Torreya grandis. The sequence goes on along the minus strand of JARHVA010002531.1, from coordinate 244,742 downwards.
ATCTTCAAATCATCCCTCAACTTCCATTTTCTCCACTTTCTCATTCTAGGCCTGCCTATGTCCAAATAGGCCTAAAGGCCTACTTGAGATCCTTCTTCTAGATAAACTTGAATTATTATTATGATTAATAATATAAAATATAAATTTAACCATATTTATTATTTAAAACATCTCAACACAATATAAAATGGTCATTATTTAGTTTTTTTAATTCTAGGCCTGAGTATGTCTAACAAGGCCTAATAGGCTTGATTAAGCCTACTAGGATTTTATTCATTTCATTAGTTGTTTATATATGAATTGGAAATTAGGAAATAAAAATTAACTTAAATTTATATCTCTGAACATCTAAAACAACTTAAAGTAGTCACTTACTTAGTTTCTCACTCCAAGGTGTGAGTAGTCAAGAGAGAATTCTTGACATGCTTCCTTAGTAAACCTATAATCTAGACTTTTATCTCTCATAAATTAAATTAATGGAATTTAAAAAAAATTAAAATTTTTATTATACCAAAATAGACCTTTATGTAAAATTTTAAGTCATTTTATTGAGTAGAACTCAAAAAATGCATCTTTTGGGGTTGCCTCAACTTGCCTTGTCAAATTTCTGAGCATGTGTAGCTCTGCATTTTTACATTTTATTAATATTTATGATGTGACAAGAATTAATTATTTTTTAATTAAGACTATGATGGACCCAAAAACTATTAAAATCATTTTTTTTCAATTTAAATCAAGAAAAACATCTAGAATCACCAATTTAGACATGCTACACACTCGAAAAATGAGAACCAAGAAACCTAAGAAGAGAGAAATAGGAATATATTGAGATTTATAAGGTATAAAAACCTGATTATTTTTTAATTATGACATATAATATCTACCATGACTCTTAAAATATATTTTTTTACATTGTCAACCATGAAAACTAACTAGAAACACTAATCTATACCTGTAACACACTCAAAAAGTAAGAACCAAGAAACCTAGGAAGATAAAAAGGTATATCATGAGATATATGAGGTATAAATACATAATTAATTTTTTATTTTAACATTTAATATGTAAAAAAACTTATATAATCATTATATTTCATCCTATAACCCTTTAAACCTCTTAAAAATACCTTTTATGACTGTCTCAACTTGCATACCAAAACCTTAAATTTTGAAAATTTGTACTTCTCCACATTTTTCCTTGAAATTATGATTGTTTTTAATTTAAAAATGTGTTTTAATACTTAAAATAACCCTAATATTCTTAAAAAACTCTCACATAAGGTTAGAACCATATGTCATACCTTATAACCCTCTAAAAAGTCTGCCTAACTCCATATTGACTGTCAACAAACAAACACAGGATTATGATAAAATAATGGATTATTAATATATTATTTTTAATTAACCAATATCATGTATAGTTATAAACACTAATGATAACCAAATATACCAAGTTTCATAGTTTTATCTTTCCTCTAGAGACCTTAAGGTGCATTTTTCTTAAGACTAGCTAGTGGGCTGCCTGTTTTGGATCTTTCTCCCTTAACTAGCCCTCAAGGGAATTTTAACTTGAAAACCTGAGTGTAATATACATAAAATATAAAATTAAAACATTTAATATAATTTTTAATTTATTTAAAACCTTTGATGAGGTCTCAGTCCATTTGTCTATTCATCAAACCTTCAATTTGAGCACCTAGTCTCACCATGACTGCTTAATTATTGTATGTGGTTTGTGACAAAATAACAAATGATTCCAATATTGGTATGAAATTAAAGATGGAATATGAAGTTTAAAATATTCATAAAAATAATTTTTACCAAAAATTATAACCTAAATCCACCTATAGATTCTCTAAAGTCATAAAATTCTTCAAGATTGGTTCTTGGGCATTGACAATGTGCTAGCTCTCTTAGGATTGAATAGGCATAGGTTATTTCATAATAATTTAATATTCAAATAAAGGTTTATTAATTCTATATGTATGTTAAATAAATAAATAAACCATCCAAAAATATATTTTATTCTCTTAACATACAATATTCCTATCAATCTTCAAACTAGGTAACAAGGGGTCTATAGCTTCCCCATTTGACTGTGTTCTTATGTTTTAAAGACCATTAAACATTATAAATAGGATTTAAACATTCCATTCAATATTTATGAGGTTTTATATAGCTTTAACTACCTCTTATTACAACAATACAACATGCTAACCTTCTAATATACATAGTATTGCACCTACATGTGCCCTTCACAAAGTTAATTATTGTGTTCATGTTTTAAGGAAGTTTATATAGTCCTTACAATGGTTTAAACCTGATCATGAGATTTTATCAGGTACAACACTTCATCATGTTCATACACCATGAGTCTAAATCTAATTTAATGTATAAGACTAATTTTTTATATCTATCTCATATACCTCCATTAGGATAGTTGTAGGTGCATATTTGATTATCACATTAAACCTAAGACCTTACCACCACATCCTTGAGTTGGATTCAATATTAAATGGCTCAGAGCCTTTGGCTACACAAACTCTATCTCCTCTCTCTGAAATAAACCTTGACTATGTGTTGGCATGAGTGTAGTTCTAGATAATGGTTTACTATGACTTATATAGATTGAGAGAGATTTAGACCTTAAAAAGGTCAAAGATATAGTTTATTATATTCTTATGCTTTCATCAATGGTCACCATATAGTCATAATCTCATTTAAAACTACACTTACCTTGAAATTCCTTAATCACTGCTTTATCTAACTCTTGGATTATGAGTGAGCATGTTTAAAGGGATGGTCATAGGTGATTTTTGATGAGGTGAATGACTATGTTACCTTGAAATTTGGATCTCATGGATTTATATAACTTTCCACACCATTTCAAGTGATTCTCATAACTAGGAAAAAACCTCATTGAATCTAAAAACATGACAATACCTTCCTCCTAGTCTTGATGTTGGAGAAGGATTGGCATACTTCAAGAACCTTTTAACCCTATTGTAGGTGAATATTCTCATGAAAACATGACCTAATCTGAATTTTATACTTAAAAAGGTTTGCCTTTGATCTAAGTCTCATAGCCATAGCCTTGAAACACTATCTTCTCATCACTCTACATTTTGAACATAAACCTTTCTAATTCTTAAACTTGACTGTGTGTGAGAAACTGATCTTGGTATGGAGTGAGTGTAATATTTAGGTCTTGAAATAACACCAAAAAAACTATTATCATTTCACTCTAATTCTCTCACCTACCCTTGAAGTTATTTATTAGTTTAACTCTCCCTCAAACAAATAAATCTCTACTGATTTGCATCTTTAATCTCACCTCTATTAGCATGGCTATTGGTGGATATTCTCACCTCATGACTGAGTTCCTCCATCTTGGTTTCTATATTATTATAATTAACATACATCAACTTTGAATTATCAAGGCTACCAAAGTCCTTTAGCAACAATCTAACTTCAATACTTCCCATGCTCAAAAAGATGACTGAGCCACTAGTTGAAATGAGCCATATTTGAATGAAGAAGGGTGGTAAGCCTCTTCACATGTATTAACTAGAGGATAAAAATTATGTTAATGAGTTGGGAGGACCTATGCAACCATCTCAAATTTTATTTCATTACTACTTCTACCCTGAAGGGCCAAAAAAAGGAAAATCTACCTCCTTGGTTTTGAAGGCATTCAAGAGCTAGTCAATGGTTTTCTAATAGTGTGTGAGGATAGAGACCTTTATTTAACTAAAAAAAATTAAAAAAAGGTACATGGGAGACCCATTTACCTACTCAAAGATCTAGGAGAGATAATTTGTCAAGATAAATAAGTACAAGACAAAAACCATCCCCCTTGATGAGCTATTCAAGACTACACTAAAATGGTTTTCTCTTAGCATGAAGAACCAGAGGCTTATATTCTAAATCCAAAACTTGGATAATATTTATCATGAGGTAAGTGACATTTACTTATTTTGATAAAACTTTTGAGGTTATTTAAGATCCATTAATGGCAAGAACCCTGTTTCATGCCTAATCTATAACCAATAGGTTTTCTTTGCCTCTACTAGTTCTTATGCTTAGATCTAATTATGGAGGCCTAAGAGGGGATATTAGGGTACCATACATTATTTCATATGATATATAAGATTTTTTACTAAGTGAAACCCTCAAAAACCTAGTCAACCATGGCTCTAAAAGGCCCAAAAATGCATCTTCTTGTACCCAAACTCCTCTTCTCCACTTCAAATGACTTGAAATTGTCTTGAACATGCCTAAATGAGGAAAGAAACCATGAGGAGGTGGAAGGAAGTCAAAATTAATTTGAATTATTCAAAAATCACCATTTTTACTTAAAATTTATATTTAAAAGCTCTGAAAGTCATCTAATGCACTTTTGAGGGTCTTTTGGGCAAATTAGTTTCATTATACATCATTTTTGACCCATTATAATCCTTGACACTTTGTACAAACCTCTTAGCTAACCATGAATGGTCAAAAACCTTGGAAACCAACTAGATTATCCATTTGCAACTCAAGACCCATTTCTTGGCCTTTACCTTAAAATACCCCCAAATACCTTAACCTTTGCTAAAAGTTTCTCAAGAAGGCAAAGAAAATGAGGTAGGGCCATGAATATCATCTTTTATTTCCACCATTAGATCATCCATTTCAATTGGAATCTATACATCTCCCAACACCAGACCAAGACCTTCTAAGATATTGTATTGCATCATCAAATCAGGACTAGAATGAGACTAGACATGAAGGCAAGAGGTTACTAATCCATCTAGGTAAAAGTTTCATATGTAAGCCAATTTTGGCTAAAATTTCTAGTGACCTCCTAGGATTGCATGTTTGTCTATGTAAAATACTGATTGATTTAGTATATCCATTGGGCTTATGGGGTCATAAAAGTCTTTCTCAAATTGGTTTTCAACTAATCACAAGTATATAAATCTTTTGATTATAATTCTCAAAATAGGAAGGACAAACCAAAATAAAACAATAATGTGCTCAAACAACTTAGGGAAGGGAAACACATAAAAAAATGGAAATGTGCACAAGGCACTTGGAGGAAAATAAAAAAAATCTACTATAATATGTACAAGGCTACAACTTTCTTTTATTAACATGGCTTTATATGAATTCCATTAACTAGGATGGGTAATACCTCTCCATCCATCTTTGCAAGATGACAGTCATTATGTTGTTTACATATGTGGATCAAGTAAGGTCCACTCTACAAGCTATAAAACTTAGTATGGTTGCTTGGCTTGGCCCTATTTGAATCCCACCTAAGGACTAGATCACCCTCCTTGAAGTCTCTTGCTATGAATCTCTTATCAAAGGCTTTCTTGGATTGAGATTGATGTGATTCCATTGTATTCATTACAATATCCCTCATTTCTTCCAACTTCATGAGCTCTGCCATCTTCACACTCATAGGTTCACTCTTTATCAACTCAAGATGATAGGCTAGTTCCAAGGTAGGTAACTCAAGAGAGATGGGAAACCTAGCTTATCTCCCATATACTACGACATATGGTGAGTTTCCAATGGAAAGATTAGGGGCCACTATATTAGCCCATAAAGTTATAATAAACTTTGAATTCCACACTTTCTAGTTCTCCTCCATAGTCCTCTTGATTATTCTAATTAATTTTTTATTTATTGCGATCCAAAGGATTATAGTCACCGCTTTCATTGGTAATTTAAAAGGGCCAGCTATGGAGACCATAGTTAATGGAGCCCATTGTTATCATGGAGGGGGATCTAATACCATAATTAAGAACATTTTAAGAGTTATACATGATGGTTCTTTAGGCCATCACATGGCTTGATACCATATCCTCCATTTTTTAAGTTACTTATAAGTTGTGTTCGATTCATGACAACATGAGTACCAACCCAACTCGTATGACAACCCAACTCAATATGATAACCCAAATTAGAGTCCAACCTAAACTAAGTCCAACTCAAATTCATATTCAACTTGAGTTCTAAACCAAGTTCAAGATATGTCACAAAGCCAACTTAATGAGCGGTTTCCATTCTAAGTTTGGCGTAAAAAAGACTTGTTATATGTGGATTAAGCCATGAATTTATATGGTAATAAAAGCTTATTTGAAGGCTTACTAATATACATATCCTATGAACATGGGAAAATAATCTATATTGGTAAATGGTATGCCGAGATTAGAAATGGGAGCCATATTTTCCAATATACCTGTTGGATCATAGATGGTGGGTAAGGTTTGAGCTGATAAGGATGATAAAGTGGAACACAACTACCATTATGATTTGGGGTAAATATATTGGAATGGATTTATATAGATAAAACAATCCATGAAAGTTGAAATTAAGGGTTATTCTTGTTCCATTTATATGGAAAATGGGGTACACTTAGACTATTGCAGACTTGAGCCATGCTAAAGACATTCAATGGGCATTACTAAAGGAATGTAGGTATGTTCGTTTGAATAGGTATGGTGACCCAAATAAAAGAGATAATATATTTAAATTATAAATTGGATATGGGTGATTGAATACCTTATTTACATAGTCCCTATATCAGGATGTTTTATGGCCTATTTTAATATAACCATTAGTATCTCTGAGGAAAGGCTTGTTGATCTAACTATGCTTGAAGAAGGAGTTATAAGAGTCAAATTTACATATTAATGTAAGTTATTAATTATATATTTACATATTTTATAATGGATTGGATTGCATTTAATAAATCCTATAGATGTAGACCAAATGATGGGTGAAATTCATTATCAGATTGGTGTTGATTTTCTTTTCATTAATTTCTAGTTTCAGCTTAATTTAATTGCAAATGAATTAAAAGAACACTAGGATTAATTATGAGAAATTATCAAGTGACACTAATCAAGAGTTTCCAAAGTAAGAATGAATTAAATATTTTTATAAGTAATTTTAAATCATTCCTAGAATATTTTGCAACCATTTTAATTTGAATGGAAATTGAGAATTTCAGTATCTATTACATAAACTATTTACCCATTTTATGGATAAACTTTGGTATCAAAGAAAGTTATTGCAGGACATTGCTTTAGTTGTGATATACTTTAGTTTAGATTTTTTATTATATTTTTGATTTATTATTCTTTTATTTGATTTAACCATTTAGGAAGACTAGTACAAAAGGAAATTGGAAGGTGTTCCAATTCACTAGAAGAAGACAAGCTTCTAATAGCCAAGGATTTAGAACCACTAGCCCTACAAGATTAACACACATTGTCACTTGAGATGTGAGATGGTATTATGAAAATAATAACTTTTATTCCTTATGAAACATTCATATAAAGTACAAGGCACTTTTAGTGATGCACATCCAAGAGGAAATAGTTACAGTTTGATTACCAATCTTACACAAAGGGTAGATTGAGGTATGGTTATAATTTTATTTCATATTGGTATTGACATAACATTTTTAGTATTTGATAAGAAGTTGTGTATCCTTTATATTTTGGACTACTAATCATATTATGGATGACTATTTCCTTCATAATAGGAAAAAGTGAAAAGACCAGCTCCATGGTAAGATTTGGAAATGGCAATAAGGCATTGTTTAGTATTGAACATGTTTTTGCACTTTGTGATTTGAATTTGTAATTGGTTGATAAGTTGGTTATATTTTCATATATTTTTAAAAAGTTGTAGGAAGAAAATAGGGAGTTGTGTAAACACCAGTAGTATGTTAACTAGTACTTAGTAGGTGCGCTTCACATCTTCTTCAGAGGTATAAATTATTCTCAAATGTAACTATGTTTTCACATTTTTGGTTGAATCATTTGTGTAAGGTTTCTTTGGGGGTAAAATATGTCTTTGTTTGGAATTTTTTTAATTTTTTTTTTGAAATATAATATGGATCATCTAACTCTTTGAGATAGAGTTGAAAAGATGAAACCACTACTATTAATTTGTGAAACCCATGAAAAGGGAGCAACCCTTATGGGCTATATTGTTGACTTGAATAGTATTAGATAAACATTAATATAGTATTGAATAGTATGTTTAGTTTCCCTCTAGCACATTATTATTAGATAAAATCCTAATTATTAAATTTGGGAAGGATATTTCATTAAAGTTATGTTTGGAAGGGTTTATATTTGGTATCTCCTATTTCAGTTTTTGGAAACTAACTCAGTCAAATGAGTTATGGAGGTACGAATTAGGGAGTAGTCAGATGGTGAAGGAAACCTTGAGATAGGTTTAAAATATTTGGTTTTCTTCTCACCTTTATATGATACTTGCTTACATTTACTTAAAATTTTGTGAGTTTGTAAAGAAGTTCTTATTATGAAAAATTCTCTAAGCTGACATTGGAATTTGACAGGTACAAGAAAGGATTTGATAATCAATTTGAGGAACACAATAGTTAATTTTGTTGTTTATAGTTTCCTTGATTATCCTCAAGTATTATGTGTATTTTAAATTAGTCACCTTAGGATAGACAAATGTATTATATGTTTTTATAATATGCATATACATTTAATTCCCACATCATTATGGGCAATTTTTGTATTTAAAACTATTTGTACTCACATGTATGTTTATCATATATGTCATGTAGGAGTACTATCTAAGACCCATAAATGGGAAACGTTTGTAATGTAAGTATACATATGTGCATTTTTTTGTAAATTCTATAGGTGTATACATCAAAATTTATTTCCCCCTTATATGTTGATAACATGGAGAATACCTTAACCTTTGTGTAGTGTAAGGTTTAGAGAAGTTGCTAGATATTATGACTATTTTGGGTAAATAGGTCATTTGATAGAATAAGTATAGAGTTTATTTTACTCTCCATATATAGATTGTAATTATAGTTGGACAGTTGACTTATTACATGTTTTTATATGTTGGTGTGATGCAAAAAACTATGTAATAGGTTCAATTGGATTCTTGGTACTTTTGAGGATAAAAGCCTCTTTGTGGGGAGGTTTGATCCATAGGATTACAGTCACCATTTTCATCAATAATTTAAAAAGGCTAGCTATGGAGACCATAACCAATGGATCCCACTTTTATCATGGAGGAGGATCTACTATTATAATGAGGAACATTTGAAGAGGTCCACACGGTAGGTCTTCAAGCCATCTCATGGCTTGCCACCACATCCTGCATTTTCTAAGTTACTTACATGTAGAGTTTGAGTCATGACAACCCAAGTACTAACTTGAGTTACCAACCCAAATTGCATGGCAACCCAAGTTAGTATGAAAACCCAACTTAGAGTCCAACCTGAACTGATTCCAAATCAACTCGATAGCTACCTTGAGTTCCAAACCAAGTTCAAGATATGCCATGAAGCTAACTTAATGAGTAGTTTCCATTATAAGTTTGGCATAACAAAAGACTTGTTATACATGGCTTAAGCCATAAGTTTATATGGTAATAAAATCCTATTTAAAGGCTTACTAATATTCATATCCCATGAATGTGGGAAAATAATCTCTAATGGTAAATGGTATACTAAGATTAGAAATAAGAGCTATATTTGCCAAGATTTCTATTGTATCATGGATGGTTGGTAAGGTTTGAGCTAGTAAGGATGACAAAGTGGAATGTATATACCATTATACTTTGGGGTAAAGCCATTGGAATGGCTTAATAGAGATAAAATAATGCATGTACATCAAAATAAAGGGGGAAGCTTCTTTCATTTACATGGAAAATAGGATATGCTTAGACTATTACAGACCAAAGCCATGAGAAAGATGTTCTATGATAAATACATTCAATGGGCATTTATAAAGGAATGGAGATCTATTCATTTGAATAGGTACAGTGACCTAAATAGGAGAGATTGTATATTCCAAGTCTAAGTTAGACATGGGTGATCAAACACCTTATTTACATAGTCCCTATATTGAGATATGTTATGGCCTATTTTAATTCAACCATCAATATCTCTATGGAAAGGCCTATTGACCGAGTTGGGCTTGAAGGAGAAGTTAGCAAAGTTGAATCTACATAAGAAGGCATTGATGTTGAAAGGCCTTTTGGTCATGGTGATTCATGTATACTTTTATGGATGATTATCATTTTAGAGACAATCTAAATTTCCTTATATGTCCATGAATATAAGGGAGATGTCCTGATGGTAAAGGATGATGGCCATGGATGAGGGTTCTATGTGACTACTATTATTAAAAAGTCAAATTCAATCCATAAAAGAGGTTTGTTTACAAGGTTGAACCATTGACATAATATGTTATTTGTAGAATTTGATGAAGATGTACATGATGTCCTTCTATCTTACATTTCCTAAGATGTAATTATGGGTGTATTTTCACAACCCCATATAGAGGACCTTTACCCTTTTTAGAAGGTCTCTAAACCTTGGAAAAGATGGTATTATACTCATAGGGTAAGTGCAAAAAAATTTCTATATGGATGATGAATGAGCTGAGTAGATGACAAAATGACATGTTCATTAAATCCATCATTCAGGATCACAGTGTATATCCTTATAGGTATGTAGATTGATCTCGTGAAGATGTTTTTAATGTTATGAGTACATGGTTAATGAGATTGATTCAAGGTATGAATGTGTTTTTAGAGTTACAATATTGAGTATTATATATAAATATATATTCTCTTTTATTTGTAAAGCCTTCTTGGCCTTGGAAGATATATATATATATATATATATATATATATAGATGTATATGTATATGTATATGTATGGTGACATGTCGAGACAAAGAGTTTCCAATATAGGAATGTTGTTTTCTTCCATTTATAAAGACTTTAAGTAATGATGGAAGGTATAGCTAGGTATTAGTATATTTACTTCTATTTATCTAATTTTCAACCAAGAAAGAGATATATATTTTGAATACCAGACCAAAACATAAAGAGATTGAGTTTGGTTTTTTTATTCTATGTGATAAATAAGGAAAATAAGTATTGTAGTTATATATTGATACAATGACATTTGGCTATATTTTTTCTATTAACTCTAGTTGTTTTTAACCTGGAGGGATATAGATAGTTGTAGGGTTATCAGGGGTTATAGGTTTGAACAAAAAATAGACACTCTTATTTATTATTACTACTTGTTTATCAAAGTTTAATAGATACTCTGAATGGAGAATATATTTACTACATGTATAGAGAGGAAATATATATGTTGTTGATGAAGGATGATTGCTTCAGAGCCTTAAATCCTTCACTATTAGATTTCAATGTTACATTACAGGTTTCTAAAATAACTTTTGATGTAATTTATTAATTTTATATTTACATATTTTATAATGGATTAGATTGAATTTAAGAAATCCTGGAGACATATCCCAAATTATGGGTGAACTCCATTATCAAATTGGTGTTGATTTTCTTTTCAGTGATTTCTAGTTTTAGCTTAATTCACTTGCAAATGAATTAAAAGAACACTAAGATTAATTATGGGAATTTATCAAGCGACACTAATTAGGAGTTTTCAAAGTAGGAATGAATTACATAATTTTTTGAGAAAATTTAAATCATTTATATAATATTATGTGACTAATTTCATTTGAGTGGAAATTGAGAATTTTAGTATCTGTTACATAAATTGTTTATCCAATTTATGGATCAAATTTGGTATTAGAGAAATTATTGCAGGATCTTGCTTTAGTTGTGATATACTTTAGTTTAGAGTTTTTATCAGATTATTGATTTATGATTGTTATATTTGAGTTGACCATGCATGAATTCTAGTGCAAATGGAAATTGGAAGGTGTTTCAATTCAATTGAAGAAGACAAGCTTCTAATAGCCAAGGTTCTGGAACCACTAGCCCTATATTTTCAACACACATGAAGAAAAACACATTGTCACTTGAGGTCTGATATGGTATTATGAAAGAAACAACCTTTATTCCTTGGGAAGCATTTAGATAAAGTGCAAGGCACTTTTAGTGATGCACATCCAAGAGAAAATAATTATAGTTTGATTACCAATCTTACATAAAGGGTGAATTGAGGAATGGTTGTAATCTAATTTCATATTGGTATTGACACAATATTTTTGGTCTTTGATAAATAGTTATGTAGCCTTTAGATTTTGGACTACTAATAATATTTTGGATGCTTATGTCCTTCATGATAGGAACAAGTGAAAAGACTAGTTTCATGGTAAGATATGGAAATGGCAATAAGACATTGTTTAGTATTGAATAGGTTTTTGTACTTTGAGTTTTGAGTTTGTAATTGGTTGATAAGTTGGTTATATTTTCATAGCTTTGTTAAGAGTTATAAGAAGTAAATAGGGAGTTGTTTAAAAACCAACAATATGTCAACCAATACTCAATAGGTGTACTTTATAGCTTCTTCATAGGTATAAATTATTCTCAAATGTAACTATGTTTGCACATTTTTGGTTGAATCATTTATGTAAGGTTACTTTGGGAGTAAAATATGTCTTTTTTTGGAATAATTTTTAAATCCTTTTTGAAATATAATATGGATCATCTAACTCTTTGAGATAGAGTTGAAAAGATGAAACCACTACTATTTATTTGTGAAACCCATGAAGAGGTAGCAACCCTTATGGGTTATATGGTTTAATTGAATAGTATTGGATAAACATTACTATAGTATTGAATAGTATGCTTAGTTTCCCTAAAAAACATTATTGTCAGAGAAATTCCTAATTATTGAATTTGGGAAGGAAATTTCATTAAAGTTGTGTTTGGAAGGGTTTATATTTACTATCTCCTATTTTAGTTTTTGGAAACTAACTCAGTTGGATGATTTATGGAGGTATGAGTTAGGAGAAGTTAGATGGTGAAGGAAACCTCAAGATAGGTTTAAAATACTTGGTTTTATACTCACCTTTATATGATATTTGATTACATTTACTTGCTAATTTTTCTAGTTTGTAAATAAGCTCTTGTTATGAAAATTTCTCTAATCTAGACATTAGAATTTGATAGGTACAAGAAAGGATTTGATAATCAATTTGAGGAACATAGCAGTTATTTTTTTTCTTTACAGTTTCCTTGATTATCCTTAGGTATTATTTGTGTTGTGAATTAGTCACCTTAGGATAGACAAATGTATTATAAATTTTTATACTATGCATATACATTTAAGTCCCACATCATTATGGACAATGTTTGTATTTCAAACTATTTTTACTCACATGTATGTTTGTCATATACATCATGTAGCAGTACTTTCTAAGACCCATTAATGGGTAATGTTTATAATGTAAGTATACATATGTGTAGTTGTTTGTAAATTCTATAGGTGTATATAGCACAATTTATTTCGCTTGTGTATGTTGATAATAGGGATAATACCTTATCCTCCATGTAGTGTAAGGTTGAGATAAGATGCCAAATATTATGACTATTTTGGGTAAATAGATCATTTGGTAGAATGGATACAGAGTTTATTTTACTCTCCATAACCGGTTGTAATTATGGTTGGATAATTGACTTATTATAGGTTTCTATACATTGGTGTGATGTAAAAATATGTGTAATAGCTTCAAATGGATTCTTGGTACTTTTGAGGACAAAAGCCTCTTTATGGGGAGGTTTGATCTAGAGTATTATAGTCACCATTTTCATTGGTAATTTAAAAGAGTTAGCTATGGAGACTGTAGCTAGTAGATCCCACTTTTATCATATATGGGGGCTCTATCACTATGATGATGATAATTTAAATAGGTCCATGTGGTGGGTCCTTAGGACATCACATGTCCTACTTTCACATCCTCTATTTTCCAAGTTACTTACATGTCAAGTTTGAATCATGACAACCCAAGTACCAACTTGAGTTACCAACCCAACTCACATGGTAACCCAAATTAGTATGACAACCCAACTAAGATTCTAACCTAACCTAAGTCCAATACAACTCGAAGCCAAGTTGAGTTCCAAATTGATGTTCAAGATATGCCATGAACTCAACTTAATGAATGGTTTTCATTCTAAGTTTGGTGTAACAAAAGACTTGTTATACATGGCTTAAGCCATGGATTTATATGGTAATAAAAGACTATTTAAAGGATTACTAATATTCATATCCCTTGAATGTGGGAAAATAATCTCTTTTGGTAAATGGAATGCTGAGATTATAAATGGGAGTTGTATTAGTCAAGATACCTATTGGATCATAGATGGTGGGTAAGGTTTGAGTCGGTAAGGATGAGAAAGTGGAACATAAATACCATTATGATTTGGGGTGAAACCATTGGAATAGCTTGATAGAGATAAAATAATGCATGAAAGTTGAAATAAAGGGGTGTTCTTCTTTCATTTACATGGTGAAAGTGGTACACTAAGATTGTTGAAGACCTAAAATATGATAAAGATGTGCCTTGATAAATAAGTTTAATGGGAATTCATAAAGGAATGAAGGTATAGTCATTTAAAAAGGTACAATGAATTGAATAGGAGAGATCATATATTTTAAGTTCAATTTGGACATGGGTTATCAAATACCTTATTTACATAGTCCCTACATCAAGACATTTTATGGCATATTTTAATATAACCATTGGTATCTGTATGGAAAGTCATGTTGATCATGATGGGATTGAAGGAGGAGTTAGTAGAGTCAAATTATCATAATAAGGCATTGATGTTGAAAGGCTTTTGGCCATGTCTATTCACATATACTTCCATGGATGATTGTTATTTTAGAGATAGTTCAAATTTCCTTATACGTCCACAAATAAAAGGGAGATGGATTGATGGTAAAGGACATTAGCCATGGATGAGGGTTATATGTGAATAATATTATTGAAAAGTCAAATTCAAGCCATAAAAGAGGTCTATTTACAAGGTTGAGCCATCAACACAATGTGTTATTTGTAGAATATGATGATGTACATGATGTCCTTTTATCTTACATTTCCTCGGATGTAACTATGGGTGCATTTGTATAGCCCCATATGGATGACCTTCAACATTTTTGGAATGTATATAAGCCTTGGAAAATATGGTATTATCCTCACAAGGTAAATGTAGAAATAGTTCTGGATGGATGATGAATGAATTGAGCAGATGATGGAATGGTGTGCTTAGTAAATCCATCAATCAAAAACATAGTGTATATCCTTAAAGGTATACAGATCAAATCTATGAAGATGTTTTCAAGGCCATGAGTATATGTAGAATGAGATCAAGTTGAGGTATGATTGTGTTTTTAGAATTATAGACCTAAGTATTATATATAAATATATATTCTCTTCTATTTGTAAAGTCTTCTTGACCCTGTAAGAGATTTATATAGATGTATATGTATGGTTGTATGTCGAGATAAAGAGTCTCAAATAGAGGAATGTTTTTTTCTCTATTTTAAAGTACTTTAAGTCAATATGGAAGATATAGCTGAGTATTAGTATATTTCCTTCTATTTATATGGTTTTCATCCAAGGAAGGGATATATATTATGAATATCAGACCAAAACATAAAGAGACCGAGTCTAGTTATTTTCTTCTATGTGGTAGAGAAGGGAAAAATGTATTGTAGCTCTCTATTGATAAAAATACCTATGAATATAGTGTTTCTATTACCTTTATTTATTTTTAACCTAGAGGCATATAGATAGTTGCAGGGTTATCAAGGGTTATAGGTCTGAATAAAAACCAAAGACACTCATGTTTATTATTTATCTTGTATATTATTATTGCTTATTTGTCAAAGTTTAATAGTTACTATAAATGGAGAATATATTGCCCACATGCATGGAGAGGAAATATAAATTCTATTGACAAAGGATGATTGCTTCAAAGCCTTAGATCCTTCACTATCATATTTAAGCTTACATTACATGTTTCTAAAATCCCTTTTGATGTAAGTTATTAATTATATATTTACATCTTTTAAAATGGATTAGATTTTATTTAAGAAATCATAGAGACATAGCCCAAATGATGGGTGAACTCAATTATTAGATTGGCATTGATTTTATTTTCATTGATTTCTAGTTTTATCTTAATTTAGTTGCAAATGAATTAAAAAACACTAGGATTATTTACAGGAAATTATCAAGCAACACTAATCAAGAGTTTTCAAAGTGGGAATGAATTATAGATTTTTTGAGTAATTTTAAATCATTATTAGAATATTATAAAACCAATTTCATTTAAATGGAAAATGATAATTTTAGTATCCATTACATAAAATATTTATTTGTTTTATGAATCGAATTTGGTATCAGAGCAAGTTATTGCAAGACCTTAAGTTGTATAATTTAGTTTGGAGTTTTTATCAATTTCTTGATTTATGATTCTTTTGTTTGAGTTGAACATGTAGGAAGGATATTTCAAATGGAAATTGGAATGTGTTCCAATTTTTTGGAAGAAGACAAGCTTCTAACAACCAAGGTTATGGAACCACTAGCCATGCAGGATCAACACACATGAAGAACAACACATTGTCACTTGAGGTGTGAGATGGTATTGTGAAAGGAAAAAAAAATTCCTTGGGAAGCATTCAGATAAAGTGTAAGGAAATTTTAGTGATGCACATTTAAGAGGAAATAGTTACAGTTTGATTACCAATCTTACATAGAGGGTAGATTGAGGTATGGTTGTAATCTGATTTCATATTGGTATTGACATAATATTTTTGATCTTTGATAACTAGTTATGTAGCCTTTATATTTTGGACTACTAATAATATTATGGATGCCTATGTCCTTCATGATAGGAAAAAGTGAAAGGACTAGTTCCATGGTAAGATATGGAAATGGTAATAAGGCATTGTTCAGTATCGAACGGGTTTTTGCACTTTGAGTTTTGAGTTTGTAATTGGTTGATAAGTTGGTTATATTTTTTTAGGTTTGTTAAGAGTTGTAAAAACAAACATGGATTTGTTTAAACACCAATAATATGATAATTAGTACTTAGGAGGTGCACTTCACAACTTCTTCATAGTTATAAATTATTCTCAAATGTAACTATGCACATTTTTGGTTGAATCCTTTGTGTAAGGTTACTTTGGGAGTAAAATATGTCTTTATTTGGAATTGTTTTTAAAGCCTTTTTGAAATATAATATGGATTATCTAACTCTTTGAGATAGAGTTGAAAAAATGAAACCACTACTATTCATTTTTGAAACCCATGAAGAGGGAGCAACCCTTATGGGTTATATGGTTTACTTGAATAATATTAGATAAACATTACTATAGTACTGAATAGTATGCTTAGTTTCCCTCCAACACATTATTATTAGAGAAATTAATAATTATTGAATTTGGGAAGGAATTTTTATTAAATTTGTGTTTATAAGGGTTTATATTTGTTATCTCCTATTTCAATTTTTGGAAACTAACTCAATTAGATGAGTTGCGGAGGTATGAATCAAGGAGTAGTTAGATGGTGAAGGAAACCTTGAGACAAGTTTAAAGTACTTGGTTTTATTCTCACCTTTATATGATATTTGATTAAAATTAATTTTAGATTTGTTAGTTTGTAAAGAACCTATTGTCATGGAAAGTTCTCCAAGTTGACATTGGAATTTGACATGTACAAGAAAGGATTTGATAATCAATTTGAGGAACACATTAGTTAATTTTATTGTTTAGAGTTTCTTTGATTATCCTTAGGTATTATGTGTATTATGAATTAGTCACCTTAGCATAGACAAATGTATTATACATTTTTATACTGTGCATATACATTTAATTCCCACATCATTATGGGCAATGTTTGTATTTCAAACTATTTGTACTCACATATATGTTTGTCATATATGTCATGTAGGTGTACTATCTAAGACCCTTAAATGGGCAATTTTTGTAATGCAAGTATATGAATGTGTAATTGTTTATAAATTCTATAGGTGTATATAACACAATTTTTTTCCCTTGTGTATGTTGATATTAGGGAGAATACCTTAGCCTTCATGCAGTACAAGGTTGAGAGAAGCCACCAGATATTATGACTATTTTGGGTAAATAAGTCATTTGGAAAAATGGATATAGAGTTTATTTTAATCTCCATATATAGGTTGAAATTGTAGTTGGATAGTTGACTTATTTCAAGTTTTAACATTGGTGTGATGTAGAAATCTATATAACAGGTTCAATTGTATTCTTGTTACTTTTGAGGGCAAAAGCCTCTTTGTGGGGAGGTTTGATCTAGAGGATAATAGTCACCATTTTCATCAGTAATTTAAATAGGCTAGCTATAGAGACTGTATCTATTGGATCCCACTTTTATCATGGAGGGGAGATCTACCATCATGAAGAAGAGCATTTGAAGATGATCCAGGCAATAATTTAGGAAACAATTTGGGTGACAGTTCCACCCTAATTGATGACAGGACTTTTAGGAGCCATAATTCTTGCAATGTAGATCCAATTAACTCATCATTTGAACCATTGGAAAGCTAAGAACAAGGATAATTTGGTGAGATGTCATGGAGATATTCTCAATGAATTTTGACCCCTAAAAACCTAATGGAAGTTACCCAAATTTTAATTTTAGTAGTGTAGTCTAATAATAGTAAGTTTCTAAAAATAGTAATTCCTCAAATTTTGTATTGTTTTAAATCATGGAAGTCAAACCACTTAATCTCCCTCAAAATTTGTGACATTCCACATCCTCCCCCTAATTTCAAAATGTGTATAAATAAAGGTGTAACATGAAATGGAAAATTAGACATCTCTTCCCAGAGATAATCATATAGTTGTATTGAGATCTTGAGTAATAAAACATCTCTTCTCAAATAATTAATTATTAATATGTTATTTTTGTGTTCTTGAAATATTTATCAACCAAAAATTCTAAGTTTTAGATCATAAGAGGTCCATGTGGTGGGTCCTTAGGTCATCGCATGGCCTACCAATACATCCTCCATTTCCAAAGTTACTTATATGTCAAGTTTGAATCATGATAACTTGAGTACCAACTCAAGTTATCAACCCAACTCACATGACAACCCAACTCAGTATGATAACCCAACTCATATTTTGACCCAAATTGAGTCCAATTCAACTTGATATCCAACTAGTGTTCCAAATCAAGTTCAAGATATACCACGAAGCCAACTTAACAAGTGGTTTCTATTCTAAGTTTGGTGTAAAAAAAGACTTGTTATACATGGCTTAAGCCATGGGTTTATATGGTAATAAAAGATTATTTAAAGGCTTACTAATTTTTTTATCCCATGAATGTGGGAAAATAATCTCTATTGGTAAATGGTATGCCAAGATTAGAAATGGAAGTCGTATTTACTAATATACCCATTGAATCACGGATGATGGGTAAGGTTTAAGCCAATAAAGATGACAAAGTGGAACACATCTGCCATTATGCTTTAGGGTAAATCTATTGGAATGGATTGATAGAGATAAAATAATGCACATAGGTTAAAACAAAGGGGGATGTTTCTTTTGTTTACATGGTGAATGGGGTAAACTTATACTATTGTAGACCTGAGCCATGATAAAGATGTGCCCTGATAAAGACATTCAATGGGAATTACTAAAGGAATGGAGATCTATCTTTTTAAATAGGTATAATGACCTAAATAAGAGAGATTTTATATTATAAGTCCAAGTTGGACATGGGTGATCAAATACCTTATTTACATAGTCCTTATATTAGGATGTTTTATGGCTTATTTTGATATAACCATTGGTATCTTTATAGAAAGGCATGTCATTTGAGCTAGGCTTGAAGAAGGAGTTAATAGAGTTAAATCTACATAAGAAGGCATTAACATTGAAAGGCCTTTTGGCTATGGTTATTCACATATACTTGTATAGATGACTATAATTTTTGAGACAATATGAATTTCCTTATACATCCATGAATATAAGGGAGTTGACTTGATGGTAAAGGTTGTTGGCCATGGATGAGGGTTATACATTACTACTATTATTACAAAGTTGAATCTGAGCCATAAAAGAGGCTATTTACAAGGTTGAGCCATTGACATAATGTGTTATTTGTAGAATCCAATGAAGATGTACATGACATCCTTTTATCTTACATTTCTTAGGAAATAACGATGGGTGTGTTTGCATAGCCCTATATAGAAGACCTTTGCCCTTTTTTGAAGGTCTCTAAGCCTTGGTGAAGATGGTATTATCCTCATAGGGTAAGTGTAAAAAATAGTTATAAATAGATGATAAATGAGTTGAGTAGATGATGGAATGATATGTTCGATAAATCCATTAGTCAGGAATGTAGTGTATATCCTTATAGGTATGCAGATCAATCTTATGAAGACATTTGTAAGGACATGAGTATATGGAAAACAAGATTGAGTCAAGGATTGACTGTGTTTTTAGAATTATAGTCTTGAGTATTATATATAAATATATATTCTCTTTTATTTTTAAAGCCTTCTTGGCCCTAGAAGATACATATATATACATCCATATATATATATACATACATATATATACATATATATATACATATACATACACACACACACACAGACACACAGACACACACACACACATATATATACACATACATGTGTGTGTGTGTGTGTGTATCTTCTAGGGCCAAGAAGGCTTTAAAAATAAAAGAGAATATATATTTATATAAAATACTCAAAACTATAATTCTAAAAACAGAGTCAATCCTCGACTCGTATATGTATATGTATGGCTATATGTAAAGACAAAGAGTCTCAAATAGAGGAATGTTGTTTTCTTCCATTTTGAAAGACTTTAAGTCATGATGGAAGATATAGTTGGGTATTAGTATATTTCTTTCTATTTATATGGTTTTTAGCTAAGGGATATATATTGTGAATATCAGACCAAAACATAAAGAGACTGAGTTTAGTTATTTTCTTCTATGTGGTAGATAAGGGAAATATGTATTGTAGCTTTGTATTGATACAATGACGTGTGACTATATTATTTCTATTACCTCTATTTGTTTTTAACCTAGAGGAATATAAATAGTTATAGGGTTATCAGGGGTTATATGTCTGAAAAAAACTAGAGACACTCTTGTTTATTATTACTCCTATTTATTTTATTGCCTACTTTTTAGAGCTAGACAGATCCTCTAAATGGAGAATATATTTCCCTCATGCATGGAGAGGAAATATAAATATTGTTGATGAAGGATGATTGCTTCAAATCCTTAGATCCTCCACTGTCATATTTCAGCATTACATTACAGGTTTATAAAATCCCTTTTGTTGTAAGTTATTAATTGTATATTTACATCTTTTATAATGGATTAGATTGAATTTAAGCAATCCTAGAGATGTAGTTAAAATGATGGGTGAAATTTGTTATTAGATTAGTGTTGATTTTGTTTTCATTTATTTCTAGTTTCAACTTAATTTAATTGCAAATTTATTAAAATAACACTAGGAATAATTATGAGAAATTATCAAGCGACACACTAATCAAAAGTTTTCAAAGCGAAAATCAATTATAGAGTTTTTTGAGTAATTTTAAATCATTCCTAGAATATTCCTCAACTAATTTCATTTGACTGGAAATTGATAATTTTGGTATCCATTACATAAATTATTTATGTAGTTTATAGATCACGTTGCTCTATAATTCCATTATCTTGGGGGTAGTAATTGGAGGATGTGCTAAGTTCAATGCCCAACTGAGGTTCCCATTCACTCGTATTCATGCTAACAAATGCTAAGGTATTATCTAAAATGATGATTTCTGGTAAACCAAACCTTGTCACTATTTAGAGCAATTACCTCTACCCACTTGGTGAAGTAATCAATGGTAGTGAGTACCCACTTGTGTCCTCTATTAGAAGGTGGATTGATCATTCCTATAAATTCTAGGCCCTAATGCATAAAGGACTGCTCTACATGAGTGGGATTAAGAGGAAGGGATGCCAACCTTTGCTTTCCTATAAAGAGAGTAAAATTTTGTCACTTCCTTACCCATGCATATGCATATTTGAAGAGACTAAGATGATAATAACTATCCCTCATTACTTTTACAGCTATAGTTCTTGGGGAAAAATGACCTCCTATAGGCCCATCATGGTATTTCTCCAAGAGTCTATTCACTTGATCATCATCTATACATCTGAGTAGCACCCCATTGAGGTATTTTGTAAAGATAACCCCATCAATCAAAGCATAAGGTATGGATTGAAGTTTTAAGTATCTTTTCTTTGTCTTATACATACCTTGAGGACACTAAATTATTATCAAGAACTTTTTTGTGTCCTAGACCTAGCTAGTGTGAGGTGGAGGTACAACTATCTGTAAGTTATCTTGTGTCACCAAAATAACCTCTTTCTCTTCATGAAGGTCAGTAACCATGTTCTCACATTAGCTTTTACCTCTTATCAACTTAGTGACTTTGATTTTTACATCATATTCCATGACTCTTATAATCCAAATAACCCTTTTATTGTTCATGTCATTGTTGAGAAGGAAGTATCTCACTCTAGGATGAGACACCATAAGGATATTTTAATGTTGGATAGCATAGGCCTAAATTTTTTTAGACTTATCATAGCTACAAAGACTTGTTTCTCTATGAAAGTGTACCTTTCTTCATACCCTTTAATCCATTGGCTAAAAAATTCAATTGGTTGTTCAATCCCTTCTCCATTATTTTACATCAATATAGTTGATATATTATGAATGTTGGCAAAGGCATACAAGATGAAATCTCTTGAGAAGTCATAATTCATTAGTGTAGGTGTTTAAACAATGGCCTATTTGATAGCTTCAAATCCTACTTTGCCTTTTTCTTGTCTATGTGAACTCTTGATTCTTATTCAACATAAAAGTGATAGGTTTAACCAAGCTTGAAAAATAGGTATTAACCTTCTTATAAAGTTTATCTTTCTATGGAAAATTTGAAGTCACTTCTTATGATTGGGTAAGGAAAAGGCTAATATTGCATTTATTTTTTTAGGATCAATAGCTAGTCCCTAATTTGAGATAATATGCCCCAAGATTTTTCCCTCATGGAAAAAAACACACAATTCTTTGGATTTAATGAGACCCCATATTCTCTACACCTTTCAAAGATCATCCTCAAGTGGTCCAAGTCTTCACTAGCCTTCTTGGAGAAGATCACTATGTCATCTAGGTACACAAGCACCATCTAATTGAGAAAACCTTAGAAATCCATGTCCATGGATATTTGAAAATTATTTATAGCATTTGAGAGGCAAAAATCGATCTTCTTGTAAGAATTGGTGCCCCACTTTGTGGTGAAGGTAGTCTTGTATTGGTTTTCCTCCCCAACTAGCACCTGAGTGTACCCTAAGTATCCATCTAATAGAGAGAAACATTTTGAACTAGTAACCATTTGAAGTATTTGCTCCATATATGGAAAGGGGTAATGTTCTTTCAAAGATACCCTATTCAAGTCTATAAAGTTCACACATAACCGGATCTCACCATTTTTCTTTCTCATAGACACCAAGTTAGCTACCCATAAGGAGTGTTTGATAAGGAAAATGATATTAGACTTAATCAATTTAGTTATCTCTTTTCTCATCATCTCTTAAATCTTTGGGTTGATTGGTCTTTATTTATAACTAACATGTTTGGAATTGGCTTCCAAATCTATGGTGTGTTGGGCTAGCTTGGGGTCAAAACTTATTATATCATTATACTCCCAATTGAACATATCATAGTATTCCCTATAAATATTAATAAATTCATGTTTTTATATCTCATTTCTCACCTTTCCAAGATTAATAAGCTTGTCCTTGACAATGATGACTCTCTCATAGTTTTCTTCATTAGTAGACATAATTGCCTTGCCCCTCCTCATGTGATATCATTTATGGAAAAGACCCTCAAGGGTAACCAACCCTGTAAGAAGTTTATTTGAATTTAATTGAACAATATGGTCCTCATATTGATGTTGAAGTTTACTTTGGTTTGTTAAGGATAATTCTACCTCTTGTTATAGGAAATAATCAATCTACTTGTCACTATCAAAGACTTGTCAGTGAGCTTCATTATTTATAACTAATGGTCTCAGTATTATTTTGACATGTGGTTATATTTTAGGCCTCCTCAAATTAATTAGAATGTCAAACTGAGCCCCTACTACTACCAACCTATCAATATGTTGATTTTGTTCTCTTAATACTACTTGGATATTGAAGGATTCAAAGTCTTCAAGTAGGTCCCATGATCTATGTTTGTAGGAATTAATTAAGGGATCTTAGATGTTTTCTGACATATCACTTGATGTAATATCAACTCACTATCCCCATACACATATAATTGCTTTATCCCCCTCTTACTAGCCCATTAAAGACCATGGATGAGGCCCTCATACTCAACTGCATTGCAATAATAACTAAATTGGAACCTTTATGATGAAATTATTTTTCATTACAGGGAGATATCATCATTACACATGACCCTACTCATGCTAACTCCTTGATTCATCAAAGAACATCTTCCACAATCCACTAGTATCCTCCTATGGCCTAGTGAGGGATGGTATGAAATCATTCTCTTCATGTAGGTAATAAATTCCCATGTATATTTATTCAACACCTCTCAAAGGGTCAAGTAGATAATTATAAATCCATAACTCATCTAATAATACATCATGGATCCCTTAGAATGAGTGCTTAGTTCTTTATTAGCACGGTGGTCTTTTTCATCTAGAATAATTCAATTTATGTTTATAATACTTGGACCATAAGGATCAATGTGAAATTTGGTAATGTTTAGCCTTGATAGACACCTTGGTCCCATATTTTATCGTAAAATCCATATAGGACCAATTTTTTTCTAGGTAACCCCTAATTTTGGTTGTG